>CM053793.1:7983817-8558817 GCA_028749045.1 Cupressus sempervirens | reverse complement strand
CGATGATCTCTTTGATGATTTGGAATGTATCATGTGTACCATGTGATTATCTCTACTTTGATGTATCATGGAGTAGAATAGGATGATGTACCTTATTCTATGTATGTATATTATTTTGAGCTTGTCATACCCTATGACATGTACAGTGGATGATTGAGTATTTGAAATGTAATGTATAAACATTGAACTTATCATTATTGTTTCATGTGGATGTTGTACTAGATGGATTCATGTATGTAATTCAACGTTAAGGGATCTTAAAGAATGTAATCCGTTATTTATGTTATGTTTAATTTTAGATGAACATTGCTATTGCTTCCATTATTATGCATGAGTAATATATATGGTATTTATTTTCAAAAAAAAAAATCTTCTAAACTTAGTGAAATTCTAGGTTATTTCTTTGGATCCCTTGGCGGGGCATTACAGGTTGTGTAACAAAATTCAAAAATGCTCAATGTACATTCTTTCAAATTTATTTTCGATGCAAAAATATTTATAATTGCATCATTACACTAATTTTTTATCCATCTCTATATGAAGATAGAGCCATGACAAATCACTCAAGTTGCCATTCTAGAATTTTAACTTCAGGGTTTCAATTTTCTAGCAATTGATGATAACTACTTTTAATGCTAGGCTAATGTGTAGGGAATCAAATTCCAATCCTATTGCTACTAGCCCTTACAATTGTCCCCAATTTTTGATAGACCATATGATGTAAACATAAAAACTTTCTTCAATAGTAGGTCTTCATAATGTGCAGGAGATTAAAATCTTTAGAAAAAAAAAAAACTTATTCCAATTCTAATTGTCACAACCAAACACACAAAATGCACCTCCCTACTCTTCCTCTAGGTCAACCAAACAGGTCTAAGTAATATTCCAAAAATTATTTTAAGAATGTGTGAATTTGAGAACTGAGCTTATTCCAACATAAGTGATTGTTGCATTCAGCAATTCCTACAACCAAACAAGCCCAAAATGTTGCATTGAGTTCTTATTGAAGCCCCTAGCTTGAACACTATAGAAACCATGATTTAGTTTGTAAACTATTTTTCTTCACTGCCTTCAAACCATGGTGATGGAGGTTCAAGAGAGGTAATTTCCATCGTTCTTATTACCCTCACCACAATGTTGTCCTCCTGAAAGCCCCTATCTCTAATATCACTCTCGCTACTTATTCCTATTAAGAGTTCAACTAACCCTACCCCCCAAGTGTCATATAATAGCCATCCTATTAGTGGGAAGAAAAATAAGAATTCTCTCTAACCCGAGAAAGAAATAAATGGCTGACAAAACTTTTAGTGTGGATGAGAAGGATGTAGACTTGAAATCCAAGTCTTTAGCTTAAACACTCCCCTTCTATCCTCCATATGTGGTACCTCCTTGACCTTTATGTCTGTATAATCAACCTCATCAAAACAACTATTGTTTATTGACCTTTGAAGCTTAAAAAAGGACATTAGAAATTCTAAGTTCTTATAGATAACCAATCCATTTTCCTAAAACCCATCTAAATCTTCATAATACAAGATGGGGGTAAGAAATTACGAACCTATTCCTTATCATGAACATATCACAATTTCTCAAGAGATTGTTAAAGTTCTCCATAAATATTATCTAAGACTTTGTCCAAGCTTATTGAAATATCTTCAATAAAGAGGTTGTGACATAACCTTCCCATATGAACCCTATCAATATAAATATACATTTTAATGGCAATCATTATTGAAGGAATGCTAGGTTTTTCCTAGAATTTGTTGCAACTATTCACAAATCCTCCCCTAGAATCCTAAGAACAACTCTCATGATCAATTTTTTATTAAAAACTACTATATGTCTCAACCTTTATATCTTAACCTTCATGCCAAATCTCATATGCCTATTAATGAATTGTGTCTCCATCACCATATTAATTAAATCTTAAATTTGCTCCTCTCTAGCATATGATTTCTACTCTAACTTTTAAATTTGTTCCTTTCCAGCATATGGTATGATACATAATGCTTCCTTATCTCTTTTTATGTGGTCTTAGTTGAACATAGTGGACATTGGGGGCCATGTGACCAATCATATGAATGTTATTGGCATCAAATGATGAAAATTACATAACAAGATTCTTCTAGTCACACCAAATTTAAAATTGACTAGAAAAACTTTATAATCTATAACAATTAATAACAAGATTTTAAAAAAAAATCTGAATGAAATACAACTTATCTTAGATCGTAAACCATGAGTCCCAAAATTCTTAATCAATTTTGTAATGCATGATCAGCCAAAGAAGTGGCCACAATAAAGGGAACTATAGTTACAAATATTATAACTTTTACCACATTTTATATCAAAGTTCATTTTTCAAACAAACTTGCATGTACAAGATACCAATTTTAGACTCATTTGCATGTATAATGTTAGTAAATAGATTTGTCCTTTAGAAAGAAATACACAATATGACTCAAAATGCCCAAATAGAAGAGCAAAAGTTACTAACAATTGGATGAGGTATCATGGATTGATAACTCTCCTTTGAATTGAGAGGTACAACTCCCTCGTTGAAATATTTGCAATGAATTGAATGATAAGATGTATCATTAACCTGAAGATACTAAGGTTTTCTAACATTCATTCATATGCATGAAATGAATGTGATTATAAGATTTATAAATAAGAAGGACAAACAAACTACCACAAGATTGCCTATCTAATCCTTCACATAACATAGGCTCAGATAAAAGAAGTTAGACATGATATTCAGCAAGAAGTGATATGTGAACCACAAGTTTACATACAACACATGCTCAGTACAATAATGGACAAAGATATTTAGAAACATGAAAAAGAGAGCCATAGGATTAATCTTATTCAGGATGAATTAATTTACATAGCACATGACATGTGAAATATATATAGCCTTATTTCTAAGTATCACAAAATGACCACAAAGCCATTTTGTGTCCTACCTCTACAATCAAGAATGCAAAAAATATAAAATAAAATTTCATATATTCTCCTATTACAAATAACACTTCAGAAACATCTTCCTTTCCTGCAGCCTTAGTGTTGACATATCAGTCAAGCTTGTTATTAGTGACACACTTATTTAGATTATGTATAGTTTATGAGCTCATTGAATAGTCTACAATGCTTTCCATGTAATTCAATGGCCACCAAGTTCTATAGTTGCTACCAAGTTTTTTGGACTAATCCCAATGGTTATCAAGTAGATTTAGCCAATGTGAAGTCTAGCAGTTCAAACCATGCATTTTATTAGTCACTGAGTTTATTAGTGGTTACTGAGCATTGCAGTGTCTATTGAGTTCACAGTTCAGGTGATGCGAAGCCAATGTTAACCGAGCTACTTTATGCTAACCAAGTAATTCAATGTTTACTGAGTTGCACAATATCTACTGAGTCACAAGTGTAGGCCAAGCTCAAGACTACTTGAAAGTGATTGGTACGAATTGAGCTTCTACATCTACTGAATGCATGATGATGCCAAGTATCAGAACCTCACCAAGTTAGTCTTTAGAACTCGAGTATCTTCATGTGAGCTAACTTTGCAATATTTTTGTTAACTTGTATCATGGTCAACTTAGTAATTTTGTAATTTGGATTGGTATATATATGTAATGTATTGTATCATTTCTTTACTAATGCAAGAGAAAGAATGAGAATGTGTGAGCATATGTATTGTAATGTTGATGTGAAAAGTTCAATTTATGAATGCAGTAGAGAAAGAAAAAATTGTGAAGGCCATGTTAGTATAAGGATTAGTAGAGACTGTATTGCATAAAAATGTAATAAATGGAATAAACATTAAGAAGCTAACATCTATTCCTACATGATTATGCAAACCTCAAAATATGGAAGATAAACATGTAAATGAGAATAACATGAAATAACAAAGATCTTAAACTATTGAAAATAACACTAACACAAACCTCATGAAATCACCAAGTGGTTGATGATTTCTTTGCTTATGGGATGTGGTTGCTCACTATTCCTACAACATAACAATGAGGTAGATAGTGCTTTTTGAAATGAGGAGAGGGCTCTCCTTTTATAGGAAAAAAGATGCAACGGAGAACTAAAATTGAATGGAAGATGAAGGGCTAGGATCTCTCAAGATTGATGAGGTGGCCAATGAGGTGGAGGCCAAGTAGATTCCACATGGATTAGGGTTTTGACCATTCAAAGGGGGGGAAATGCTCACACATGTGTGAGAAACTTTTGATGGTGACATGATCAAGGAGGTGTGAGACAACTTGACTCTCATGCAAGAGGACAAGTGTGCAAGAGGTGTGAGAAGGCATGGCTTCTCACACATGTGTGAGACAACTTGATTCTCATGAAAGAGGACAAGTGTGCAAGAGGCATGGAAGACATGAGGGATGAGGAAAGTATGAACATCCCTCACACATGTGTGAGCACACACTTAGGATTAAAAGGTAATTAGCTAGGTGATTATGCAAAGCAAGCATGATTAGGAAGTGGGTAGGTTTAGCAAGATGGGTTAGGTTAGGCAAGTGAGTTTAGGTGAGGGTTAAAGGTAGGAGCCATATTCTCAAATAGGATTAAATGTAATATTTAATTCCAAGTGGGTTTAAGAAAGGATTAATTAAGTAAATGAATTACTTAATTAAAGTGAATGGGTTAGAATTTAAATAAATCTTAGTTTATTTAAATCAAGGAAAGGCCAGAATTTAGATAAACCTTAGTTATTTAAATCAAGAAAAGGTGAACATAATTAAATAAATGTAAAATTTATTTAATTAAAGGTAGGGTAATTACATAAATAATAAATATTTATTTAATTGGCTAGGAAATGGGATTTGGACAAATTTAGGTGTCTACATTTTGCCCCTCTTTGATATAGCATTAGTAATGTTATATCAAAGAAGAATAAAACATAGTGGATGAAAGGATAAGACTAGTAGCATGATGCCCCAGTCATGGGAGGATGAGGAAGGATGATGTGGGTGGAATGGTATGCCCCCTCAAGAGGACATGCAGGTTAGGAGAACACAGATGTTCTCTCAAAATGGAAGGTAGGAGAAAATTATAAGAGTTATGCTGCAATGGTGTGAACAACCTAAGTTTGATATTGTATTCAAAAGTATGCACCAAGGTATGAGGAACCCAGATGACAATGTGTCAAGTACATGATAAAAGGGGTCTAATACAACCATATGCCTTATGAAACCATGATATGGAAGACCATGATTCCTGAGGTCAATAGGATTCAAAGATCATGATAAATGCAAAAAATTCTAATGTAGAAAAGTAACAAGCAATCATGCACAAAAAACCAAAAGCAAACCAAAACTTTGCCCCTAGTCAAGTTGAAAACCCATTAATGGATTGGCTGATGATGATTGATTAAGGATGGCAAAGTGAATGATAAGCATAATGCACATCCAAGGATTGGGAAGGATTCATCCCATGATAATGTTTGAATATGGTCAATGGATTATCAGCTGATTGGGTCAAATTGATGAAGTGATTAAGGATTGATGTACAAGATTGCAAGATTAGATTGATTGAATTAGTATTGATTGCATAGTGAAACTTTTTTTTTTTAATAGAGAAGTTGGAATTGAAATGCAAGTAGAAGAATGAACGTGGATAAGATTAGAAGAATGATGGTGATAGGATGAAGAATGATGAGAGTAGAATTGATTTGATGTGAAAGAATTAGAAGAAGGGAAAATTGATTGAAATAGAGGATGAATGAAGTTGATTGAAGTGAGTTGAAGAACTAGATTGAATGAATGTGAGATAGAATGGATAGAAATGAATAGAAATGAATTGATTGAATGAATGTTGAATAGAATGGATAGAAATGAATTGGGACCAATGACAAGGGAGGGATAAGGCATGGTAAATGGAGGAAAAGCAATGTGAGTCAACGGACAAATGGAATAGTGAAAGGATATGATGGGCCAAATGATTTGGGATCAGAAAATGTAGAGCCAAAGACCATGTCTCAAAGGAGTCCAAATGCCCCATACCAAGGATAGGAAAATGGAAGGAAATATGGTGGGAAAAGGTGCATAAAAATGGAAAGATGGTACGAAGGCAAGCATATGGAGGAAGAGAAGACATGTGCTCTTCCAAAGCATGTATAAACCTTATGTTAATGTGCCTCTAGTATGGATCACGAGTGTGGGCATGAAAGTGGAAGGAAGAAGGGATATGGGAGGGAGGTTGTGAAATAGGGATAATGATATGAAGGGTATGGATGCAATGTTGAATATGAAGTGGATGAAATGGATGGGATGACCAAGATCAAGGACATATGAAAGAAGGATGGAAGTATGTAGTAGTATGGATGGAAAATGGATGAACGTGGCAAGGACAATGGAATACAAGAGAC
Organism: Cupressus sempervirens; assembly: GCA_028749045.1. NCBI lineage: Eukaryota > Viridiplantae > Streptophyta > Pinopsida > Cupressales > Cupressaceae > Cupressus > Cupressus sempervirens. The sequence continues at coordinate 8,552,435 of CM053793.1, read as the reverse complement.
AGATAGTATGTCAAGATCAAATGTATGGAAGGATTATGGAAGTATGTAGGATGGTGTATGGGTAATGCACAAGGGATATCGAAAGTGCATATGGATGGATCAAAGGAAAGTGAAAGTCAAGATCAAAGATGGAAAAGGATAAGGAATGGAATATGGAAGATGGAAGATATGTAAGGAAGAGTGGTATGGATGGAACTTGCCCCCAATGTAGAGTGCAAGTGGAAGAGGAAAGTGAATGGAGGGATAAGTGGAATTGGAAGGCAATGGTTGCATGATAGGAAAATGAAGGGAGGACTCAAGCATCTAATTACATGGATGGTATCCCTTGATATTTTTTTAATTTTTTTTAAAAATTTATTTATTTATTTTTTTCAAGGAATTTTGACTATTTTCTCATAGATGTCGGGAGGGTAGTGAATGGAGGACAATGGCTTATGAAAAAGGTTTGGATTAAGGGGGTGGAGTGGGTGGAAGGAAGACATGGTTGATGGATGCTAGGTTGGAAGGCTTGTGAGTGAGTGGATGAAGGAGGCGGAAAGATCGTCATTGGCACACACCTTGAAGGGTGATGGAAATGAGGAAATTTTGGAGGAAATTTAAGAGGAAGTTTGAATTTTGGGATATAATGACCCAAAATAGATGAAGGAGACGATGGATTTGGGATGGTGGATTTGGGTATGTAAGGACCCAAAATGGATTTGGAAAATGGAAGTGTGGGTGATTTATGCAGGAGGGAAGCCTTTGGATTAGCAAGATTGGATGCCATTTGGAATCTTTCTTTGAGATTCATTACTACATTAAGTAGCTTTGGAATCCACCTAATTTTTTCATTTTGAATTTTTAGCCTTTGTGGCATTTTGATTTTGTTTTAGATCATATTTTTCTTTTCTTAAACATGTCATTTAGAAGGGACATGTTGATCCTTGGGCTTTTGTGGATTTTTGGCTTTATTCTCTTTTTCTGTGGCATCCAATTTGATTCCATTGGCTATGGTATGGGTGCATGAAGATAAATGCGGTGGAGAGCTTATGGATGGTGAACAGTGGAAGGAATTCAAGGATGTGTACCTTTGTTGATCTTTAGTAGGAGCGTGAGGGGATGAAGGGTTTGACGATGGAACATAAGGACCTAGAATGGATGGAAGATAAGGACCTAGAATGGACTTGGAAGATGAATGATGGGAAGCTTTAGGTATGGAAGGAGGAATTTTGGAGTTGGAAGAAGTGGAAGGTATACCAACATCTTGAGACATTATTTCTTCAATGGGATACTTAGCATTTTCAACACAAGATGTGAGTCCAGGTAGATGGGGTTCATGAGTGGTAGGATCATGTGGAGGATGAGGATCACAAGGGGGATTATGAAGAATAATAAGATCTAGAGATGGAGTGGCATCATGAAAGGAAAATGAAGGGGTGCTTTGATCTTGATGTAAAAGAGGATCATGTGGTGGAATGAGTGGATCATGAGATGGAATAGGATCATGAGCTGGAGTGATTTGATCTTGACATGGAGGAGAGCTAGTGGTTGGAGTGGCAGGAACTTCTGCATGAAGTGGAGGGTCTATGGATGCTAACTCTTGAGATGGAATAGAGGGAGGAATGTGCTTGGTACATGGAATGTCTTGATCTTGATTAGGAAGGGAATTATGAGGTGGACTAGGAGGGATAAATGGATCTTGGAGGATAAGGGAACAATAGGATGGAGAAATGCTCGGATCTAGAGGAGAAGGGGAATCTATAATGTAATGCTTTGGAGAAAGGTCTTGAAATGGAATTGGGGGTACAACTTTGGGTGATTGGCTCCTTTCATCTTGTATTTTACACTTAGCCAAGAATGATGAAAAATACCCCTTACGAGCTAGGGATGATGTGGATTTTGGAGTATTAGGATTGTGCTCAGGTGGAACTATGGGTAGGGGGTTACATGGAGGGTTGGGGTTGGATGGGACATGAGGACTAGGATCTTCGAAACATGGAGGAAGGGGACACATGGCATGGAAGGTGGATTCTTTTTGTTGACTTGCTAAAAGATAATTCTTTAGTTGTTCCATTTCCATGGCAAGGGTATTTGTGTTGGAGGAATTGTGTGGCCTATGAATGGAATTGTATGTAGTTAAAGGATACTGAGGTGGATTTCCCTTGTCAAAGGTAGAAGAATAATGAACATGAGATGGATTAGAGTTGGATATGAAGTGTGGAGGATGGATTTGATATGTAGGTTGAATGGGAGGTATAACTCCATATTGTCTTTGAAGATTGTCAACCATTTGATTAAGAAAATTCAAATCCATAGATGTTAGATGAAGAGTGATGAAAGATTTGATGAGGGATGGAATATGAACTTAGGACTAGGAGAAAATGTTGGACTTTGTGTTGATTTGATTTGAAATGGAGTGGACTTGATATTGAATTGATTGAATTTGATTTGATATTGGATTTGATTTAATTAGGGTTTTATTTGATGTGATAAAAACCCTAGGATATTGCAAACAAGTGAATGTTAGATTTGAATGAAAGTCCAATGTGTATGACTATGCTCCTATGTCCAAAGTAGAAGATACGATGCAAAGTTGAATTAGAAGAAGACTTGAATGAAATTAGGAAGATTGATTGTGGAGGAATATGTAAATGGATCGAATTAAGACTTGATTAGAAATGACTAAAATTGACAAGGAATTGGATTAGAAGAATGATGATTTGGAGGACTGAATTAAGAATGCATTATGAGATTGGAGGAGGAAATTGAAGCTGGACGATGATGAAGCATGACTAGGATAAAGATTAGGAAGTAGATTGACTGATTAGGAAGACAAAGAAATGATGTGGATGAAGAGTGATGATTAAGGAATGGTTGGAATGATGAAGACAAGAGATGTATGAGGGTGATGACTTTGATAGAAAGAGGAAGTGACATGGAATGATGTGGACAACTTGACTAAGAGGACTTAAACTAAGACTTGTTTTTGTTGTTTTTGATTTTTTTAAAATTTTTTTGGATTTTTTAACTTCTATGATTTTTTGGATTTTTATGTTTTATGATGTTTTTGGGTTTTTAGGTTTAAGATGAAAAATCAAACAAGGAAATATGTACAAGGAAAGTGTGTTTCAAACACTCAAGAACGTCAAACACACCAACAAACCTATAAGGTTTCAACTAGGATGTACAAGAATCAACTAGAGGGCATCCTCGATATACGCAAGGTACGTGAGGCCCAAATCTATAGATGAAAGAAAATACTACCACATAGCTAGAGGGAGACAGTAACCCAAATCTCCTCCTTCACTTCCCAAAGGTATAAAGTTCTTTGGGGCTTAGCCAAGAGTGATAATATTTTGCTTCCAAGAGAAGTGTCTTTTGATTCACCTTCCTCTATTTATACTCTGCCAGAACATTGGAGTTGAGGTCATCCCAAGGGGTGATGAAATCCACAAGCAAGCCTCCTAAAAAAAGAAAAACAAGACCAGTTATTTCTTGTGCACCCAAGATCACCCAAAGGCGCAAGGGGAGAGAATACGTAAGTGGCCTCGAGGTTTAATAGACATGCATTCGTTTCCCAATGAAACTTTAAGTTTTTTAATCTATGTTGAAGATACACGTGATTAAGCCATACAATAGTCTTTCCAACTTGAAATCATCATCAACATAAATGAAAGTGTGGAATCATCAACAAGAAGTAAATCGAGCATGTGCATAAGCAAGATTGCTGAAAATGAAATCAATTTTCCTTAAGGCATTCAAGATTGTGTGAGTTCATTTAAGCACCAATTTGAAATGTTTTCTAGCCTAGGCATACATGTCAATTATCCTTTAGCCATTCAAGAGGGTATGAATTCATTTTAAACACCAAGCCCAAATGTTTGCTATCCTAAACATGCATGTCCATTCCCTTAGGGCATTCAAGATTGAATTTGATTGTTTTAACTTTGACCATGCATTCAAAGATGAGTGTTTAAGCATACAAGTTCAATCCCAAAAAAAAATTAAAGAAAAAATTTGCAAGAAATATGGTTAGTGAGAAAATATCCCTACAAACACAAGTTAGGGTAGCAAAAATGTAGAACAAACGTGAAATAACCCTGCAATGAAAAGGTTAGCAAATTTTTTTATCTTTGATAGAAAAAAAAAATATAAACAACATCAAAATCTCATGAAATTAAAACCATGATGACGAGCTCTGAATTAGCTTTCTGGCAATATTTTGTTTTGCAAAAACGGAGCTCGTATGCTCAAGTTATGAGCAAAAAACCAAAGGCTACTCCTTATAATCTAAAAGGGCATGTGGATTACTGATGCAATGATGATGTCAGTGACCTGCAAGCAAAATTTTGATAGTTAGGAGCACGTCAAGCAATTTTTTTTTTTTTTTGAACATTTTTGCTAAAGAAAAAAGATTAAAAAAAGGCCTAGATGATCAAGTAAAAAATATAACTTTTATTTGTAAAAATAAAATGTTAAAGGACAAAAATTGTTGTTTTTTTTTTCTTTAGTGTTTGAGTTTTTAACATGAAACAATAATATTAAAATTTTTAAACAAAGGCAAGGTTGTAGGTCAGGCAGAGTGGGAGGAGGGAGTTGCAGGTTAGGTGGAGAGGAGCGCAAGTTAGTGGGGGAAGGGTTTGGTTGTGTGGGGGAAAGCAAGGGAGGACAGAGCAGTAGTTTCGAGCGGCATGGTTGGAATGGAGACGGTCGTGTGGCTGAGCAGTGACAGAGGGTTTTTTGGCAAGCCATAGAAGTTGCAAGGCGGTGGTAGGGTTTCGTGGGAGGAGCAGGGGGAGAGAAGGGGCCATGGACAGAGTTTGAGGGTTGTGGGAGGAAAGGTGGGTATTTGGTGGAGCATCACGAAGAGGCCATAGGGAGTGGCGAGAAAGCAGTGGCACGAACACAAGAGGGCGACCAAGCAGTAGTGTGGTCATGGGAGGTGGACACAAGTTGGAGGTGAGCCACGAGAGACAGTAAGCAAGCGACGAGGGAAAAAGTGGCTGTCGTGGGTGGTGGAGGTGTGGAGAAGGTTGCGCGGGTTGAAAAGGAGTGGGGTTTTTGAGTGGCACTCAGTGGAGGTCGCGGGAATGAGAAATGTAGGGGTTACGTGGTGGTAGGTTAGTGGAGATGGGAGGAGGTGCAAAGGATGAGCAGTGGAGAAGGATCTCAGGGGAGGCCGCGGACTAGGAGTGACCAGTGCAGGAAGTCTGCGGGTGGAGGAGATGGCGGTGCGGCTAGGAAAAAGGTGAAGCCACCGAACTCGGGGGAGACAACGAAAAGAGGTGGCATGGGGGTAGCGCTTACGGGTGCCACCGTTAGTGGTGCCTGCGGGTGCCCACTTTCAGGAAAGAAATAAAAAATGACTATTAAAAACCCTTTTTCTTTTAATTATTATTATTATTTATTTAAAAATTAATTAATTTTTTGATTTTTGAAGTTTTATTTTTGAATTGTTTTTGAATTTTTTAATATATATATATAAAAATGCTAACAAAACCCCACCAACCCCCCCCCCCCCCCCCCCCTTTTTTTTTCCAATTTATAAGCAAAGCAAAAAAAATTAAGCATAAATAAAATAACGCAAAAATAAAGGAAACCCCCCCATTTTAATTTTTTTAACCTATTTATTTATCAACCAAGTGGGAGTTTTTTTTTCTTCTAATTTTTTCTAATAATGAAAAGTATATTCAACGTATATACACTCTAAAACTTGAAAATAAAGCAATAAGAAATAAAATATAGAGTGTTATATGTCAAAAGACTTCCCTCATGTCCTCCAAATGCGATGATGGGCTTTATGGCTCAATTAGACGCTCCTCATGAAACTTGATCTCCAAATGAAAACTTTTAACCTACAAGCTTGAAAACTCACAAAACACTCAAAAACACATTAGATAGTTAGTTTGAACCCATGAAGTGGGTCTCACCGGGTGTGCTAAAATGTATTGCATAAAAATGTAATAAATGGAATAAACATTAAGCAACTAACATCTATTCCTACATGATTATGAAAACCTCAAAATATGGAAGATAAACATGTAAATAAGCATAACATGAAATAAAAAAGATCTTAAACTATTAAAAATAACACTAATGCAAACCTCATGAAATCACCAAGTGGTTGATGATTTCTTTGCTTATGGGATGTGGTTGCTCACTATTCCTACAGCATAACAATGAGGTAGATAGTGCTTTTTGAAATGAGGAGAGAGCTCTCCTTTTATAGGAAAAGAGATGCAATGGATGACTAAGATTGAATGCAAGATGAAGGGCTAGGATCTCTTAGGATTTATGAGGTGGCCAATGAGGTGGAGGCCAAGTAGACTCCACATCGATTAGGGTTTTGACCATTCAAAGAGGGGGAAATGCTCACACATGTGTGAGAAACCTTTGATGGTGACATGATCAAGGAGGTGTGAGAAGCATGGCTTCTCACACATGTGTGAGACAACTTGACTCTCATGCAAGAGGACAAGTGTGCAAGAGGTGTGAAAAGGCATGGCTTCTCACACATGTGTGAGACAACTTGATTTTCATGCAAGAGGACAAGTTTGCAAGAGGCATGGAAGACATGAGGGATGAGGAAAGTGTGAACATCCCTCACATGTGTGTGAGGATTCCTCACACATGTGTGAGCACACACTTAGGATTAGAAGGTAATTAGCTAGGTAATTATGCAAAGCAAGCATGATTAGGAAGTGGGTACGTTTAGCAAGATGGGTTAGGTTAGGCAAGTGAGTTTAGGTGAGGGTTAAAGGTAGGAGCCATATTCTCAAATAGGATTAAATGTAATATTTAATTCCAAGTGTGCTTAGGAAAGGATATATTAAGTAAATGAAGTACTTAATTAAAGTGAATGGGTTAGAATTTAAATAAACCTTAGTTTATTTAAATTAAGGAAAGGCTAGGATTGAGATAAACCTTAGTTTATTTAAATCAAGAAAAGGTGAACATAATTAAATAAATGTAAATTCTATTTAATTAAAGGTAGGGTAATTAAATAAATAATAAATATTTATTTAATTGGCTAGGAAATGGGATTTGGACAAATTTAGGTGTCTATAGAGACATACCTATCATAGAAAGGTGATCAATACACTAAGGAATCTCTATCAACAAACTCAGTTGCAACTCAAAGATCTGCTACTTCATCCTAACAGATGAACCAGTCAAAATCCTTTAACAAGGTACACCTAACAGTATTTCATTAATCTCTTTACCGAGTGCATACTTCATTATGTGTTTGTAAATCCTCTCACAAAGTGGACCTAGTAGTCCTAATTGCTCATAATAGGGAAAATCATCAAAAGTGATAAATGTAAGCCTTAATAGGCCAACTTTATGCTGCAATATCAAAGTTTGTGGGTATCATCCCCACCCCAGTCTTACTTTCTATTTGGAAGGTTTCTAGGCCACCATATCTTTGTGTTCAAGTGTTATAGATGCTTTCATGTTTTCAGTTTCTCATGCATGCAATTAGATCAGATGTGATGAATTAAGTGCTAATTGATTTATTAGATTAAGAATTGAAATTGTTAAAGTTTTAGAAATTATTGATTCACCCCTCCCCTCTCAGTAACTTAGCATACTCTTGAATATTTCCAACAATTGGTATCAGAGCTTTGTGGTTCTCAGGAGAAAGTTTAATAGCTTTAGCAAAGATCAAGGACAAGGAGATAATCAAACTTGACAAAGCTATTGACAATGAAAAGTTAGATCTGGAAATGGCCATTGCCCAACTCAAGAAAGCTAAGGAGAAACTTTCCCAATCCCTGAAAAGAAGAAAGGAACTTGTAAATCAAATGAATGACCATCTTTACATTGAAGAAAGAATTGAAGACTGTCACCCTTCAAGCAGTTCAGATGAAGAAAATGATGCAATCAAAGACCTCCTAAAGAAAAATGGTTTCCTACAAGAAGAAGTAAGAAAGTTGAAAAGAGAACAAGAAATTCAATTAGTAAGGTTATGTGAAGTCTTGGAATAGAGAAACAAGATAAAAGAGGAGATGAATGGAAGGATCAATGAAATCTGGAAGCAATACCTTTAACAAGAAGACCTTATTGATCACCTCTCCAATGCAAATGAGGAAATCATGAGCCTAAGATTTGAAAATGAAAGAATAAAAACTGATCTGAGATCTGAAAGACAAATCAATGAAAGATTGAGAAATGGTCTAAACACTGAGAAGCAAATCAATGAAAGAATGATGAAATCTCAAGAGGACATGGATCAACTAAATGAGCAAAGCCTCTATAGGAAAAAAGGAAAAGCAGGAATTGGATACAAAGAAGAAGGTGAATTCTCCAAACAAGGTGCTCAAAAGGATCAAAGACCTACTTGCATTCACTATGGTAAGATAGGTCATACATCATACAAATGTTGGAGTAATGGAAAAGAAAAATTAAATGGAAAATGTTACAATTGCAATCAACATGGTCATAGGGCTAATGAATGCAAAGAGAAATGAAGATTTGAAGGCAACTGTCATAAATGTAATAAACATGGACATAAGGCATTAGAATGCAAAACAAAGACATTGAATCCTAGAGAGAAAATTGTGAAAGCAATATTTGGTTGTGATTACAATACCTGGTGTAGATGTCATTACTGTGGAGAATTTGGACACATTGGTATTAATTGTGTTAAACATCATATGAGGAAAAGAGGTACCACTAAAAGATGTTTCATTTGTACAGAACTTGGTCATCTTGCCAAGAATTGAATGAATACAAGTAGAATTAAAGATGAGAAGAAAGAAAAGGCTGATAACATTCAAAAGTAGATTGGATAGCAATGGATTCCTAAGTCTACCAAGACTATGGTCTGAGTAATGATGGTCAAGTCACTCAAGAATTGGGTGGCTCTACCATTTCTAATTAAGTTTTCAAAGAAGAACTGAAACCAGGCTACCAAAGAAGACATCTAAATTAGTTTTAGTTGAAAGGTGACAAAGATCCAAATCTATATACAAGATATAAAGGGATCACTAAGCAAGATTAGTATTAGTTATTATTGAGTTGCCTTATCTATCGAGTAAGGTTAGGTCATACACTCTATCGAGCAAAGTTAGGAGTAACAAAGACACTTATGGTTATCAAATTGTGGAGATTTCAATGAGTAATCAATGCCATATAGTGGATGATAGTCTGTCAACTTATCTACCTCTATGCCAAGCATTAATGACAAAGTTTTAACAAAAGGCATGGAATCAAATTCATTTCTTATCATGAATTTTTGAGTGCTATTGCAAAGAGCTATTTTCAATGTGATCAAAGTGACTTGAACGAATTTTATGCAATTTTTTTTGAAGTTCCCTCAAGCTACCGAGAGGCATCCAGCAATAGCAAGGTCAAGAAAGGGTCTAACATGTTAGTTCATGGAGTTAAATGGAAAGCACCAGATTTCAAGCTTGCGCTTGCAGTGGCTGAAACCCTAGATGCAAGCGGAGCTCAATCTCAAATCCCTCCTAAGGTACTTCTTGTTAAAGACATTCGTACTCATTTTAAATGTGCTATTCAAGAAATTGGTACTTTGGAGATGGATGATGCCCTGGGTTAGTTCTATGTTGATGGAACCCCAAAATCCAAACATGAACATTTGGAAGCAAAAGGATTAACACATATTCCCCATATGCCCCAAGAATTTTTAACTAAATGGATTAGGTTTATCCTTAGCCAGGTGCATAACAAATAGTTGTGGTTAGGACATCCAATTCTAATAACAAAGAAGATGATTCATCAAATTACTAGCCTTCCCGTGCTTGCCAAAGCCAAAACAACTAAAACCCTAGGTTGAAAAAAGTTGGAGAAGAAAACCCTAGTTGAGTGGGATGTAGAGGTATGAAAATAAGAAGTGTCATAGATGTAGAATTGAAATTTGAAATTCATGTTATTGCTCATAAGATATATAGTTCAAGCTGTCTTAATAGTGTGTCATGTGAAGTCGTGGATTTGGCATATAAAGTGGTTAAAAATAACCTATCTTATGACCTTTCTGACCTATTATTGAGGTGATTCAATAAAAATATGGAAAGTATTTGAACATCAAAAAACAACCTGTGCAAATTTGGTTCATTGTTAACCTAATATATTCAAGGAGAAAATGAACAATAGGTTCAAGATTCTGAAGAAGTTATTTGAAGACTACAAGGATTATGTATACTTCAGGGGTAGATTGTGACAAGGTATATATCTAGGCAGTTAAGCCTAGAGTTGCATGGGTCAAACCTCTTGGCTATGAGGTGAATATGATGAGACCAAGGATATCATTGAAGCCCTTGTAAATGAACCTATTGATCCCAAGACCCCTTGTTTTGGAACTTATGAAGAAGCTAAGGCTAGAATTGAGCTAGAGATAAAGCTCCCTCAGGCAATTAACAAAGGGAAGAGAAGGATAGCCAAACTGAATCAAGTGCACCTCTCTTATTAATTGTGGGCAAAGGTGAGGATGTGGAAGATGTAGAGGATGAGGAAGAATTTGAGAAAGAAGAATAACCTTTGAAGAAAAAGGGCAAGTGATCATCACCAAGCCTACAAAATCATTCAGTGTAATCTTCACAAGGAAGTCACAAACAAAAGGAAGTGACATTGTATTTAGTAAATCTCCACTCACCTTCCAAGAAAAGTTGAAGCAATTGGAAGAAGGAGTAGGAATAACAAAATTTAAATCTTTGAAATATGAGATCAGGATTGAGGTAGAGTAGAAGCAAGTTGAAGAACTAGCACTAAGCAAAATGGGTAAGTGGAAGTACTCACCAAATCAGATTGCTTCTCAAGTCTCTAGTGAATTACTAGAGAAGATAAAGCCAAGATGGAATTTTTCTATACAAATAGTCAAAGACATATATGCACAAACCCTAAGGTAATTACTACTGAGCATATCAAATGTTGAGGGGAAAGCGTCATTAAAGAAAAAATGAAGAAAAACTTACTCTAAGGTTTAATACTTGTTTGGTTTTGATCAAGGACATAGAACATGTTGTTAGAAATTCTATAAACACTTGGAAAAATATTTATCATGTGAATTTCCAATAGAAGTAAAGGATGTTGATAAAGAAGAAGATAAGGAGAAAGATGAGGAAGAAAATGTTGAAGTGACTCATTTTGATAAGGAAGAAGATGAAGAGGACCAAGAAGAAAGATGATTAGGAGACTGACCCAGTCGATAGCTATTGCAATCATTGCCTCACTTCCTCACTCCCCTAGTAAACCATTGAATACATCAAGTATGGAGATAGCTTCAGCAAGTTTGGTTGTGACTACTATTGATACATCAAATGTCCAATCAATCTTTACCCCAACTTAACTCAACATATCATTGACAGAAGTGACTTCCATTTCATCCACCAAGCTGCAGACTCCTTCACCTACCAAGTTGAGCTCTTTAGTCTTCACTTCTCTAATTTTGACTTCTTTAGTTTTGAGTACATCTTTGGTAAGCTCTCCAATTTTGTCTACTTTAGTTTTGGATTCTACAATTTTGACTTCATCAATTTTGGATTCTTCAAGTATTTCTATAAGTATTCCATCAGTCAGTATTGTATCAATTTTTACTGTAAGCCCAAGTATGTCTACTATTGTTTCCATTTTGGGTAAAAAAGCAATAAGTGCAAGGATAGTTGATCCTAAGGCTCAACCAAGTACAAAATTTTTGGGGAAAGGAAAGGAGATAGAGGAATACATAGATTTAGATAAGGAAATAGTATTTCCCAAATGGGATATCTACAATCTTTCTACAGACCAAATGTACATATTTGGTGAACTCCTCCAGAAAAAAGCCAAACAACAAAGATTAAGAGAAGAGAGTGACAAAGAGTATAATATAATTGATGATGCCAAGAATATTTTGACTGAGACAATAGGAATTGAGGTTGATTCTTCTCAACCTATTTTGTATCAACTAGGAGAGGTAGTCCAAAAATTCAATGAGGACACCGATGGTCAAGAAAAGCTAGTTGAAAAGGCTGAAAAGAAATTTAACAATAAGGTGTTGGAGCACATTGCTTAGCAAATAGCCATTTATCAAGTTGAGCTTTCAACAATTTTTGTCATTCTTGAGGTGTCCTATTCAAATGTGTTATCACTTTTTGGGAAACTATGTGATGTCTCGAAGTATACAAAGGAAGTAAAAGACAAATTTTCAAAAATTGATATAGATCTTAAAGCAAGTGCTCAAAAACTACAACTTTACCCTAGTTCAAGCTCTGCACATTTCAAGAAGATTATATTTTTGTCAGACATGCAAGCTGAATTGTTAAGAGAAGAAGCAAAGATCTTCTTAGCACTGATTGACATACAAAATATGATCCTTCCAATCATGGATGCTATGTAGAAACACATAGTATATTCAAAGACTCTGATCCATGATAACAACTTCTCTGTTGTGGATCACATGATTGAATTGTCAGCAGAGGTGCAAATTACAATTCATACATGAAAGGTCTTGCAAGAAAGTTGGGATAACACCTTGGAAATCACCCTCAAGATAAATTCTAAATTCTTATCTCATTTTGGTGTCTCTATGTAAATATGTTAGAACAAATATTTTGCATTACTGTCAAAAAGGGCGATATATGTTATCATATGGGAGATATGGGAGAAAAGTTATATTGAAGAAAAGAAAGACATGTACATAGAGGAACACATAATATGGGGTAGAAATATGCTATGGTAGAGAACTAGTCTATATATACTTACAAAGATTAATTTTGAAAAATCTCAAAAATATACTGAGCTAGTATCACATGGTGATGAATATAAGGTATTTAGTTTTGGGCTAATATGTGTTTTTGTCACTAATGCCAAACAGAGAGAATGTTGACATATGAGTCAAGTTTGTTATTATTGACACACACTTATTCAGATTCTATATAGCTACCAATCTCATTGAATAGTCTACAGTGCTTGCCATGTAATTTAGTAGCCATTGAGTTCTATAGTTGTTACTGAGTCTTTTGGACTATTCCTAGTGGTTACCAAGCAGATTTAGTCAGTGTGAAGTCCAAAAATTCAAACCATGTATTTGAGTATTCACCAAGTTTATCAGTGATTATTGAGCATTGTAGTGCCCATTGAGTTTGTAGTTCAAGTGATGTAAAGCCAGTGTTAACCGAGCTACTTTATGCTAACCAAGTAATTCAGTGTTTTTCAAGTTGCACAATATCTACCAAGTCACAAGTGCAAATCGAGTTCAAGACTACTTAAAAGTGATTAGTATGGACCAAGATTCTACATCTACTAAATGCATAGTGATGATGAGTATTGATAGTGGATATTGAGTATCAGAACCTCATTGAGTTAGTCTTCAGAACCTGAGTATCTTTATCTGAGCCAACTTTGTAATATTTGTGTTAACTTGTATCATGGCTGACTTAGTAATTTTTTAATTTTGATTGGTATATATGTAATGTATTGTATCATTTCTAATGCAAGAGAAAGAATGTGAATGTGTGAGCATATGTATTGTAATGTGGATGCGAGAAGTTCAAGTTATGAATGCAACAAATGTAGACTGAATTGTGAAGGCCATGTTAGTATAAGGAGTAGAAGAGACATATCTATCACAAAAAGGTGATCAGTACACTAAGGAATCTCTATCAAAAAACTTAGTTGCAAGTTAGAGATCTATTGCTTCATCCTAATAGGTGAGCCAATCAAATTCCTTTAACAAGGTAGACCTAACAATCTTTCATAAATCTCTTTAACGAGTGCATACTTCAATGTGTGTTTTTAAATATTCTCACAACGTGGACCTAGCAATCCTAATTGATCCTAATAGGGTAGATCATCAGAAGTGATCAATGTAAGCCTTAACAGGCCAACTTTATGTTGTAGTACTAAATTTTGTGGGTATCATCGCCAACCCAGATTTACTTTCTATTTGGAAGGTTTTTGGGTCCCCAAATCTTTGTGTTCAAGTGTTATGGATGCTTTCATGTTTTTAGTTTTTCATGCATGCAATTAGATCAGATGTGATGAATTAAGTGCTAATTGATTTATTGGATTAAGAATTAAAATTGTTAAATTTTTAGAAGTTGTTGATTCACCCCTTCCCTCCCAGTAACTTAGCATAGTCTTGAATATTTCCAACACTCAAGACTGCCCCCAAAAGAGAAGAACCCTTTCTTTCACTTTCTGTCACATATTTATCACCTGACCTTTCTCATAACATTTTGGTTATCAATAACTATTTCTTGAAATTACAATTGACCTCTTATTCGGGCTCATGTTAAACTCTTCTATTTTCAATTTTATAGTTAGCACACAATTTTTGAGGGTGATTTTTGATCAATCATTTTAAATGAAGATCATTTTTTATGACTTTTTGTAAAGAGGTTTAATGTTGATGAAGTATAGTAAACACTTTAACTAATAAACACTTGTGCCTAATGAAGACTCCATGTATCCCTTTGATCTATGTTGGTTATCTTTTTAGTGGGTGTGTCACCAAAGTGTACTTATGCCTTTATAATAAAGAGTGATCCACCAAAGTTGGATCGGTTCCTTCTAAGCATCTCCTCAAACTTGAACACAAACCAGACATAAAATCTATATCAAGTGTCTCATTTGTCTCATAATTGAAACCCTTCCTTGACTCATATTGGGTTGGTTGTTGATCTAACATGTGACCTTCTATTTTCATCATTGCCAAACACATCTTTAAATTCTTTGGCAATTAGGAATGGGACAAGCTAATCTCTAGGTGAAATGTACTAAAGCCAAAACAAAGTCAAACATTTTTTTTCTAGATTCAAAATATTGTAGTGATTTTTTTCTAAATTTTTTTATTGTTTTTTACTACAAACTGTGCAGATCATGAAGATCAAATGCTGAAATTTTCTAAAAAATTCATGATGTTTTCAAATTTTTGAAAATTGGTCAACTGTACAGTTTGTAGGGAGGATAGACACATCCATTAGGAACACCACATGTACCTTTTGATTTTAGTACCTAAGTATATTTATCTCCTTTATCATTTCACATGCAAACCCATAGTTCAATTTTCTTTAGTAATCAGTATCAAACTTGGCATCCAAATCTGTTTGGATGGTGTTTTTCTAAATCATGCATTCTATCAAACAATTCACATGTACTATATGCACTCCCACATTTCAATTCAAAACTTGGTGATAGGAATATCCTTTTTATAGTTAAATTATATCATTTCAAGCCTTTCATGTTATGGATTTGGGCTCAACATTTCAAGATCAATCATGAGGATGAACATTATCATGGACCAAATGTGCCATTGGTGGGCATTCCACCTTTCTTGGAGATTACATTGTCATTAGATCAACTTTGGTTATTTTGTCAAACAACTTGTACACATCCTCACACATCTCAACCTTTGTGCTTTTCATAACTTAGAACTTCACACCATTTGACATGAGTCGATGACTTGTGACTCAAGAACAAGAAATATTTCACCATTGTAATTCATTATGTGGCTACTGCTTATTAAATTTTCATCTTTTGGCTTGAGGGTTCATTGTAGTTAAATCCTAAAATGTAGAGGAAACCATGTGCTACACATTAATTTGTCCACCAAATGGGCTATATCACCACCATGAAACTCTACATATCCACAAAAATGAGATTCACTTTCCACTTGTAACTTGATAGTTACTGTTGCAATCCACATCTGGCAAATAATGATAATGACATGGCTTGTTTTTTATCAAAAGTGTTGTGTGCCTCATGTGCACATATATATTGATGTGTGAGGATCTCTCTGATATTCAAATTCTTAAGTTTTCCATCTTTTTTAGAGACACACATATAGAGATCAATTATGTCAAAGTTTTATGTCATGAGATCTACCCCTTTACTCAGTGTGCCTTCATCAACATTTTATCAAACACTTCAATTTAATTCTAGTTGCATATTCCCATCTTTTTGCTTTTTTTTGGGAGATTATTTTACATATTCTACATCGTGCAAACATTACAAAGATATTGTTAGAAAAAAAACCAACAAGAAGCTAAAACAATTTCCCCACAAGACAAATTTACAAAGTTTTAAAACTTGGATATGAAAGCATGGTAACATATAGCATAGCAAACATTATGGTCTCTATATTATGGATAGACTTCTAAGTAAAGTCAGAAATTCACATAATCATTGACCTCAATACCAATTTTAGACCCATTTACATGTATAACATACCAGACATTATGCTCTCTAGATTGTGGGAAAACTTCTAAGTAGGGCAATTCACATAATCATTGACCTCATAAAACTTAAGAACATTTTAGCATTTTTTTTTTGCACAATTATTCATTTTCTTCTTTTGTTGTAGATAAACCCCCTTCTAACTTGATTTTTTTTGAGACAAACCTTCATTTTCCACTTTTTTTTTTAAAAGCTCCCCTTCTAATGCATTATTCCCATGTTCTAGCTTATTGTTTCTTTGAGACAATTCTTTATTTTATGTCTTAGTTTTAAACAACTCCTCTTCTAGCTTGTTGTGTCTTAGAGACCATTCTTCACTTTTTGTTTTTTCTCTAACCAGTCTGATTCATGCACTTTTATACTCCCTACAAATATCATCAATAACAATTTTAAGAGAGTATTGTAGATGTTGAATACACTTTATAAGTTATGCATTTGCATCACTCCAATAATCATCCATCGAGCCCATTTGGTTGCAACCATAGGAATTGAGTGTTGATATAAGATTATTTTGAAGAGAAGAACCTGTGATGGAACAATCATTATTTTTTAAATGATGTCAAAGTTGCTACCTGTTGGTGAGACAATTGCTTTTTGGTCTAAAAGTTATCATTTAGTTGATTGATGAAAAGGATTTAAAAAGAGTAGATAACAATGGCATGTAGAGAAAGGTTGAGTTATTTGGTATGTAAAAGAAGCACTAAAACCAAGTAAGGCATTGATACTATAGTGTATTGTTTATCTACTTAAAGTCTAAAATGAAAGATTACTCAAGTTAAGAATGGAAGAAAATCAAGTATGAAAAGTGTCTGCCAAGCCTTGCTGAGCAGTCACTACAAGCCAAGTAGAAATTAGTGGAAGCCAAGTGAAAATCAAGAGATGTCGAGAAAAGATGAAAAATAGTGCAAACTAAGTGATTGTTAGTATATTCTGCATAAAGTTTAGTTGGTGCTGAGCATCAGTAAACTTTAGTGTTTTTTGAATGAACTAGTGTTGGTGAAGTGATAGAATAGTAGAGTTGCTAAGTGACAACAAACAATGTTAAATTGAAGATTTGATGAATCTAAGCCCACTATTTTTTTTTTCTTAAGTGTGAAGTGTATAGAAGATAACTATGATGAGCTGGTGGCATAGAATTCAAAGTAAACTATTTTGAGAAATATTCAAGGAAGCTTGTAGAAGTTTCTAGAGGAACCAAATAAAAAAGTGGGTATATTCATTATATCCTACCTCACCCTAAAATGGATGATTCCGGTTAAGTGGAAAAATATCTTAATTGTATATTTATAGAGATAGCTGATCAAAAGAAAAGGTTGTCATGTGTGAGAACCTAAAGAAGATAAGGAGTCTAGGGTTTTTTTTCATTTAATGGCTGAATAGAGGTGACTGCAATTGGCATGCAAAGCAAGAAGGCTTAAAGAGCATGAATTCTTGAAGGGTGAATAAGCTATCAGAACTAAAGTGTATAAATGCCAAGTAGAATGTAGGACAAAAACAGAGATATGCAATCTACAAGTGAGTTGTAATTTTTTATCAAATCAAGCCTTACTATTACTTTCTAATCATTGTGTCAGTCTAGGGTAAATCCTTTGGGTTAAGGTTGACTTAACAATCATTTGTAAATCCTTTAACTATGTGACATTCTAATGGAATGGTCTAAAGTCCTCTAATAAGGCTCACTCTTAATAGGGTGCTTGAAATCCTTTAACCAGGTCACATTTAATATTGTGTATTGTAACCTTTAATAGGGTCGGCCTTTCATAGAGCATCACTTTAGAAGAGTGAGAATTAGTAGCATGTTACTGGTAGTTTTTCCCAAATTGGGTTTCCATGTAAAATCTTTGTGTCAAATGTGTTATTGAATCTCTTATGTTTCATGTTTACATTTTTGCAAAGATGTTTTGATCTAGGAAAGTAACCTAATCTAATGGATGCATGTGTATTGAAGTTTTATGGATATGGGTCTACTAAGCATTGAAAAGTTTTATTTGTACATATGGACTTTGGATGAATAATTCACCCCACCTCTTAGTTACTCTAAATAATTCCAACAATTGGTATCAAAACCATAGTGCTTAAGAGGACTAGTTTGAAAGTACTAGAAGCAAAAGATCAAGATGTCTAAAAGAGAGGTACCCAAGCTCAACAAGGAGAACTTTCCTGCATGGAAAATTTTGATGAAGCTACACCCAGGAGGTCTTGGAGACCATGCACAATCTACCATCACCATTGATCATGTTGACCCTGCTAGAGCCCCAATTGCTAATGATCTGAAAAAGAAGAAAGAACACAATCACGTAATGTTGGAGATTGCATATGCCCTAAGTTATTTTGAGTTCAATGACATCAAAGATTGTGATAGTGCAAAGAATATGTGGGATTCTCGTCACACCATTTATGGATATTTTGAGAGCCAAATGTGAAAGTTTGAGAGGTAAATTTAATGACATGAGGATGCTAGAACATTGTTCAATATTTCTATAGAATAAAATATGTTGTTAATGCTATAAGAGGAGCTAATGGTATCATTGATGATGATATTGTATTGAGCAAAGTATTGAGGACACTTCTTCTCATCTATGTTATTAGAGTTTCTACCATACAAGAACCAAGATGTATACTTGGCACTAATCTGACTCTTGAAGGGTTGGTAGGTAGGCTCACTACCTTTGAACTCTATAATTATGATAACTTCAAATATAAGAATGTTGAATCTCCTTTCGAAGCTAAATTGTCATTAAAAGAACCTAAAGAGAAGAATAAAAAGATCAATATGTTTATAATGACAATGATACAGATGAGGAGGATGTAGAATAGCTTGAAGCACTACTAGCAAGGAGATTTCATAGAGGCAAAAAAAATTCAAAGCCAAGCTACCTATTATGTGTTTTAATTGTAATGAGGTTGGTCATATTGTTGCTAGATGTCTAGAGAAGAAGAATAATAGAAGTGAAGAAAAATACAAAAGAAAAAGAGACGAGGACAAAAAAGATTAGAAAGATAAAGGCAAGAAGTCTTGCTATATTGTTGAAGAGGAAACCAAAGATGGATCTGATGACCATGATCATGAAGTGGTGTATGTTGCATGAAGGATGATTCTAATGAGGATGAATCAAGTGTACTAGTATATTATGTGAACAAGAGTGATAGATGGATCATTGATAGTGAGTTTTCACATCACATGACTAGAGATAAAAGCAAGTTCATTACCCTTGATTTATGATGGAAATAGTGTAAGGTTTGATAATGAATCACCTTGTTTGGTAAAAGGGAGAATGTCTATCAAACTCACATAAAAGATCATGTGTGATAATGCTTATTATGTAGAAGGGTTTAACTATAATTTTTTGAGTGTGTCACACCTGAACAGTTCAGGTTGCAAAGTTGAGTTTGAGAACCAGATAGCAAAGATCTATGACACTGATGGGAAACTAATTGGGAAAGGTGATCAAACTAGAGGTTATCTATTTTATCTAGATATGAATGATGCTACTTGTCTTGTTGTAGAATTTGGTGATGTGTGGTTATGGCACAAGAGTTTATGTCATGTTAAATTTGATAACTTAGTCAATATTAGTAACTTGAAAAGATTTAGAGGTTTTCCTAAACTAAAGAAACCTGACAATATGATATACAAACAATGTCAGTTAGGCAAAGTGAAAAAATCTAGTTTTAAAAGTAAGACTCACACCTCTAAATAAATTCTAGAGATTGTTCATACTAATTTGTATGGACCAATTGATGTGAAAACCTACAAAGATGACAAGAAAATTATTCTATTTGTTGATAATTATTCTAGGTTGATGAAAGTTATGTTTCTAAAATAGAAATATGATTCTTTCCAAATATTTAAGTGGTACTTATCTATGGTTGAAAAGGAGATAGGGAAAATCTTGAAATCTTTGAGAGCTAAAAAAGGTGGAGAATTTACATCAAATGAGTTTGAGATGCTTTGTAATGACTCACACATGACAACCTTTGCTTTTGATCAACCATCTCTATAAAAATACAATTAAGATCTTTTTCCACTTAACTGGAATTGTCCATTTTAGGGTGAGGTAGGATATAATGAATATACCCACTTTTTTATTTGGTTCCTCTAGAAACTTCTACAGGCTTCCTTGAATTTTTCTCAAAATAGTTTACTTTGAATTCTATGCCACTAGCTCATCATAGTTATCTTCTATACACTTCACACTTAAGAAAAAAAAATAGTGGGCTTAGATTCATCAAATCTTCAATTTAACATTGTTTGTTGTCACTTAGCAACTCTACTATTCTATCACTTCACCAACACTAGTTCATTCGAAAAACACTAAAGTTTACTGATGCTCAACACCAACTAAACTTTATGTGGAATATACTAACAATCACTTAGTTTGCACTATTTTTCATCTTTTCTTGACATCTCTTGATTTTCACTTGGCTTCCACTAATTTCTACTTGGCTTGTAGTGACTGCTCGGCAAGGCTTGGCAGACACTTTTCATACTTGATTTTCTTCCAGTCTTAACTTGAGTAATCTTTCATTTTAGACTTTAAGTAGATAAACAATACACTATAGTATCAATGCCTTACTTGGTTTTAGTTCTTCTTTTACATACCAAATAACTCAACCTTTCTCTACATGCCATTGTTATCTACTCTTTTTAAATCCTTTTCATCAATCAACTAAATGATAACTTTTAGACCAAAACGCAATTGTCTCACCAACAGGTAGCAACTTTGACATCATTTAAAAAATAATGATTGTTCCATAACAGGTTCTTCTCTTCAAAATAATCTTATATCAACACTCAATTCCTATGGTTGCAACCAAATGGGCTCGATGGATGACTATTGGAGTGATGCAAATGCATAACTTATAAAGTGTATTCAACATCTACAATACTCTCTTAAAATTGTTATTGATGATGTTTTTAGGGAGTATAAATTTGCATGAATCAGACTGGTTAGAGAAAAAACAAAAAGTGAAGAATGGTCTCTAAGACACAACAAGCTAGAAGATAAGTTGTTTAAAACTAAGGCATAAAATAAAGAATTGTCTCAAAGAAACAATAAGCTAGAACATGGGAATAATGCATTAGAAGGGGATCTTTTAAAAAAAAAAGTGGAAAATGAAGGTTTGTCTCAAAAAAACATCAAGTTAGAAGGGTGTTTATCTACAACAAAAGAAGAAAATGAAGAATTGTGCAAAAAAAAAATGCTAAAATGTTCTTAAGTTTTATGAGGTCAATGATTATGTGAATTGCCCTACTTAGAAGTTTTCCCACAATCTAGAGAGCATAATGTCTGGTATGTTATACATGTAAATGGGTCTAAAATTGGTATTGAGGTCAATGATTATGTGAATTTCTGACTTTACTTAGAAGTCTATCCATAATATAGAGACCATAATGTTTGCTATGCTATATGTTACCATGCTTTCATATCCAAGTTTTAAAACTTTGTAAATTTGTCTTGTGGGGAAATTGTTTTAGTTTCTTGTTGGTTTTTTTTCTAACAATATCTTTGTAATGTTTGCACGATGTAGAATATGTAAAATAATCTCCCAAAAAAAAGAAAAAAGATGGGAATATGCAACTAGAATTAAATCGAAGTGTTTGATAAAATGTTGATGAAGGCACACTGAGTAAAGGGTTAGATCTCATGACATCGAACTTTGACATAATTGATCTCTATATGTGTGTCTCTAGAAAAGATGGAAAACTTAAGAATTTGAATATCAGAGAGATCCTCACACATCAATATATATGTGCACATGAGGCACACAACACGTTTGACAAAAAACAAGCAACGTCATTATCATTATTTGCCAGATGTGGATTGCAGCAGTAACTATCAAGTTACAAGTGGAAAGTGAATCTCATTTTTGTGGATATGTAGAGTTTCATGGTGGTGATATAGCCCATTTGGTGGACAAATTAGTGTGTAGCACATGGTTTCCTCTACATTTTAGGATCTAACTACAATGAACCCTCAAGCCGAAAGATGAAAATTTAATAAGTAGGGTGAACCCACAATAATGGGTTACACTTTTTTGCCTAAACTGATACTACACTATGAATTTTCAAGAAAACTTTCACTTGCAGATGCAAATTGCCATTTAATGGTTAGGAATTTGAAGATGAATTAAATTAGAGCCTTTTAGAATTTTCTATGTAGAACCCAAATATTTTTAATTTTTAATCTATTTGATTGAATTATTTTTTCCCTCATGAAAATTGGTATGTTATCAAAAATCTGATTTTTTTAAAAAGTGACATTGTTTTTGAGACACAACTTTTTTTATACAATAGATATCAATGTGATTCTTTTGAACTTAGTTTTTTAACATCCATACCAAAACCATGGAGGTGATCCGATATCTTTATCTTTAGTATTTCATATTTTATCAAAGTTTAAAGTTGACCCTATTTGAATTTGGACATACATGACTTTTGACACATGTAACTTATTATATTTTTACCTAATTTCAAAATTTCTTTTTTTGATTATAAGAGGACTCAAATACAAAGACTGTAGTTATTTTTCAAAAAAAGTGTTCTCTTAGTTACTATTTTTCTATGAGCGTCCAACATATATATATTTTTTATTATAACAAACGTCTGTTCAATTCACATGCAAAAACATATACCTAAAAAATTCAAAATGTAGCAAATTCATAGTCATTAGAAAGTTCATTCAAAATACTTCTATCATGCAAAAGAACATGACTTCAATGCTCCATCTAAACCTGGTAATGGAGCCTCGAAGCCATGAAAACACAATAAATCTTCTCCCACATGGGAAAACCCTATAATTTGCAAGTTTCAATAGAAACTAAAGTGTCTAGTTTATATCAAAACCAAGAAACCTAACCCACATGGTTAAATGGGCCAGCTTTAGTTTCAATCAAAACTACTTCTTTTGATCAAAACTAAAGTTGGCCTTTAGAGATTTTTAAAAAAAATTGTCATATAAATTAATTTTTTTCAATTCTAACATTCAAATTTAATCAAATAATTCACACTTCAATTAAGAGGGAGGGAATATTTTTCAAGTTGTCCATTTTCAAATTTTAGAAAAATAATTTGCAACATGGGCAATAAAGGTAAAAGAGCAAGTAAATATTCAAGAAGAAGAACTGACGAACAAGAAGATGAAAATCGTTGAAAAACTTTAGCAAGATATTATAGGAGGCAAGGTATGTACATGTGCAATATTTTTTCTAATGCATATTTAGTTCATATAGTGTGTAATCATATTGTAGACCTTTTGTATGCTATACAATTAAGAATATGATAAATATAAACTTAGGGTTACTATTTACTTAATATTAAGGGTTTATTGAGTTATAAATATTTAGCATTAGGTTTTGTTAAATTTGAATATTTCATCCTATTAGGGTTTATTACATTATATTTTTAAATTATGAATATTTAGAATTAAGGTTTATTATTGTTGGAATTTACAAGTGGGAAGATTTACTTCTGAGAGAGGGGGTGAATCAGAAGTAACTAACTTTAACCCTTTTAAATCCTTTTAACTAAAATCATTCACATGCATCTAGTTCATCTAATAAGCATAAAAGTAAAGATATGCATGAAAATAGATAACACACAAATTCGGTAACCCAAAAACCCTCCAAAATGAGAAGGTAAAACTAGGGTGGGGATGACACCCACAAAATATCACTACAGTAATATGTAACTATTCAAGGTTACAAAGTTTGAACACTTCTAATGGTTTGCCCTATGAAAGGCATGTCCTGTTAAAGACTTTACACCCTGTTAAAAGTGACCTAGTTAAAGGATTTAACTACCCTGATAAAAGTAGGCCTCATTAAAGGACTTCTATACATTCACTTGGAATGCCACCCTATTAAAGGATTTACAAATGGATACTAAGCCAACCTAAGTCCATAGGATTTTCATATCTAATACAATTGCTAGAAAATATTAAAAGTTTTTGACCTGATAACTTGCAATCCTCAATTGTTGATTATAGATTCGTGTTCTACCCTATCTACTCTAATCCTTGCTTGATCTAATATGTCACTTTTCAAAGTTCTAATACTCTATTCTTGATCAACTAGATTATGCAATGTTGCTCTATTCTTCACTAAGTATTTTCACCCTTCTACACTTCGTTATAATTCACCCATATACTTCTCTCTCTTGCATCGTCACTCTGTTCATAATGGGGCTTCATCCTCCTTTTAAAGATTTCAAAGACTTAGGGTTAGGTATGAATCTACGATCAATATTAAATCTTCATTTCATACTCATTTCTTGCACTTTTCCTATTGGTTGCATATTTTCTCCACTTTTCTTATTGGCTGCATGTTGATTACATAGGTAATGCAAAAGATTCAACCTTATCTTGAAGAACCTTTGAGATTCATCCCATGGTTGCTTTAAAAATGGTTTACATCTGAGTTTGTGAAGGCACAAACTCATATGTTGATTCTGTGTTACTCGGCACTTACTAGTTGCTAATGTTTGACACATATAGGAAAACTAGCTCACCTGGCTCCTATAGCAATTTTGTTTCACTTGGCATCTATAGTGATTCGGCATCTATACTTTACTCGGTACTTGAACTTTTCTCAGCACCAAAAAATTACTTAGCACATAAAGTTCACTCAGAACCTATTGAATTCTCTGACTCGACACACACTATAGCTTGGATTTTGTTTTATAC
The DNA here is from genome assembly GCA_028749045.1 of Cupressus sempervirens. Classification (NCBI taxonomy): domain Eukaryota; kingdom Viridiplantae; phylum Streptophyta; class Pinopsida; order Cupressales; family Cupressaceae; genus Cupressus; species Cupressus sempervirens. The sequence goes on along the minus strand of CM053793.1, from coordinate 8,527,599 downwards.
TTGGCATCATCTTGAGAAATGGTCAAGTGTGTTGACACTCAATTGTCAAAACCAATCTGAGACTAACAATCTCCCCCTTTGACATGAGTGGAAAAAACACTTAACTAAACATTATGAATCTAATCGCTGTGAATATACTACATATGTTGTTCGACATATGTACAAGACTTCAAAAACATGTTCAAAATTTTGTATACCTCAAAATCTTGTAACTCCCCATGAGCTGATGTACACATTATGTAACCAAAACTCTTTGTGTTGAATTTGTCTCATGCTGATGTATCTAATACTCTTTGCGTTGTCTTCCTTTGTTCCTATATTTGTGTACCATGTTTTTGCTTCCTATACTCTGTATCTATTCCCCTTTCACATCTTCTTATAGTTTTGCATCCTTCTTGGCTTTTATTACTTCCTCAAAATTTGAATATCTCCCCCTTTGGATATTCTTTATTTCCATCAAACAATGTATTATCTCTAATTCTTGTTCACATCTCTCCTAAAACATTATATCTCCCCATTCTTATTAGATCTCATTGGATGCAATAATGAATTATCTCCCCCTTTTTGACACTTATGTCAAAGGGTCCTAAGAATGAATAGAATACTTGGCCATAAATATTTTATTTACCTCCATAATCATCTTGAGAGAAGCATCCCAATTATCCAAGGAAATTTCCAATGACTTGTGTTGGATGGTTGTCTCTGTTGCAAGATGTACAAGACCTTCCAAAGTAGAAAGATTAGGATCTTTCTTTAGAATAGTTTTTGCATAGGCTTGTTCCTTATGGAGTACTTCCAGATGTGGGGTAATGGAAGATTGAATCTATATCAATTTTTCCTTAATATTGGCCTCTTCTACTATCAATACAACTAACTCTTTCTATGTGTGAAGTGTAGTTGCAAAATGCTTCTCACTCTGAGCTGGATCTTTGGGTAGCTAAGTGCTAGAAATATTGAGATTTCATTCCAAGCTCATTATTCTTTAGCTATGTATTGTGTGAAATATAATGAATCACATAGCTTGGAGTACAATGAGAATACATTCTCAAGTACTATCTTCACTATTTCAACCTTTTTAACCAATTCTACTTGTGAAAGTGCTATTTCACTTGATATTTTTTCATTCACTTTCATCTGAAACTTCTTTTCTGACCATTCTAATAATTTTACATTAGTGTCAAGGTCTTCATTTTATACCCGATCTAAAATGTTGGAAAATTGCTCCATGATAGGCTAGGTTTTATTAGGTACTTGTAAGTTGAAAGCATCAAGAAATATATCTTTAATTTCCACCAGTGCTTGCTTCTGCCTATACTCATTTTTGAGTATCTCTTGTTTCTTCCTTCTCTCTAGTGTCTCTCGCACTTCATTTATTTGTGCTAAATTCATAGTCCTTCAGTCATAACTGGGTATGACTATTTCTTCATCAAGTGAAGGGTCTCCATAGTGAAATACCCTTGCAACCTTGGTGGAGCTCAAGCCTGGTGCTGAAATCTACAATGGCACTGCATCAGTGCTTGGCTTCTTGGTAGGAGTTCTTAAGGTAGGCAAGTTTGCCAATGTTTATATTGCCTCTTGTTCCTTTTCTTTAGGGTTTCTCTCCTCTTCCTTCTCCTCTTCTTTACTACCTTGATCAATAATGACAATTTGAGGAGGTGCACCTTGACTTTGTGCAGTAGGAACATCTTGTATTGTTTGATACTTTGTTGGCTCCTTGGTAGTTGTTGTGATTGTAACTATATTATCAACCTTAGTAGTTTTATCCTATGCTTCTTTCTCTTTAGGTTGATCTATTGTAGTTGTGGGAGGTTGTGAAGATGTTTCTTGTGTGTTTTCCTTCTCCCTTTTTATCTCTACTATAGCCTTTTGCAATTCATCCACACTCACCAAAATTGGATTTGTACATAGCTGTGATTGCATTGCGGTTTGGTGAAGGATATTTTTGATATCCTCTATAGTTAAAGGATTGATGTTCTGAGCTGAAGTGTTAGGAACATCCTTTACAATTATTGTATCTATTGCTCTTTAGCTATGGCCTCTTCACCCTGTGTCTTCTCCACTATTTCTTCTACTTCCTCTTTCTCTACCTCTTCATCTTTCTCATTTTCTTCTTCTACTTCATCATTTCTTCCTTCAAATGGGTCTTCTTACCCTTCTTTAACTATTGTCAATCTATATATTAGTTTCCACATTTGTGTGGACTTTTCCACAACATCTTCTATTTGGTTCTACAAAATTCTAAAGGCTCTATATTTGGGTACAAATTTTCTCCCATACTTTTTACTAGCCTTTGTTATTTGACCTTTTGTTAGGTCTAGCATTACATGAGCCAATGTAGACTCCCTTATTTCTTTCTCCATTTTGAGATAGTAATGCCATTTATTCTCAACTAATGAGCTTAGCTCCTTCGACATTGAGTTGTCTAGTTCAAGTGAGGTGGTCTTGAACTTAGCCATCATAGTGTCGATGGACTCTTCCACTATGTTTTGTTGTTCCTTTAACAAATTATTATAATCAATGGTCTTTAGACCAGTTAAATGTACATTATCTCTAATACTATTACAAATGCTTTCCAATTTAGATGTGGCAGAATGTCTTACCAATCTAAATTTCTCTTCATCAAACTCTGTTCTTTCTTTGTCTGATTCAGGAGGTACAACATACTTTCTTTTTTTTTTCTACTCTATAGGTCCTCCTTTTTTTGTTTCCTTTTATTTTTCTTGCTCTTTTTTCACTTGATTTGTAGCCTTGGTATCAACCCTTGTAGTTGGCTTGGCTAGGCTTGGCTTTGTAGCCTTCTTCTTTCCCTTGGGCTATGCAGCTGGTTATTTTTTAGCTTTCCTTTTCTTTGTCTTAGCCTTTGGTGCATCCTACTTAGCACCTTCCTCCTGATCTATACCCTCCCCCATACCTTGGGTTAAGGCAAGTGGTCCTTGACTTTTCTCCTCTTCATCATCCTTGGCATCTTCACCTTCTTCTTTTGCTACTTCTGCAGTGCCTTCCCCAAATTTGGCTTTTAATTTCTTCACAAGTTTATCCTTCTTTTTCAAAGTGGAGGCAGTCCTTAACTCCATATCTACTTTTGATCTCACCACATCATAGGTTCCAAAATGTGGTGCACCCTTGTCTATTTCCTCTGCTAATAGTGTAGCTATTGTTGTTGATGCTTCATCTATGTTTATTTCATAACCAAGAGGTCTTAACCATCTCACTCCTGGTATGGTAGCTTGAATGTATGTATAGTCTATATCTACAAGAAAACATACATCATTTACATGTTTCTCTACTAGTGACACTCGAATTGTTAGCCTTTGCTTCATTGACTTCTTGAAGTACTCAAAATAGCTAGTCATTAAGGTCTCAAAATTAACTCCCATTTTCTCTATGTATTCATTGATTTGAGCTATAATAGACCTATTTGTCAGCTATAATAGACCTATTTGTCTTCTGAGCTACTTTACCAAAAGAAGGAAACTCATTTTGAACATAAAAGAATATACAAATCAAAATGGCACCAAATTTTCATTGGGCTCCCTTGGTTCTCCTAATAGCTACTAGATTCTCATTAATTTGTTGTAGTTGCAGTTCTGCAAGATCATAAGTATGATCTTTCTTCACCAATTTGTAGCCTACATCCATTGTAATGCAAGGCACACTATTGAGTTTTCTAGATTGGTAGAATTATGTGCTATAACCCTAATAGAAAAATCAACAAGAGGGTCTTAGATGGTGTCAATTATCATCCCTCTCTTGTTCCACTTGGCACCAGTATTCTTCTTAATTGCCTCCTTAGAATCACTCCTAAGGGTCTTTGGTCAATCTCAGGTTGGGTACCCTATCACTCTATGAAAAATTATTTTCATGATTTTTATTGGGCCATCCTCTAACCATAAGCTTCCATCATGTATTCGGCTTAGCACTAGTCTGATCCATTTAGTTTTGAAAATGGCGAGGAATTCTAGGGCATGCATTAAACCCTTCCTCTCAACATTCTGGTATTCAATATTTAATACTCCATTTTCATACAATCTCTCATAGGCTTCCCTCATTTCTATGTCACCTATGGCTGCAATCTTGCAATTATAACATCTCCTTATATCCTAACCATTACAATCTTAGGGGGTATGATGGATAGGGCTTCATCTAGGTTGTTCTTATATGCTACCTCTATAATTGGGTAGAAATTAGGTTGTTTGACCTCATTGGACACTAGCTGGACTTCAAAAGGTTCCTTCTCCTGAGTTTTCCTAGAGCTAGAAGCCATTTTTGCAATTATAGGGTTTTAACACGAAGAAAATATTAAACTATGTAACTCAACATAGATGTAAATACCTCAAGATCAATGCAATCATGCTGAGATGTTGTTGAAATCTATTCAATCATTGGATTCTTTGCTTTAAACTCACTCTGCACTCTTTCTCATCTTTGCTCTTCATTCGCAATGAGGAAAGTTGATTGAAAATGCAATAATATACCCTATTTTCATTGCATTTAATGCTTAGTGCATTTATAGCTGTCCACTCAACTTCTAAAGGATTTTACATTACTTGGCTTCCATTTCCTTTTCACCACTCTACTTCCATAGGAGTATTCTTTACTCAACTTCCTCTACCAACTCGACTTCCTCTACCAACTCGACTCCTACTAATCATTCGACTCCGACCATTTTGACAATCAACTCAACATGTACTAGATTTTTACTTGGCATCTTAGGGAAACTTAGCAACACTTGCAAAATCTTGAAATTTTAACTTTGCATCTCTGATCATGTTGATCTCTTCTTTTTAATACTTGCTTGTTTAGGAACTGATGTATGATAAAACTTTGTAAATCAGTCCCTCATGCCTTCTCTTTGCTTGGTTTGATGAAGTGTGACCACTTGACCTATTAGATAAAGTGATCCCTTCATTTGATGTGCTACACCCATCTTTCTTCTTCCATGTCTTATTCATTTCTCCTTTGATGTGTTCAACATCTACCTTCTCTTTACCTTTGTCATTCTTTGAATTGGGTGCCTTTGACCTTGTTGGAAAATTCCTGCTAATATGACCAATCTTCAAGGAATTGAAACATGTGGTTTGGCTCAACCATCTATATTAGTTCCCTCTGAAATGTGTCCTCATGAAATTTTCACGAATGTGTCCATATTCTTGACAATAATGACAACTATATCTAGTGTTGTAGTCCCAATTGTAGTGATGTCCATGGTTACCTTCCCTTGCTGCCTGATTTGGTGTCCACATAGGCTTTGATCTACACTCAAAAGCTCTATGTCCATACTTCTTGCAATTGTAGCAGTGACCTTCAAATCTTGGTGTAAATCTTGGTGTTTTGATAGTCTTAGTCTTGCAGTTGTGTGCTTGATGTCCTTGCTTTTTGCACTTATGAAAATGACTTGCATTCTTAGGCTTGTCATGTTGATGGGCATTCTTTCTCTTCCATAAATTAGAGGTATGTCCCTTTTTACCATATAAATGACAAGTAGGTTTAGTGTTCTTACCTTTTTTGCTCCTCTCTTCTGCAATCTTGGAAGACTCTCCTTGTTCACTCGATATAACCTAGTCCTGAAGTATCATTACTAGCCCTTGGTGATTTTAGTAGTTTCTCAAAGTACTTGATGGCCTCATTAGGTTTCTTGAAGCTCTCTACAATCTCCTTTTCTCTTTTTAGGTCATTTTGTAGTTGTTTATTTTGTATCTTTAGTGTAGAGATCTCAATATCCTTGACATTCAGTTCATGATGTGCATTCATCATCTGACTTAGGGTGTCTAGCTACATGTTTGAAATTTTTGCAAGCTCAATTGACTTTTCTTCTAGTCTATTGGCAAGGTTTCTCTTGTCTTCTTCTAGCATAGCCTTGTCTTTAATAGCTCTTTTCTTCTGTTCAGTCACCTCACAAAGCATCATGGCATGTGATTCTTGTTCAAGCTTGAGTGTTCTAATTTCTTCTACTTGAGCTCTATTCTTCTCCATCAGGTTTGCTATTGCTGCATCAAACTCTTTGGAATCTCCATTTGAAAATAGGTTTGAGGTGTCAATCTCCTTGTACTGTGTATCATTTTCAGCTATGTCAATCTCTCTTCTTCTCTTTAAGGATTTTTTTAGTTCTTTTCTAGCTTCTTCCAAAGCATGTAAAGCAAGTTGTATATCAATTGCCTAATTCTCAATGATCTTCTCAAGTTTGTAGACTTCAATTTCTAGATCTTTTCTCCAAGCTATAAGGCTTCTCATTGTGAGAACTTAGCTCTGATACCAATTTTTGGAATTTACAAGTGGGAAGATTTACTTCTGAGGGGGGGGTGAATCAAAAGTGACTAACTTTAACCCTTTCAAATCCTTTTAAGTAAAATCATTCACATGCATCTAGTTTATCTAATAAGCATAAAAGTAAAGACATGCATGAAAATAGATACCACATAAATTTGGTAACCCAGAAACCCTCCAAAATGAGAAGGTAAAACTGGGGTGGGGATGACACCCACAAAATATCACTGCAACAATATGTAACTATTCAAGGTTACAAAGTTTGACCACTTCCAATGGTCTGCCCTATGAAAGGCTTATCCTATTAAAGACTTTACACCATGTTAAAAGTGACCTGGTTAAAGGATTTAATTACCCTACTAAAAGTATGTCTGATTAAAGGACATTTGTACATTCACTTGGAATGCCACCCTATTAAAGGATTTACAAATGGCTTCTAAGCCAACCTAAGTCCATAAGATTTCCATATCCAATACAATTGCTAGAAAATATTAGAAGTTTTTGACCTGATAACTTGCAATCCTCAATTGCTCATTACAGATCCTTGTTCTGCTCTATCTACTCCGATCCTTGCTTAATCTGATATGTCACTCTTCAAAGTTTTGATACTCTATTCTTGATCAACTAGATTCTGCAATGTTGCTCTATTCTTCACCAAATCTTTTCACCCTTCTGCACTTTACTATAATTCAACCACACACTTCTCTCTCTTGCATCCTCACTCTATGCATAATGGGGCTTCATCCTCCTTTTAAAGATTTTGAAGACTTAGGGTTAGGTATGAATCTATGATCAATATTAAATCTTAATTTCCCACTCATTTCTTGCACTTTTCCTATTGGTTGCATGCCTTCTCCATTTTTCTTATTGGTTGATTATTGATTACATAGGTAATATAAAAGATTCAATATTATCTTCAAGTTCCTTTGAGATTCATCCCATGTCAGCTTCAAAAATGATTTACATCTGAGTTTGTGAAGGAACAAACTCATATGTTGATTCTGTGTTACTCAACACTTACTAGTTGCTGATGCTCGACACATATAGGAAAACTAGCTCACTCGGCTCCTATAGAATTTTGTTTCACTCAGCATCTATAGTGACTCAACATCTACACTTTTCTCAACACTTGAACTTTTTTCAGCACCAAAAAATTACTCGGCACCTAAAGTTCACTCAGCACCTATTGAATTCTCTGTCTCGGCACACACTATAGCTTTGCTTATGTATTATACTTGGCATCATCTTGAGAAATGGTCAAGTGTGTTGACACTCAATTGTCAAAACCAGTTTGAGACTAACAATTACATTATGGTTTTTAAATTATAAACATTTAGAATTATGGTACACTTTAATTATGGTGTTTTATATTATGACTTTATTTAGGGCATAGTGAAACAGGACAACCTATTGAGGTTGGAGAAGGTTCATCCCAAGTTCAAACATGTACGTATGTATGCATCTCTTGCAAGTGTAATCTCTTTCTAGATTTCTACCTGTTTAGAGGAAAACTTTATATCTTTGATTTTTTATTTTAGAGACAAATCCCCAAGTATAAACTTGCTTGATTTTATTTGTTATATAGTGCATGTGCAGTAGTAGATGATGAAAATGTTGGACATGAGGAAATTGAAGATGAAGCAATGGATATTGAAGAAGGACCATCTGAAGGTTAGATAAAATTGTATTCAATAGTTCATTTGTTATGTATATACACATATGTGGACCCTAAAGAAAAGTTGTATCTTAAATCTTTATTTTAATTTTTCTTACAACCCAAGATCAAATAACAAATGAGAATGTTAATCTAGCTCAAATTTTGAAGAGAAAAATTAATCAGAGAAACATATATCATTTAATTAAAATGGATGTGAAAAAATTAAGAGAATATGCTAGTCAACCTACACATACTATGAAGAGGAAATTGAATGAAAATTCTAAAGAAATAATTGCACAATTTGAGAATCTTGATATAGTGGAGAAAACTCAACTATTATCAATTTCACTTCTTAAAGATGAATTAAAAGAGCCATTGAAACTATTGGGTATAGATACAAGTGTAAAAAAGAGGAACACTTCTAAACTACAAAAAGATATTGTTGAAAGTGTTAAGGAAGGCTTACACTCCATTGGGAAAAAATCTAAATCTATAGATAAATCCATTGCATGACGAGTGATACTAACATCTATTTTAAATAAGATATTATGGAAAAAAGATAGATCTCTTCACTATCATCTCATATTGGGTATAGTCAAAACATGATATTACATTATCTGAAAAGGAGAAACAATTTGGATGATAGTACATTAGAAGGAAACTAGGCGCTAATGTGTAGAGTTCCTCAATCTAATAGGATTTTGGAAATAGTTAAGAACTTAGTCATTCAATTTTAGATTGATAGTACTCATTCTTCACCAAATAGAAGAGATATCATCAAGCAGAGGATTGGGCCTAAGGAGTATCTTCAACACACAAAAAATTTGTTGGATTTCACACAACATGAATTGTATCTCTCATTTTGTAATTTAAATCTCGACACAAAGATTGGACAAACAATGTTTGAAATATTGAAACCCTATTTCGTAAAGATAAATAGATCTTTTGAAACATGTTGATATCAATATCATATTGAATTTTTTTTTTTTACTATCAAGGGTTCAAAAAGATGATAGAAGAAATTGGTGGTTCTCAACATTCTTTTCATAAATGACCAAGCCAATTCATAACATCAATCTTATATGAAAAACCAAATGATCATGCAATAGGTGAAATATATTGCATAAGAGGAACTTTTGAAACATGTGGTAACCTGACCAAATTTCCTTTAAGAGATGAAGATACTGATATGAAAAGGATAGTAAAATGTAAGATATATAAGTACATAATGTCAAAAACAAAAGTTGGAAAAGAATCAACAAGGTTGGCATATGTAGAGGATGACATACCTACTAGAGAATTTATGTCATTTTTTTGTAAATTGATTCAACCATATATACGTCATTCTTTTTTTGCTAAGTGGCAAGTAGAACAGTTTGAAACACTAAGAGAAACTTTCCCACTTGGGATAATTTTATTCGTTTTTGACTTTGCAGAGAATTACTCATTCATTTATCAAAAATAACTTCAAGTGAAATACTACTATATAGAGCAAGTTACTATTATGGTTCAAGTGTCTTATCAACATGCACAAATTGATTTGGATGGTGTACAAATCATTAAAAAAGAGTATCACTTCTACATTAGTGATGACAAAGAACATGACACACATTTTGTGGAACATTGTTTTAAGACATTTTTTAATTATTTGAAAAACAAAGGCATAAAAATGGAAAAATATTGTGTATGGTAAGATGGAGGTGCAACACAATTTAAATCAGCTAGATAATTTTATGCATTATGTAGATATCATCAATACCTTAATGTACCACACATTTGGAGTTTTTTTGAGAGTGGACATGGAAAGGGTGAGCATGATGGTGTAGGAGCTTGTATCAAATGTTCTTTAATAAGATATCAAATGAACTCTAAAGGATATCACATTAATAATGCTCATGATGTGGTTGAGTGGTGTAAAACACATTTATGGTGCCAAAAAATATAGATAATACATCATCACAAGCGGAGCAAGTCATACCATTTAGTGTGTTTTAGGAGGTATCGGGTATAAATTAATTTTTAAATATTATAACTGAATCAATTTATATTTAATACGTTATGTCATAACTAAATTATGGTACACACATGTTTAAAACTCATATTTTATATGTATGTATGGACCTTACATTCAAGTATCGATACAAGATCAATACATGCATGCAAGATGGTAGAGAAGACACCGTTGTTGCATTCAATTATGAGTACAAATAGTAATGTGTGGTCATTGTACACAAGAGAATACTCATGTTTTTTTTCCTGGTTACATTGATGAAGAATAAGATGTTTGCATTAAGCAAGAATGTGGATATGTGGATGAATGGACTTTGGTGCCACTAGATGTTATCAATATGAATAAGTTTGAGGATGAAAACTATGATGATATTCCATTGATTTCTAGTGATTATGACCATATTTTAGGATTGATCTGAGTTGGTATGTATTTCATATTTTTTTGTTTTTTTTTTTTTTAATATATACTCATGTACATGACACATGGAATTTATATACATATACTTTATGTAGGCAATGTTTTTGTAGTCATGGTAGAATCTAAAAATGTAGAAGGTGTTAGCTATTATTTATTCCATTGCACCATACAAAGAGAGAAGCTAAAAAAGACTAAAATAAGTGATGGAATTATGTTTCCCATAGGTTAGTGTATAGTTGAAACATGTACGTGTATGTACATCTATGTTTTTTTATGAATTCAAATTTATTGACTTATTTGATTGACCTATATGCAGGTTCTATTTTTGTACAAGGAACATATTTGAAGCAAAATAAACTACTTAAGAATAGTATTTCATTGATTATCAACCTAATAATAAGGTATATCAGTATAGTAACCATGTTATTGCCATTGTCTAACTCTTCATCTAGTCAAAGGACCTAGAATACATAAGTGGAGGCTTGATATTGATGATCACGAAAAAATATTAAATGTTATCCAACAACGAGCTAATCCACTTGATATGAGATAGAAACAACTAATTGAACTATTTTAAATCTAAAATTTGGTTGAACTATTTGAAATCTGAAATTTGGCTGAACTATTTGAAATCTAAACTTTGGTTCAACAATTTGAAATTTGGTTGATTTAACTTGTGAAGTTTAAATTGTGATACTTAACTAGTTATAGTTTAATTAGGAACTTGTATGCAACTAATTAGGACATGTGACTTGAGGGAAAGAAATTTGAACACTTGTCTTAAGGGAATCAAATTAGGACTTGTCTCTTAAGGGGATGAAATTAGGACTTGTAGCTAATTATATATTACTTTTACTCTTTCATTTAACTTGTGAAGTTTAAATTTTGATTCATAACTAATTATAGTTCAATTAGGAACTTGTATGCAACTAATTAGGACATGTTCCTTGAGCAGAATAAATTTGAGCAGTCATCTTAAGGGGATCAAATTAGGACTTGTGTCTTAAGGGAATGAAATTAGGACTTGTAACTAATTATATATTACTTTTACTCTTTCATTTAACTTATGAAGTTTAAATTGTGATTCATAACTAATTATAGTTCAATTGCAAACTTGTATGCAACTAATTAGGACATGTGCCTTGAGGGGAATAAATTTGAACACTTGTCTTAAGGGGATTAAATTAGGACTTGTGTCCTAAGGGGATGAAATTAACACTTGTAACTAATTATATATTACTTTTACTCTTTCATTTAACCTGTTAAGTTTAAATTGTGATTTGTTAATTAGGAATTATGTAAAGTTATTACCTAACCATAACCCTAATCAATGTCATATACATATACATCAATTTCATAAACCAACATAATCTAACATATAAAAGAACATGTAATTTAACATAATCCAACATAATCTAACATAATCTAACATTTAATCTAACATAATATCCAACATAATCTAACATGTAAAAGAACATAGTCTAACATAATCCAACATAATCTAACATATAAGAACATAGTATATATGTATGTCAGTCATCAAACATGAATAATCTGGATGAAAGTCTGAATCAAATAATCTCTCTGGATAAAAGATTAGATCAAATAATCTATAATATTAAAAAAATTATAAATCATCAGGTGCAGGACTATCATCATGATGTCTTCTCATAGTGTTGTGTAAAGACTGACTATCAGGATTCTCACTAGGATGTGGTAACACTATATATATTAAAGAGAAAGTGAAATCAATGTACATAATTTTATATATAACTAAATCTTTTTTAAATTTAAAAATTGCATGCAATTTATATATTACATTTAAATCTCACATGTGTCTAATTTAAAAAAATTATAACTCACCTTTCCACTATTGACATCTTAGCTCTCTTATCCTGATGATGGATCATGGAGTATGATCTAAAATGTTGATGCTGATAAACTTACACACAATCTCACCAGAAGCATAAATAAGAATAACATGGATTATGGAAATCTATTACAATTAATCATCAAATGAGTCTTGACAATGTACATGATCTAGCATCAAAGATGGAGTAAAAAGAGGAATGTCCCCCTACAATACATAGATACTTGTGTGCAACAAATCATATTAAAACATGTAAATTTAATTACAAAGGCATGATATGTATGTATGTGCATAAATTAATAGTTGAACAAATGTTTGAAATTTTAACATGAATGTAAAAAAACTATAGATTTACCTGTGTAGATGCTGGCATCTGATAATACTCAGACTACCTAGCATCGATCATGGCCACCAATTTATCTAGATTTTTTTGGGCCTCACCTAGCTCTATCGTTGTATCTAAGCTAGCATGACTGCTAGCCAGCACACATCCTAATAAGAACAATCCAAGTGGATTGGCTAGATGAGATGGCATAGAAGTAGAATCATCACATGTCAACAATTCCATCCACCTATGGTTGACAAGCTGAAGTCAACATCATCAAGGCCTACATCTGAACTCTAACCATGCCTTGCACTAGTTGAAGGATTTGTACTACTATGTATATGTCTCTCTACAAAAAAAGAGTGGTCAGTAGGTGGATCATGATGTATACTACCACCATGAACACTACTTGATCGATGAGAAAAATGTGGCTGAGGATGTGTCCCAATACCATCACGGACATGATGTCAAACATCTGATATGGGTATGCAAATATGCTTTGATATGAATGTATATAAATATAATAGATCCTTGGCAAGACTACTCATATTATCTCATGTTAATAGTCTAATGAGACCTTCTAAGCAAGTTAGTGAAGGGATGACTATTGTACTATACAAGCCCCCTAAAGATGAAGCACTAGGCAATGATATGGAACACTGACATGACATCAAATATTGGCAAGCCTCATCACTATAAATAGATCTGACAACCGTGGAAATGTCTCTAATTCCCTGAATCACCCCCCACAACTATGTGCTATGCATGGCCTCATCAGCTAAAGGACCTAATATAGGGGAAATAGTAGGTTCCCTCTCTCTAACAATTGACCTACGTGTCAGTAGTGGATGACCCAACTGCATATCAACTAGTCTACCATGCCCCTATCCTAAAAGTGATGTTAAATCAGTGTAGTTCACAATCTTGCCTAAGCAAACCTCAGCATAAAATTGTCATGCAAAATAGAGTGGAATTTAGTCATTATTTGGATAATGACCATAAGCAGCAAGGAAGCATGGGTATATAAGTGAATCCATCTATGGATCTATACACTTAAGGGGAGAATACCCCTTTACATACTTTAGTGGAAGAAAATGAGGGAAACATTCTCTCTTCAATGTCTCTTTGGGCATTAAGCCATGTACCTGTTGTAGTGAGAGCCCTGAAGAGACCTCTTATCTCTTACTATCAAGGACAATATGTATAGTGCATGCAGAATATGGAGAAGAACCATAAATCTCATCTCTAATATATGAGAGACTTTGTAAGATGCTATAACATGTACTACTATACACACTAGAGCATGTGCCACTAGCTAAGGATTCATGAAGTCTATGAATCTCTTGGTTAGTGTGATCATAGAGCATGTCAGGTAGAATAGGTTGTTAATTTACAAGAATAGCATGTTGTTGGGAGGGACAAGTTGCTACTTAGGGGGGATAGGAGGTTGTTGTTTCTTGGGAGGTGGGGAGATGGATAGAAGGTTGTTGCTCATGGGGGCTAGGAGGTTGCTACTTGGGGGGAATAGGAAGTTGTTGCTGGGGGGGGTTGGGGGGGGGATATGAGGTTGCTAATCTACCATGTGAAGGTCAATGTATGTAGTATGCCTACATATATATAATGTGTAAACCTAAAATTTAAATTTAAATATGACATTTTTAATAAACTTGAAATTTATCAAGTACAATGACATTTAAGAAACTATAATTTCATAAACATGAAATTAAATGTATATAATACATGTAAACACAAAATGAATATAACATATGTACAATACTATATGTGTGAACTTGTACATCCTAAATTAAAATATTACATTTAATAAACTATAATTTTGTAAACACATGAAATTGAATGATACGTGTGTTTAATGTTAAAATGTTACCTGGTTAGATTAAATTAATTTGATTAGGGTTGACATTCTTGAGGTTAACATTTTATTATGACTATGAAACGTATATTATGGTTCTAGGGTTAATTTTAGGGTTACTTGGTTTAGTATTAAAATTGAGTTTAGGGGACCATTATTCTAGGGTTTAATCATGATAAATTTTCATTAAGTTAGGGTTAGGAAAATATTTAGGGCTATGGTTGAAGTCTGAGTGTGTGTTCAGAATAGTGTTCTATGTCAAGAGTGAGATATTGTGGTTAGAGTTAGGGATAGTGTTATAAGATTATACATAACTTAAATATAGTAAGATCATTAGTGTTTTACTAGTCAGTGTGAGACTTATGTTAGCGATACGAGTAGAATTATGATTAGGTTTAAACCTAATTTAGTGTTACTTGGTTTAGAATTACCTCTAGGTTTTAAAAGGTAAATATGTAATGGATCAACACTATAGTTAATGGTTACATATTTATATCGTTAGAATCATAAGATCAATGTTAGGGATTTAGTTAATATAATGTTTAGGGATCTGATTAAATGTTCAGGGTTGGCACATACAAATCTAGATTAAAGTTTTTAGTTGGGATTCATAAATTAGCCCATTTTTTAGGATTAAGAAACACTTAAGGATTGTACTTTAAAATTTTATCTAGGGAAATAAGTAGGAAGTATGGTTAGAACTTTATCTAGTTAGTGTTAACAACTTAGAGTTAATTTTAGGGTTACACTTAAAGTTAAAATGTTACATAGTCAGGTTAAATTAATTTGATTAGGGTTGACATTCTTGAGGATAATGTTTTATCATGATCATGGAACTTATATATTATGGAACCTAGGGTTAATATTAGGGTTACCTGGTTTAGTATTAAGATTGAATTTAGGGGACCATTATTCTAGGGTTTAATCATGGTAAATTTTCATTAAGTTAGCCAATTAGGAAAATATTTACTTGGCTAGTGTTAAAGGAGTGTGTGCTCAAAATAGTGTTCTATGTTAATGTAGAGTAAGATATTATGGTTAGAGTTACATAGGGTTAGTGTTATAAAATTGTACATAACTTATATAGTAAGATCATTAGTGTTTAATATCAGTGTGAGACTTATGTTAGCATTATGTGTAGAATTATGATTCTAGGTAAATACCTTATTTAGTAACATTAAATGTTGAGTAAATTAATATAATTAGCATGTTACCTAGTTTGGTATTACCTAGGATTAAAAGGTAAATATGTTATGGTTCACTATAGTTACATGGTTACGTAGTTATATCTTTAGAACCATGGTTGAAATGTTACTTGGAAAGTTAATATAATCTTTAGGGATCTTTAGGATTAAATGTTTAGGGTTAGTGTACAAATCTAGATTAAAGTTTTTAGTTAGGAAATTCATAAATTAGCCTATTTTTTAGGGTTAAGAAGTGAGGATCGTGCTGTAAAAATTTATAGTTAGAATTAATATCCATGGTTAGGTTTAGGGATAACTTTTGGGTTAAAATGATATAACTTGAGGTTTAAAGGTTTATGTCTCTAGGGTAACTTAGTTTTTATGGTTACATGGTTAGAATCAACCTATCTTGATTCTAGGATAAATATATAACATGTTTAGAGTTGAGATTAGGATTAAATTTACATGAGGGTTACCATTGTGTTAAATGAAATTTCTAGATTTAGAATTACATGATTATATTTATTTAAATCAGATTAGGTTAAATCTAGTCAAGGTTTAATAAGACTTTCAAGATTAGGGTGAGGAGGTCAAGGTGAAGTTTATATTAGGATTTGTATGTGTGTGTGTGACAAGTAACCCATTGGAACTAATGTTAAAGGGTTAATTCATTGAAATTAAATTATTAGAGGTAAGGTGAAAATTTAAAACCACAAACACACACACACACACACACACACACACACACACACACACACGCACACACACACACACACACATGTAATGCTATATATGTACGTATATACATGCGTGTATGCATGTATATTTATACATGTACATGATATGTGATATGTATATATATCATGTATATATGCACATATATATGCATATATACATGCATGATATATATGCATATACATGATATATATGTACATATATACAAAAAAATATAAAATGAAGCAAAAAAATTATAAAATGTAACTAAAACCGTACAAAAATAAATTGAAAATGTATAAAATAGGTAAAAAAAGGGGAAAATCATACATTTTTTGAAGGTTGGTAAATTTAGATACCCTTCCTCTTCTTTGTGCTTCTGATTGAAAGTTTTTTCCACAGTCGAAAATGGCATGTGGGGTTGGGTCATGCCTATTTTAATCTATTTCCCTTGTTTTAGTTTTAGTTGAAACTGTATAAATGAATTTCAATTGAAATGTGGGGTTAATAAACCTTGGTCGGGCGACTTAGTTTGATCGAAACTACATTAAAAGTTTTGATCAAAACTTGTAATGTAGTTTTGATCGAAACTATGTGGCATTGAAAGTTTCTATCAAAACTTTTATTTTTGTGTGTTTCGATAGAAAATATTTAATTTCTATTGAAACTTTTTTTTAAGTTTCTATCAAAACTAAGATGTGATTTTTTTTTGGTCGTGCAATTTTTGAGGATTTTCTTCCTCCAAAAAAGTGTAACTCACTATTGTGTATTCATCTCTTCCCCTCTTGTTTGTCAAATAGAAGATGCATTTGGTCATCTACTACAAACCTATATAAGGAACCAGTGGTGTCCAACTCCCACTACAACAATAAGACCCTCATTCTTAGCATGTATAAAGTGAAGGTTAAAAGTTTTTTAATACATAATGTGCAACGTGAACCTAGTTGCATCATCAAATCTTTGTTTCACGATCTCTTGTCTTTCATCCATCTTTTTTATGCTCTTCTCGAAGGTGGAATACTCCTCCTTATGGGCCTAAGCCTCGACTGTGAGGCTCACCTAGGAGTCATTGTCCAATATTTGTTTTTCTTTCTCTTGATGGAGGGGAGGGGAGGTGACGGTGTCTCCCTTGTCCACCACCCTTTTAGTTTTTTCAAGAGTATCATTCTTATTGGTATCTAAAACATGGGATAGCATAGGGCTAAAATGACTATTATTAGGGTTAATCTCACCTCCTTTTACATGATCATTGCTAAGCATGTCTTCCTCATCATCCTCAATGCATCTCTTCCTCTTAGCCTTTTTTCTTCCTTTT
The DNA here is from genome assembly GCA_028749045.1 of Cupressus sempervirens. Classification (NCBI taxonomy): domain Eukaryota; kingdom Viridiplantae; phylum Streptophyta; class Pinopsida; order Cupressales; family Cupressaceae; genus Cupressus; species Cupressus sempervirens. Next base: position 8,509,972 of record CM053793.1, on the reverse strand, counting down.
TTAAGGGGGGAGGGTTTTCTTTCCACTACCAACAGAATCCAAAATTACAAGGTGATCATTTTTAGCCTTCAAATCTTTTTACAAAGCCTTTTTCTTGTCCCTGAGGGTCCTCCTTCTCCCACCCTTTGTCTCTACATCAGAATCCACAACATGAATGTCCTCTATTTTAATTTTTTTGAGTATTTGGGGTGAGGTGTGCTTAGGGCATTTCGTTTCCACAATGGACAAAACCTTAGGAGAGACTTAAGACGTCAAGGTGGAGATAGAGAGGTTAGGTAAGACAACTTGGACATTGTTAGGCTAGGGAGAGAAAAGAGCTTTGTGGAAATTATTTAGTATAAACATAAAATCCTTGTGAAGGATGGTATAGGGTTTTCCATCCTTCATCTTATTCCTAACTCTAAGAATCTTGTCCTCCATAGAATGTAGAATAAGGTAGGGGAACAAAATGAGGTCATGATTTCTAAAGTGGTTCAAGATAGAAAAATGGTAATTAAAAAAAATCTAAACCCTAACCTCAAGAGTTATATAACTCTTAATGGAATAACATACCTCTTTCAAGGGGTTTAGTAGGGATGCTCTCACAAACCCACCATGGTCATGGCTCAAACTCTCATTAGGATAGATGAACTAATTAAGACTAGCTTCATTCGAGACCCTTGTCCTCTTTCTCTATTTCCTACCTTCTAAGGAGAGATCACCAACCTTTGCAATGGCCTCTTCATTGATTTCAAAAGAGATCCCATTAATGATAACCCCTCTATTGTTCCATGAATTAACAAATTTCATAGAAACAATCTCCTTATAGCCTTCAATGCACTACATGTAGGGAACTAGACCACCCTCCTTAAGGTAAGTCCAAGCATCTTCCTTATATTATTCAATGGTATCTAGCTCAATGTGATAAAGATTCCCTCCCATAACCTCATTTTGTCTCAAGCCAGTAGTAAAATCCTCAGAAGAAACTAACATTACCCCCACCTTCGCCACAATGCAATCTGAATATGGAAAGAAACTTAGCAGAGAGAAATTTGGTAATGAACCAATTCAAATGTAAGAAGAGAAAATTATTAATGCCCAAGTAATATTTTTTATTATCACAAGCCATGATCATAGATCAATAGTATTATAATGAGTCAAATAACACCCACTCTAGTACCAATCACATATGCTTCTACTATAAGTAGTCATTCCATTATTATTTAAAACTATCATCCTTTATTTTCACAAAACCCTCAAAATCTTACCTAAAGCGGAACCCTGTTCCATGCAAAATTCCCTCAAAAGTGGATAGCCATTTTTAGGTCCAGTCATGGCCTCTTAAATTTTGTTAGAGTTGTTCGTACCCATAACTCCTCTTAAAAAGGTGATCATAATAATGATGACCCAAAATAGATCACAATTATAATAATGAGTGATCAACCCCATAAATATTAATTTATTTATTTTGTCACAAGGGTATGCATATTAGCTAGCAAGCCATTAATGTTTATCCAATTACATGTGTTCACAATCTCATGACCAATCATCACCAGTTCATCGGCCACCTATTTGCCTTCATGGTAAGTATGTTGAATGTCAAACACTTCCTAAAATCACAATATGAGAGCATGTGCATCATTAATTATTGAGGAAACTTTCCACATGTATCTTGTTACTAGTTGGGTCTACATATGTAGTACCTAATTCTGATCTCTTTTTAAAGAGTACAACTTCTCCACCACCAAGTCAACTCAAACTTACATGTTAGAATATCTCAAGCTCTACAATATGTCACATGTGTCTAATTATTGAATACACTCAAATCTCGTTAAGTGGACTCAAATCATAAGATCATTAATATGCATTTTTTTCAATTACAAATTCAAATGATCATTTGATTATGATTGATATTTTTATGTAAATTTGTTTAAAATTTACATAATATAAATTATCATATTAAAAAAATTATGAAAAATAATTTAATTATTTTATGTTATCATGAATAGAAAAAGTATTATAAATTGATTTCTTAAAAAATATAACTACTAATAAATAGTTAAATAACATATATAAATATTATATGTTGATTATATTCATATATTGAATAAATATTATTAAAAGAATTATATAGATAATAGTATCTCAATTCTTACATCATAAAAATTTATTTAAAATATACTAAAATAAATCAAATGTAAAATAGATCAATTGATTTGACCAATGACAACAAAAGTTAAAAAGTTTTAAAAACATGTATTTAACTTTTAAAATTTACTATTTATATATTTTATTAAAATTATATATATAGTATAATTTTTTTAATTAAAAAAGAAGCCAAAAATAAGGGTTAACCCAAGAAGAAAATACTGATAAATAGTTGAAAGCTGAACCAATAAATATTTAGCCTACCCCCTTTCCTAATTAAAAACCCTCTAACCAAAGTATCCCAACATCTATAACTATAATTAACAATAACCATAACTAGAATATATACAATGCCAATAATAACATGAATTTTAGAAAAGCACCATAAACAAAGCCACCTAGGTTGAGTGTTGAAGCTAAAACCATAATAGAAAAACATTAAAAAAATAGAGAGCTAGCTCTCTTTGTTCTCCTCCTTCCCCTCTAGTTTGTCCAATAGAAGCTACATCCAATCATCTACTAGAAACCTATATAAGGAACCAATGGTGTCCAAACCCCACTATAGTAGTAAGACCCTCCTTCTTAGCATGTAGCAAGTGAAGGGTAGAATTTGCATAATACATAACCTAAACTACAAACCTAGTCACATCATCAAACCTTTGTTCCATGATCTCTTGTCTCTCCTCTAGCTTTTTTATGCTCTTCTCTGGGGTGGAATACTCCTCCTTATGGTCCTAAGCCTTGACTCTAGGGCTCACCTAGGGTTCATTGCCCAAGGTTTTTTTTCCTTTCTCCTAATGGAGGGGAGAGGAGGTGATGGTGTCTCCCTTATCCACCACCCTTTTAGTTTTTTTAGGAGTATCATTCTTGTAGGTATCTAAAACATGGGATGGCATAAGGCTTAAGTTGCTATTATTAGGGTTAATCTCCCCTCCTTTCTAATAATCATCGCTAAGCATGTCTTCCTCATCATCCTTAATGAATCTCTTCCTATTACCCTTCCTTTTTTCCTTTTCTAAGGTGGAGAGGGTTTTCTTTCCACTACTAGTGGAATCCAAACTTGCAAGGTAATCATGCTTGGCCTTTGAATCTTTCTACATCGGCTTTTTATTGTTCCTGAGGGACCTCCTTCTCCAACCCTCTGTCTCTACATCAGAATCTAGAACATGAATGTCCTCTATTTTAATTTGTTTGAGTATTTGGGGTGAGGAGTGCTTAGGGAATTTAGATTCCACAATGGACACAACCTTAGTAGAGACTTGAGAGGTCAAGGTGGAGATAGTGAGGTTAGGTAAAACAACTTGGACATTGTTAGGCTAGGGAGAGAAAAGATCTTTGAGGAAATTATATAGTGTAAACATAAAATCCTTGTGAAGGATGGTATAGGATTTTCCATCCTTAATCTTTTTCCTAACTTTGAGAATGTTGTCCTTCGTAGAATGTAGAATAAGATAGGGGAACAAAATGAGGTCATGACTTCAGAAGTGGTTCAAGATAGGAAAATGGTAATAGGAAAATTTAATCTAAAACCTACCCTCAAGAGTGATATAACTCTTAATGGTGTAACATACCTCTTTCTAGGGGTTCAACAAGGACACTCTCACAAACCAACCATGGTCATGGCTCAGACTCTCATCAGGATAGATGAACTAGTTGAGACTAGCTTCATCTGAGACCCTTTTCTTCTTTCTCCATTTCCTTTCTTCTAAGGAGAGACCACCAACCTTCACAATGACCTCATCATTGACTTCAAAAGAGATCTCATTAATGATCACCATCATGGTGTTCCATGAAGTGGACTCAAATCATAAGATCATTAATATTCATTTTTTCTCAATTACAAATTCAAATTATCATTTGATTATGATTATATATTTTTATGAAAAATGTTTAAAATTTATATAATATAAATTGACTTATTAAAAAATTAATTTTATGAAAATTAATTTAATTATTTTTTATCTTCTAAAATAAAATAACTCATAAAATTCATACTTCAATTTATTTAAATGTACTAATCTTTAATACACATTTTAATTTTACCTTTTAAATATCTAAAATATAAAATTATTATTTTATAATTGATAATTCAATTTAGTAGAAAATAAATTAATGATATAACCACTCGTATGACACACATTTCTAAGATAAAATTATCATAAATAGAAAAAGCATTATAAATTAATTTTTTGAAAAAAAAAAACTACTAATAAATAGTTAAATAGCATATATAAATATTGTGTATTGATTATATTCATATATCGAATAAATATTATCAAAAAATTATATAGATAACAATATCTCAATTTTTACATCATAAAAATTTATTTAAAATATAGTAAAATAAATCAACTATATAATAGATTAATTCATTTGACCAATGAAAAAAATTAAAAAGTCAAAAAATACATATTTAATTTTTAAAAAATATTATTTATATATTTTATTAAAATTATATATAATGTAAGGTTTTTAAATTTAAAAAGTAGCTAAAATGGGGGTTTACCCAAGAAGAAAATATTGATAAACAATCGAAGTTCGAAAGAAATAATTAGCCTACCTCCTTTCTTAATTTAAAAAACCCTCTAACCAGAGTATCACAACATCTATAACCACAACTAATAGTAACCCTAACCATAATATATACAATGTCAGTAATAATTGTTAGGAATAAGGTGTCTCAACCTTGTATAATTCTTATTCTTATTATTTGTTTTGTAAAATGTATTTCTTGCAAATAATGTTGATGTGTCGACATCTTGAATTGTGTGTAATGAGATCATGACTAAAACAGTTATGACGGATTCCTATGACACGTAAGAGCTATGTTAGGAAGATTCAATGATAGGTGAAGACATGTGGCAACTAAGATATTTGAGTACTATACACTCTACCCCCAAAAAAATTTTTGGGGTTCCTATTTTCTCGAAGAATGGTAAAATCCTAATATGGCTTACCTTTGGGAGTAGCCCTAAAGTGAAGCGCATGTTATAAGCATTTTTAGGGTTGTGAAGAGATGTGATGCGAAAAGGGTGTATTGTTGGTACTGTGAGTAGCTACTGGAGTCTTTGGTTGTTGATGTTGAACTTGCATTGCAAGTGTATTGTAACCTCATGTTGAAGATAATACATTGTGCAGGTTCTGAAGGGGTGGGGTTGTTTTACCGAAAGGTTTTTCCCCACCGAAAAATCCTTGTTTTATGTGTTCCTTTCTCTGTCTATTTTCTGTATGCATGGTTGGCTACAATATTGTTGTTTACATGATATTAAATCTATAAGTGAAGAAGATTTTTATAGGATTTGCATCATACTTTCCTTATGAGATTAGTGTAGGAAGTTTTTTCCGCACCTGAGTTTCCTTACAATAACATGAAGTCTAGAGAAGAACCATAAACAAAGCAACCTAGGTCAAGCACTAAAGCTAAAAACATAACATAAAAAATAGAGAGTTAGCTCTCTTTGTTCTTCTCCTTCCCCTCTAGTTTTTCCAATAACAGTTGCATCTAGTCATCTACTAGAAACCTATATAAGGAACCAATGGTGTCCAACCCCTACCACAGCAGTAAGACACTCCTTCTTAGCATGTAACAAGTGAAAGGTAGAAGTCACATAATGCATAACCCAAACCACGAACCTGGTCACATCATCAAACTTTTTTTCCATGGTCTCTTGTCTCTCCTCCATCTTTTTGATGCTCTTCTCCAAGGTGGAATGCTCCTCCTTATGGGCCTAAGTCTCAACTCTAGGGCTCACCTAGGGGTCATTGTCCAAGATTTGTTTTTATTTCTCGTGATTGAGGGGAGAGGAAGTGATGGTATCTCCCTTGTCCACCACCCTTTTGGTTTTTTCAAGAGAATCATTCTTGTAGGTATCTAAAACATGGGATGGCATAGGGCTTAAGTAGCTATTATTAGGGTTAATCTCCCCTCCTTTCTAATGATTGTTGTTAATTATGTCTTCCTCTTCATCCTCAATGCATCTCTTCCTATTAGCCTTCTTATTTTACCTTTTCTAGAGGAGGTTTTTCTTTCTACTACTAGTGAAATCCAAACTTGCAAGGTGATCATGATTGACCTTGGAATCTTTCTGCGTCAGCTTTTTTGTGTTCTTGAATAACCTCCTCCTCCCACCCTTTGTCTCGACATCAGAATACATAATATGAATGTCCTCTATTTTTATTTTTTTGAGTATTTGGGGTGAGGAGGGCTTAGGGAATTTATTTTCCATGATGGACACAACCTCAGTAGAGACTTGAGAGGTCAAGGTGGAGATAGTGAGGTTAGGTAAAATAAATTGGATAGTGTTAGGCTAGGGAGGGAAAAGATCTTTGTGGAAATTATATAGTGTAAACATAAAATCCTTGTGAAGTATGGTAGAGGGTTTTTCATCCTTTATCTCCTTCCTAACTCTAAGAATGTTGTCCTCCATAGACTGCAAAATAAGGTAGGGGAACAAAATGAGGTCATGATTTTAGAAGTGGTTAAAGATAGGAAAATGGTAATAGTCAAAATTTTGAAACCTATCCTCAAGAGCGATATAACTCTTAATGGCATAACATGCCTCTTTCCAAGGGTTCACTAGGGATGCTCTCACAAACCCACCATGGTCATAGCTTAAACTCTCATTAGGACGAAAGATCTGATTGAGACTAGCTTCATCTGAGACCCTTGTTTTCTTTCTCCATTTCCTACCTTCTAAGGAGAGACCACCAACCTTTGCAATGACCTCTTCATTGATTAAAAAATCCCATTAATGATCACCCTCCTATTGTTCCATGAATTAATGAACTGCATGGAAATAATCGCCTCATAGCCTTCAATTCATTGCATGTAGGGAACCATACTACCCTCCTTAAGGTAAGTCCAATCATCTTCCTTATATTATTCAATGGTATCCAGCTCAATTTGAACATGATTCCCTCCCATAACTTCATTCTATCCCAAATCAGTAGTGAAATTCTTAGAAGAACTTGACGTTACCCCAACTTCCCCACAATGCAATTTGAAAATAGCAAGAAACTTAGCAAAGAGAGTTTTGGTAAGGAACCAATTCAAATGGCAGAAGAGAAAATGATTAATTCCTAAGTAATATTTCCAATTATCACAAGCCATGAGCATAGACCATCAAGTATCATAATGAGTCCAAGTACACACACTCTAATACCAGTCACATATGCTTCTGCTAGAAGTAGTCATGCCATTATTATGTAAAAAATTTGTCCATTATGTTCTAAAAACATCCCTCTGAATCTTACCTAAGGTGGAACCCCATTCGATGCAAAATTCTCTCAAAAGTGGATAGCCATTTCTAGGTCTAATCATGGCCTTTTAAATTTTGTTACAGTTGTTCATACTCATAACTCCTTTTAAAAAGGTGATCATAATAATGATGACCCAAAATAGATCACAATTATAATAATGAGTGATCAACCAAGCCCATAAAGATTAATTTATTTCTTTTGTTACAAGAGAATGCATATTAGTTGGTAGGTCATCATGTTTATCCAATTACATGTGTCAACAATCTCATGACCAATCATCACCAACACATCAGTCACCTGATTGCCTTCATGGTAAGTAGGTTGAATGAACACTTCCTAAAATCATAATATGAGAGCATGGTCATAATTAATTATTAAGGAAACTTTCCATTATTTTTTACTTTTTTTCTTAACTACCTCAATAATGAGCTAAGAGTTTCCCTCAACAATCAAGTTCTAAATCTTGATTGAGCTAGAAGATTTGACCCCCCAAAATAGTCCAATGGCTTTTGTAAAGTTGTTGGTATTCTCATGAAAGTTCCTCATGTAAGCAATCACCATATTACCTTTCATATCATCCATAATTATGCTTCCCATTGTAGAAGAACCATTTTGAGTTTATCCAACATAATTGAGTTTAAACCAAGAGTTTGGGGAAACTTCCATTTTAGTTTGTTTGGTTATAATTTTGGATATCAAATCAAGAAATCTCATCTATATTAAAATCACTAATAACAAGGGGGTGTGGGGGAGTATTCCATCTTTAGTGAGGAATGCATTCCCTAAGGAGGTTCATTGTGATTTGAAATGTAACGAGGGGCAGGGGGAGAAATTATATCAAAAGATGTGGTTGTTTATTTCCTTCTATAATTTCCAACACACATATGGGGGTAACACCTTCCAAAATTTCTTAATTAGAGTGTGAGAAGACAGAGCCTCCCAGTTTGGGATAAACTATTGGTGATCACCATTGAAAACCCTCTAGATCCCAAATCTATTCAAGATTCCCCTACACACCTCACTAGAAGATGTAAAGTGGATTTGGAGGTGAGTAATAGATTCTTCCTCATTATGGCACAACATACATCGGTTAACTAATTTGAATCCTCTTCTGAGATTGTCAATGATGAGGATACTCCCATAAAGTGCTTTTGACCAAAAGAAATTAATCTTAGGGAGAATTATTGGATTCCACACTTATTTCCAATCTAAAATCTCCACATAGTTGATAATAGAATTGTAGGAAGATTTGACATGGAAATCCCTAGAGGTGTTTAATTCTGAAACCATGGAATCCTCAATTGGAAAGGTTAGAATTTAGGTTCCTTCCATAATACCTTGGAGCTCTTGGATTAAAGTATGGTTCTGGATGTCAATGTTAGGTTTCCTCCATTTTCCATTGTTATCTATATAGTTTCATAGACATATACCAATATGATTTGTGCATACATTCCTCACATCACTATACTATATTTGACATAGAGGATTATCACCTGCCCAATTATCCTCCCAAAATCTAATGTTGTTCCCATTCCCAAACACCCATCACACTCCCTTCCTCAATTTTTTTTGACTATTTACAATGTTGTTCTAGATTCTCAAACCAATCAAGAGGTCATTAATGAACAAGTGATATTGAAAAGGTAAGCCTCTAAGGCATTTATCCTTCATAATTCTACACCATCCTACAACATTCTAAATAAACCTCCAACCAACCTTGGCCATAAGGGCCTTATTAAGATTGGTAATTCTTCTCAAATTTGATCCCCCTTGGAATTTGGGTTTGTAGATCTTTTCCTAGGCCACAAGACTCATCTTGGATTTCTCCTCTACTCTTGACCACAAGAAATTGTGCTAAACTTTCTCCATAGTGTCCCTAAATGTTTTGGACATTTTGAATAAGGATAAAAAATAGATAGGTATACCTTGTAGGGAGGAAGAGATTAATTGTAGCTTTCATGCACTATAGAGCACCTTTCCTTTCCATCCATCTAGCTTCCTCTACATGCACTCCACTATTGAGTTCCAAAACTGGGGTGTGAGCTCTTTAACAGTGAGGGACAACCCAAGATAAGTGTCTAGAAGAGTATCCATTTGACAATCTAGCTCCCTAGTAATTTGTCCTTGGATATCTCTCTTATTGTTGAAGAAGTATCTACTTACTCTTATGATAGTTGATATGTTGGTCAAAAACCTCAACATAATAGTCTAGAATCTCCTTTTGTACCTAGCCTCTCTAACTAAGGCAACTCCATAGAGGAAAGTATCATCCACAAATAGTTGTAGGACCTGTTGGGGGGGGGGGGGGGTGGGGTAGTGGTAGGTTTAATGCCTTTGATCCTCCCATGGTCAGCCATAATCATAATATCTATCCCTAGGACTTTAGCCACAACGATAAATATGGAAGGGGAAAGGGGCTTACCTTGTCTAAGGCCTTTGGTAGTGTTGAAGAGCTTCCAAGTGTTGGAATACTTTAGAATAACTAAGAGGGGGGGTGAATCAATTATCCAAGGTCCAAATGTTATATTAAACTTTTCAGTACTTAACAAAAGTCATACATATATCTTCTTATCATGTATCTTGCATGCATCCATTAGATCATTCAAAACTTAAACTTGTAGGTTATTGTCCTAGATCAAAATCACTTTGCAAAAATGAAAACATGAAATATAATGGAATCATTCACACATATGACACAAGGATTTTACATGGAAACCCAATTTGGGAAGGACCACTAGTAACATGCTACTAATTCTCACTCTTCTAAAGTGATTCCCTATGAAAGGCCAACCCTGTTAAAGGTTACAATACACACTATTTAATGTGACCTAGTCAAAGGATTTCAATCACCCTATTAGGAGTGAGCCTTGTTAGAGGACTTCAGAAAATTCAATTAGAATGTCACCTAGTTAAATGATTTACAAATGGCTATTAGATCAACCTTAATCTAGAGGATTTACCCTAAATTGATACAATGATTAGAAAGTAACTATAAGGCTTGATCTAATAACAAATTACAATTTGTTTTAGTCCTTTCTTCTTGGCATTCACACACATAAACTATGATATCTTTTTCACCCTTTAATCATTCATACACTTAAGCCTTCTTGATTTTCATGCCAACTACAGTCACTTTTGTTCAACCACTCAATGAAGCAATATACTAGAATCCTTGTCTTCCATAGGTTCTCGCACATGACAACCTTTTCTTCTAACCAACTATCTCTATAAATAGAGAATTAAGATCTTTTTCTACTTAACCACAATCTTCCATTTTAGGGTTGGGTAGGATTGGGTAGGATTCAATGAATCTACCTACTTTCTCATTCGGTTCCTCTAGAAACTTCTTCTACAACCTTCCTTGAATTCACGTAAAAATGATTTACCTTGAATTTTGTCCCACCAACTCATCATAGTTATCTTCCACATGCTTCACATAATTCAAGAATTTAAATTAGTCAACTCAGATTCATCAAATCTTTGATTTAACATATTTACTGGCACTCAGCATCAACATGTTTTTAACTCGGCATTTATACTAGTTCACTCAAAAAACACTAAATTTTATTGATGCTTGACATCAACTAAACTTTACTCAGCATATATTGACAATCACTCATTATTTTTCATATTTTCTTAGCATCACTTGTTGTTCACTCGGCTTCCACTAATTTCTACTTAGCTTGCACTAACTGCTCAACAGGGCTAGGAAAATACTTTTTATACTTGATCTTCTTCTAGTCTTAACTTGAGTCAGACTTTAAGTAGATAAACAATACACTATAGTATCAATGCCTTACTTGGTCTTAGTGCTTCTTTTACATACCAAATAACTCAACCTTTCTCTAGGTGTTATTGTTATCTCCTCTTTTCAAATCCTCTTCATCAATCAACTAAATGATAGCTTTCAAACCAAAAAACAATGTCTGTGTGTGTGTTAATGTAATTAATACTGATGTCTAGTGATCAAGTTTGGCTAAGTCTAAAGTTCAACACTCACTCTATTGAGGGAGGAATTGGTCAATCTAATAATGATGCTAACATCATCAACATGCTCATCAACAAAGTAATGAATTTTCTAGTTTTTGGCACATTCCAAGACAAAAATATAGTCATATCAAATCATTTAGCTTGATCACATATCATCATACTAATCATCATAATCTCTAGATCATTCGAGACAAACACAGTCTTAAACATGATTATGACTCAAGGACTTAGACACCAACTCAAGTAGTATCATCAAAGTATTTGGCACAATCTAAGAAAACTATAATGAAGACAACTTTTATACTTTCATTATCATACATTCCAGCTCATTGTGGGACAACACTTAAATTTCAATCATGATACTTTTGTTATCATATTAACTGACATATTTCACAAAAATCTATGATAACAATTCATTCTATTAGTAAGGTCATCACCTTACAATAGAGACCTAACATCTCATAAAATAAAAGATTGTCACCGTTTCGTAAACAACCACATGTGTACAATAGTAACTCTTTAAACAACAATAAAAGTTATAAATACACACACATAGATATATATACATATATGTATATATACACATATACATATATATACACATATATATATATATATACACACACATATACATATATATATACACATATACATATATATACACACACACACACACACACACACATATATATGTGTGTGTGTGTGTGTGTGTGTGTGTGTGTGTGTGTGGGTGTATATATGTAACCCAAAATTGAGAGATTATCTTTGGAGTTAGAATTATAGTTTTTTCATACCAAGTTTTCCTCTGAAGTAATCCACTTTCAAATTTGCAAGAGGTTTGGTTAATATGTTGGCAGAATGCTCTTCGGTGCTAATGTATTCCAACTTGATGACACTTTTATCTACCATATCTTTGATGTAATGAAAAATTTTTTGTAGTGGATATGTTGTGGAATACTGGACTCACTGAGAGTTTGATGCAAATTTTATTATCACAATGGATGATTGTAGGTTTTAGAGGCTTTCCCAATAGCCTAACCATTAACTTCCTTAACCATGCTACTTCTCGAGCTGCCAAGGATGTGGCTATGTATTTTGCTATGGTGGAATTTAGAGTAATAGAAGATTGCTTCTTGCTAAACCAAGATACCACTACAAAACCAAGACTAAATCTTGTACTGCTCTGTCGATCAAGAGAACATCTAGCCCAATCAAAATCTGAATATTGATGAAGTTGTAACTCAAATTTTTCATATTTCAAACCAAGTCCAATATTGCCTCTCAAGTACCTCAAAATATGTATTTTTTCCATGAGGTGAATCTTCTTAGGTTCTCACATAAACTAACTTGTGTATTTGTGGCATAAAAAATATCAGGATGGGTGTTTATAAAGTACATTAATGATCTAATTATTTTTCTACAATATTTAGGATCAATGGCCTTAGACTCATGTGCCTCATTCTTGAGTTTATGGAGATTTGTCTCCATAGATGTGGATAGCAGTTTGCAGTCCATTGTGCCAAATCTATTAAATATGTTAGTGGTATACTTTCCTTGAATTAGGAAAATATATTCTTCATTTTATCTTCTAATCCCAAGAAGTAGTGTAGAAGACCTAAATCTTTCATTTCAAATTCATGAATGAGGTCTTTCTTAAATTTAACAATAAGATAGTCTTTGCCTATTATCATATGATCATCAATATAGAGAACTAGCATTAACATATCTGTCCTTGATTTCTTGAAGTATATGTTATGATCTACTTCATTTCTTGAGTACCCTAATTTGATAAGGTATCTATCTATTCTATCATTCCATGCTCTGGGATCTTGTTTAAGACCATTGGTATTTTTCTTTAGTTTACATACATGTGACTCTTTGTTATGGATAATAAACCCTTCTAGTTGTTCTAGGTATACTTCTTCATTAATGACTCCATTCAGGAATTTTGTCTTTACATCCAATTGATGTACCTTCCAACTTTAGATGTAGCTATTGTAAGTATGGTTCTGATAGATGTGTAACAAGCAACAAAAGCATGAAATATTTCATCATAATCAATTTCTTCCTTTTGTGAGAATCCTCTGGCCAAAAATTTGGCTTTGTATTTTTCAATGCTTCCATCAAGTGCCTATTTGATTTTGAGTAACCATCTTGAGGAGACAATAGATTTATCTTTGGGTCTTGGCACAATATTCCAAACATTTTTTTAAAAATATAGATTGGTATTCCTCAATCATGACATCTTTCCAAGCTTAGATTTTTTAGAGTTTCTTCAACATTAGAAGGTTATGAATTAGTGGACTCATTTAGATGAGTAACATAACATGAATGGTTTCTTGTCCTCTTGGTTGCTCTAAGAATTTAGTTTAGGGGCCATATTGTTTTCGTCAAACATTTTTCTTTCTCAGAAGGGTCTTTTCTTATTGTGTGGATCTGGGTTATCCTTAGGATTAGGTGTAGTGGGTCCATTATATTCTATACCACTCTCCCTCTCAATCATATAACTTTCATCAATCTTAGGAATGGGATGATCGTTAGGTTCTTCTATATGTTTAGAAGTTTTGCATGCAAAATCTTCATCAAACTTGACATCTTTACTAATTTCAATTGTCCTTGATCTTGGCACATATACTTGATAGGCTTTGGAAGAATCATTTTAGCCAATGTATATGCTTTTCTTTCCTAAGGGCTCTAGTTTAGTTATTTTCTCCCTAAGAATATGGATATATAAATGATAACCAAAGATTCATAAATGATTTACATTAGGTCTATCTCCTGAGAAGACCTCTATAGGGGTTATGTTTTCTAGAATTTCATGAGGGCATTTTTTTTGAATATATACAATAGTATTAGATGCTTAAGCCCAAAATGTTATATTGAGATTTTGATCATGCATCATTTCCTTAATTTCTTCAACAATAGTTATATTTTTTCTTTCTACTACTCCATTATATTGAGGAGTATATGGTACAATATACTCCCTCTTAATCCCCACTAATATACATAATTTGTTAAATTTCTTGAAGATATATTCTCCTCCATTATCAAATCTTAAATTTTTTATCTTCTTCCTAGTTTGGTTTTCAACTAAATCTTGTAATTCTTTAAATTTGGATAGAGCCTCATTTTATTTTTTCAATATGAGGAAATATATTTAGGTTTTCCTAGAACAGTCATCCAAAAAGATGATGTAGTATGAATTGTTGGAAATCTAAAGAGTAGCTAAGAGGGGAGGGGTGAATTAGCTACTACAAAAACAAATCCTTGTCCCTTAGATGTCAATACAAACTTCCACTAACCAATCAATACTAAATATCTCAGTTAACACTAGAATATTACTGATGCTCATTTAACAAAGAAATCTTAATATTTATTAAATTGTTTTATCCTTTAGTAACTTTGTTGTAGAAGATATAAAGCATAAAAAAATAACACGAACTAAGATGACACCAAGATTTAATGTGGAAACCCAATTTGGAAAAAACCATCTTGCAACCAGTCACAATAATTTTTACTCCTACGAAGTGAGCCCTATCAGGAGCCAACCCTATTAAGTATGACCTTGTTAGAGGATTTAGACCACCCTCTTAAGAGTGGTCCAGTTAGATGTCTTCAAACTCTTCAATCTTGAGATGTCACCTTGTTAGAGGATTTACAAAATGACTATTAACTTTGTTAAGAGAATTCTTTACCACTACAATGGTTAGAAAGCAACAATAATTTGACCTAATTTTTGAAGAAACTTCCTTTGAAGATTCAAATCTCTATTTTGGCTTGAACTCTAGATCCTTCGTAATCATATGTTAATTTTTAGTTTAGCTTTCACACTTTCCTACTTTTCCTTGCCTTCGACCACATATCCATATATTTCATATTCCAATTCTTTATTTTTTTCTTCTCAATCTTGACCTTTCTTATATATCATAAACTAGGAAAATTTTGCTTGAATACTCTTCCAAAACATCAATAAATATTGAAATAGTCTACCTTAATTAATAAAAAAATTTACAATTTTATTTTTTTTGTCACTCAGTCAATACTAGGGCTAAACACTTGGATGATATACTAATTTCTTCATTTTCCAACCACTGGGTCAATACTACAAGCAAGAATCCATTCATTAACCAACTACACAATTAATACTAGAAAGTCTTCATTACCTGACTACTTAGTTAATATTGAGATATACAAGGTTAATACTACAAACTCTACATTGCTCAGTTAATACTGACATTTGTGTAAACATCAATGACAATATTCAATTGAATAATTGTTTCCAATAATGCTATCTTTTATTTCTATGACTCCATTCTATTGAGGAGTATATGGTACAATATATTCCCACTTAATCCAAATAGACATACAAAATTCATTAAAGTTCTTGGAGATATATTGTCCTCCATTATTAGATGTTAAAATTTTTATCTTCTTACCAGTTTGGTTTTCAGCTAAAGTTTTGAATTCTTTAAATTTGGATAGAACCTCATTTGATTATTTCAATTTGAGGAAATATATCTAGGTTTTCTTAGAATAGTGATCCACAAAGATGATGTAGTATGAATATCCTACTAATGAAGATACTAGCATTGGTCCACATAGATTAGTATGAATGAGTTTAAGGATGCTATTAGATTTATGTTCACTAGGATGAAAAGGAGTTTTGAGGTTCTTTCCTAATGCACACCCTTTACATATTCCTTCATGTTCAAGTTTAAGGTTAGGTAAGCTTTTTACAATTTTCTCTATAGAGGGTAATGCTCTAAAATTTAGATGCCCTGGTCTTCTATGAAAAATCTCATTTGTCTTCCCAATTTTAAGATTTAGGTCTAGATTTATGGAATTAAAATGTTTGTATAAGTTCCCTTCTCTAACTCTAATAGAAATAGCATTATTAAAAGTTTGAGCTTTTTGACCATCACATAAATTTATTTTTTTGAAAAGCAATCTAATATCCTTGATCTGCTAGACCAAATATAGAGATAAGGCTTCTTTTAATTCTAGGAAAAGATAGGACATCTTTTAGGTGTAAGTTAACTTTGGTACTTAGTTTTACTGAACATGTCCCAATTCCTTTCACAAGGTAAGTGGAGTTGTCACCTATTATCACTTCTTCAGTTGAATATTCTTCAGGAGTGTCAAATTTATCTCTAAATCTAGTTATATGTCTAGAAGCTCCATTTTTGACTATCCAGGAGTTTTTATTGTTGTTTAACTCACTAGATAAGGCAAGGTAGAATAGTGAATATTTTTAATTATTGTCTTTTTCTTCCTTGAATTCAACCATGTTGATAGGACTTTTCTTCCTTTCTAGACCATACATGTGAGTATGTCCAAAATTGTCACATTTATAACACTAGACTTTTGACATATCTATTTTCTTATGGGTTTTGTTTCCTCTCTTCCTTTTGAATTTTCCATTCTTATTGCTTGATTTTGTATGTAATGCTTGAATATCTTCCTCCTTGTTGGAGATGATACCTCTTGAGATTAGTCGACCCTCTTCTTGAGTACATTCATTTTTGAGTTGATCAAATTTGCATATAGATGGATGACTGATGAATTGAATAAATGGTTCCCATGATATTGGTAGTACTCTAAGGGCTATTAGGGATAATTTGACATCTTCAATATTCTTTCCAATGGTAGAGAGTTGATCTCTTAATTTAGAGATTTTGGAGAAGTAAGATGTGATTGTATCTCCTTTGTCCATATTGATGTTTAAGAGTTGTTTTTATGTAAGCAATATGCTTGCATTGTTTATCTCAAATGTATCTTGAATGCTTTTGAACACTTCATAAGCAATCGTTAGTATTTCTATTAATGGAAGAATATGATCTTTAACTCCATCAATAATTAATTTATTAGATTTATTATTCTATCTTTTCCATGTTATTATTTTGGATTCATCTTTAGGTATTTTCTTGTTTTCCTCTATAAATTACTCCAATTCAATTTCTTGAAGTACTGATGCAATTCAAATCTTCCATGAAACAAAGTTAGAGGTGCCTTTTAGTCTATCCTCAACTTCTTGTCTATCCTCAACTCTTATATTGTTTACCATGGTTGATATGATGAATAAAGAAAATCTCAGTGATATTGAATTAGTTATAGTCAAATTAATGATCATTCTACTAGACAAGCTCTAATACGATGTTAAGGAATTAGACATCTTATGATATAATAATCTTTTTATATTCTTGATTAGTAATCTAGTATGTTTATGTCTGTTAAAGATTATCTTCCTCAAGACTGTGATCGATTATTATTTCTATAGCAGGTTATTGTTGATCTTCACAATGATAAAATTGTAATATGTGGATGATAACAGTTGCAACTGAAAACATATATATATAATGCTTCAAAGACTAAATGCAGTGCTAGAAATTGTAGAATATATAGAATGATGAATGTATTATAGATCGCAAATTGCTAAGGGATAATAATATCTTTCTTTTGATACTTTCTCCTTAGCAATCAATAGATATAAGAATGAAACTAGTAGACATCCCAACATAGATACATGACTCTATGTGGGATGTGCCACATAGGGTCATGTCCCTACATGGATATAACTATCTAAAATAAACATTAATCCATACTAAGCACCTAATTATCTCACGGAAAACACAAGTTAACAATACCATTATTTCCACTACTGTGAAGCAAGCTTGATCACCCTTGAATGTTCATAGTCATATGGTGATGGAAACTTATAGCATTAGATTTATTTGTATCAACTTCTGGTTGATGATATTAATCACATAAAATAACAACCTAATCTAGCCATTGCACATTATGGAGATCTTTATTTTGATCAAACACATTAGTAATTATATTAATGTATGTTTGTGTGTGCGTGTTAATATAATTTATACTAATGTTTAGTGATCAGGTCCTACTAAGACTAAAATTCAACAATAAAAGGTGTTTGAATAGTTGCATGAAAAAATAGCTTTTACAAATGAATGTAAGTTAGAAAAATAAACATGAAATCCAACATAGGTGATACTCACCGACCAAGAGATATGAGGAAAATCAAGGAAAAGAAAGGTCATAAAAATATAGATCTCAAGAGAGGTATAAGGAAGCTTTGTGTGGAAAATTAAATAGTGAAAATCATGAATATACAATATCCTCATACATGCAAAACTCCTGAGATCTCAGACACACTAATGAGAACTTTATGAATCAAAAGGTGTTATAAGGGATAAGTTAAATTACCATGTTGGTGATGAAAATGGAACCTGAGAGCACCAACATGATAATGCACCTACACATATTAACAAGAAGAAATAAGTGGTCATTTCATTAATAGAGAAGATAATTAATTCTATTGAAATGCTAATAATAAAAGATGTTAATTCTATTGAAATGCTAATAATAAGAGATGTAATGTGTAAAAGTTCCTTTCAATAGTTAGAAAGGAAAGAAAGTAGATATAATATGAAAAGGGAGTTAAAAGAGATAGAATGGTGTGTAATTATATATAGAGAGGGGGAGGCACGAGAATGAGAGGAGGGTAACAATGGGGGAGAATAACATAAAACTATCAAGTTTTTAAAAAAGTAATGTATTTCTTATAATTGTAAAGTTATAATATTTTTGTTATAAAATATTTTTAAAATGTTCATATATAATTAAATCAAAGATCAACTTAGATTGGAAGACAACATCATATACTTAAATATTTAGACAATCTCTAGAGGCAAAAATGTGCATATAGCTTTAAAAATTAGATAAGAAAACTATGATATATGATATGTATTATTAGTATATGGTTCAATTTTTCAAACATAGTCGAATAACTCTTATGAAAAGACATATTTGAAAAATTTAGGTATAATATATATTAACATCTTTTTAAAACAATATTTTAAAAATATAAATATTTTATAACAAAATGTAAGTCTAAATTTCTATTACTATTAATTTATCAATTTATTTAAATTTCTAAATAAATTTTACAAAATGAAATATAAAGACAATTTATCAATTGATTTAAATTTCTAAATAAATTTTACAAAATGAAATATAAAGATGTTAATTTTAAGTCTAAAATATTGATGATAATCTTTTATAAAATATCATAATAGTATTTATTTATTTTTTAATTAAAAAAATAAGTTTTATCTATATTTTAAAAATCATCAAAACTAAATAAAAATAAAATTATTTGATATGTTTTAATTATTTATAAGATTTTATGTAATTAAATATAAGATAAATATTGAGTCATACTAGTAAGTATGTTATTCAATTTTCCTAGGTCATCCATCTTTCAATTGGAAAAAGCATATGCCAATCACAGACCAAATTTGCAAGATATACATGAAACTGGGAGATAAAAGAGACAATATGTTAAGGTCATATTTCAACAAGTTTCAATAGGGAATGCACAAAAGGGAGAGGATTCCCTTTAGCCTATTTTAAGAGCATAAAAATGAATTGTACTTTATGGTAAGCATAATTTATTGTATGGTTCAAGTTGTTGAACCACTTACACACTAGTTAACAATGTTTTAGTTTGAAATTATAGAAGTAGAGGCAAGGCCTTGTATTGATATGTTATTCAAAATGTCATGGGACCCAAAACTACCTAATTTTGATATAAGTATGATGAAGGGGAGAACTCTCCTCAAACAAAAGAGGATACATAATCAAAAAAGGACACAAGAAAATCCAACAAGAAGAAGAGCAAAAAATCCATGGCAACACAAGAAAGAGAGACTACAAAAACAAATATTGAAGAAGAGTTGGGACTCAATTGTGAATCATCATCAAGTCCTCAACCATAGGTAAATATATATTAAAAATTTGATTCAAGAAAAGAGTCTTCACCTAAACCTATAAGGATTGTAAAGGATAAGAATAGGAATGAGATAGCCACATCTCAACCAGAAATATCAAAAACACTCAAGAGAAAGAAGAGAAAAAAAAAGAAGTAAGAAAAGATGAATCACCCTCACAACTCCTAAGAAATGTCAAGGTATCTTACGGAGTGTTAGTCTTAAAATGGTGACATTTAAGTGCCAACACAATTAACCACTTTCTACATTGAAGTCAAGCACACTATGCATACTGAGCCACAACATGTGCCGAGTTAGAAAATCCAACAGGTGTCGAGTGATCTTCAGGTGCTGAGCAGCCTTTAGGTGTCGAGTGAAGATCAAGTGCTGAGTGACTTCAGGTGTCGAGCATGATACAGGAGCCGAGTGATATTTAAGTGCCGAGTCACAGATGATGCCAAGAAAAATAGAAACACAATAGGAGCCAAGTGAGATAGTTTTGTTACATGTGTCGAGCATCAAAAATTAGTAAATGTTGAGTAACATAGAATGTGTATATGAGTTTGAAAAGGCACAAACTTAGATGTAAACCATTTTTATGGCCGACATATGATGAATCTTGAAGGATCTAAGTGCTAAGATTGAATCTTTTATATTTCCTATACAATCTACATGTAGCCACTAAGAAAAATGGAGAAGGCATGCAACCAATAACAAAAGTGCAAGGAATGAGCAGGAAATAGAGATTCAATATGGATCGTAGATCCACACTTAACCCTAAGTCTTTGAATGTCTTTCTAAGGAAGATGAAATATCATTGTATGATGAATGGATGAAGGAGTGCATGGGTAAACTATAGTGGACTTCAGAGTGAAGAGTAAAAAGACTTAGAGGAAGAGAGCAGTAGTTAGACATTTAGTTGATCAGAAAAAAGCAAGGGATACAAATGAATATCAGATCTCAGAGGATCAAGATCAAAGAAAGTAGATAAAGTGTCTGTATTCAGCAATCAAGGATTGTAAGATATCAAGTTTATTATACCTAATACTCTCTAGCCATTGTATTAGAAAGAAAATCCTATGTTGATAGGTTAGCTTAATAGCTATTTTGTAGAGCCTCTGAAAAGGTGATTAAATCCTTTAATAGGGTAACACTTCATGTAAAGTGTTTGTAGATCCTTTAACCAGGTCACTATTGACACAGTGTAAAGTCTTTAATAGGGTAGGCCTTTAGCAAGGTAGACCATTAGAAGTGGTCAAACATTATTGCTGCAATGATTTTGTGGGTATCATCCCCACCCCAATTTTACCTTCTTATTCCTAGAGGGTTTCTGGGTTACCAAAATCTCAAGTCTTATGTGGTGATGCATATTTTTTTCTCATGATTACTTAATGTTTATATGCATGCATGTTCATTTCAATTATATGTTATTAAGGGTTTAAAATAGGCTAAAAGCTAATACTTCTGATTAACAAGGATCTCAAACATGCAGATGGATACACTTGCCCAAATGATGAACCTTCATCATGAACTCAATATGAAAGATATTGAGATCTCTACCTTAAGGATGGAGAATGAAAAATTGTAGAATGAATTGAACAAAGAAAAAGAGATAGCAGAGAATCTCAACAAGTCAAGTGAAGCCATCAAGTACTTTGAACAGTTACTGAAATCCCCAAGATCAGCCCATGATGCATCAGGACTTGGATACAATAGTACTAAATTTGGGGAATCATCAAAGAGTGTTGAGAAAAGAAGTGACAAAGGTAAGGATTCTAAACCCACTTGTCATTATTGTAATAAAAAGGGGCATACTGCTAACATGTGCAGGAGTAGAAGAATTAATCAGTCAAACACACCCAAAAGCAAGGGTTACTATCAAAAGTGCAACATGCAAGGACATATGACACAAGATTGCAGGACTAAAGTCACAAGGACACAAAGATTTGATGGACATTGCCATAATTGTAAGAAGTATGGACATAGAGCATATGAATGCAAATCAAAATCTGTGTGGACATCAAATCAACCAACAAAAATAAAAGGAAATGAAAATCATTACAATTGGGACTACAATACAAGGCAAAGCTGTCACTATTGTCAAGAATATGGACATATACCATAGAACTACATAAGAACACATTTCAAGGGGACCTATAAAAGATGGTTGAACCAAACTACTTGCTTCAGTTGCTTGAAAACTAGACATGTCAGCAGGAATTGTCCAACAAAGGCCAAAGCACCAAAAACTGAAGCCAACAAAGGAAAAGAAAAGATTGATGTCAAAAAAATAAGAGGGCAAATGAATGAGACTTGGAAGAAGAAAGATGAGTGTAACACATCAAGTGAAGGGGTCACTTCACCCAATGGGTCAAGTGATCACACTTCATCAAACTAAACATGAATAGAAGCATGGGGCTGATATACAAAGTTATATCATACAACAGTCCCAAGACAAAGAAGTACTGGAAAGAAGAAATCAGCATAAGAAAAGATGCCAAATCATAATATGAAGATTCTCACAAAATTGCCGAGTTGTTCTCAGAGGCTGAGTAAAACTCTAGTGGGTGTCGAGTTCCTAACAGCGACCGAGTTGATGACTGATGCCAAGTTGAATAACTCCAATGGAACCCAAGTGAAGTGGAAATAAAGTGCAAGCCGAGTAATGTTAAAATTCCTTCAGAAGTTGAGTGGGTAGTTGAGCATTTAATGTGATAGAAATAGAGTATATTATCACAATTTTAATTATTTTTCTTCTTCATGAATGAGAAGCAAAGAAGAGAAAGAAAGTAGAGCAACTTCATAGCAGAGATTCTAGTATTCCAAGCAGATTCCAACCTCTTACAATGCATTTTCATCAATCTTGAGGTATTTTTGTTTGTGCCGAGCTATGCAGTTTCATATTTCTTTGTAAAGGAAACCCTAGTTTGCACAAATGGCTTTGAGTTCTAAGAAAACCCATGACAAAGAGTCATTTGAGGTCCAGCTAGTATCTAATGAGGTTAAGCAGCCTAATTTTTGTCCCATCCCTAAAGTTGCATATAAGAACAATCCCGCCAAAGCCCTTTCTCGCATACCCTCAAAAGTTGTAATGGTTTAGGATGTAAGGAGATGCTATAACTATAAGATAGGAGCCATAGGAGATATGGAAATAAGGGAAGCCTATGAGAAGTTGTGTGTCGATGGAGTTTTGAAGGATGAATATAAAATTGTTGAGAGGAAGGGTTTAACATGAGCTTTGAGTTTTCCCACTGTATTTAAGACATAATGGATTAGACTTGTGTTAAGAATAATTCATGATGGTATTCTGTGGCTAGAAGATGTTCCCATAAATATCACAAAAAGAATCATTCATAGGGTAACTAGATATCCTACCCTAGATCGGTACAAGACCTTGAGAAGTGAGTTCAAGGAGGTTATTGAGAAAAAAAAAGGTGCCCAGTGGAATAAAAAAGGAATGACAATTCACACCATTCAAGATCCTCTTGTTGAATTTGTTGTTAGAGTTATTGCCCATAAATTTTATCAATCCAGTAGACTCAATAGTGTGTCATGTATTTCTATAGATGTAGGCTACAAATTGGTGAAAAAGGATCATACTTATGATCTTATAGAACTGCAACTACAACAAATTAATGAAAACCTAGTAGCTATAAGAAGGACAAAGGGTGCCCAATGCAAGTTTGGTGCAATTTTGGTTTGTATATTCTTCTATGTTTAGAATGAGTTTCCTTCTTTTCGAAATGTTGCATGGAGAAATGATAGAACTATCATAGCCCAAATTAATGAATATATAGAACAAATGGGAGACAATTTTGACACACTGATGACGAGTTATTTTGAAGATTTTAAGAAATAAATGAAGCAAATACTCAAGATTCTAGTTTCTTTAGTGGAGAAACATGTAAATGATGTTTGTTTCTTGTAGATATTGACTATACCTATGCACAAGCCATCATACCAAGGGTGAGATGGTTGAGGCTTTTTGGTTATGAGATCAACATAGATGAAGCATCTACAACAATAATAGCATTATTGGCAGAAGAGATAGACAAGAGTGCCCCAAACTTTGAAATTTATGATGTGGTAAGG
Organism: Cupressus sempervirens; assembly: GCA_028749045.1. NCBI lineage: Eukaryota > Viridiplantae > Streptophyta > Pinopsida > Cupressales > Cupressaceae > Cupressus > Cupressus sempervirens. The sequence continues at coordinate 8,485,715 of CM053793.1, read as the reverse complement.
TCAAAGGTGAATATGGAGTTAAAGACTGCCTCCACACTCAAGAAAAAGGATTTATTGGTTAAAAAGCCAAATGAAAAGCTTGGTGAAGGCACATCAAAAGGTGATGAAGAGGATGAAGAAGTAGAAGGAGATGAAGAAGAGCAAGAGCAAGGACCACCTACATTAACCCAAGGCATGGGTGAAGATGATGAAGAAGAGGAAAGTGTTGAGAAGGATGCACCCAAGGCTGAGCCCAAGAAAGGAAAGAAAAGAAGAAACTAGTTGTATAGCCTAAGGCACAAAAAATTGTGACAAAACCTAGCCTAGCTAAGCCAACTACAAGGGCAAATACAAGGGGAACAACCCAAGCAGAAAAGAAACAAGAAAAGAAGAAGGCAATAGAGCAAGATGGGCCTATGAAGCAGAAGAGAAGAAAGTTTGTTGCACCACAAGAGTCAGAGGAAGAATAAACAGAATCTGATGAAGAACAATTTAAAATGGTAAGATGCTCCACTTCATCTAGATTAGAAATCATTTGTAATGATATTAGATATTATGCAGATTTGTCTGGTCTTAAGACCATAAAGTTCAATAAGTTTTCTATAGAACAACAAAACATAGTTGAGGAGTCCATCTACACTATGATGGCAAAGTTCAAGACTACTCCACTTGAACTTGACGACTCAATACCCAGGGAGCTAAGCACATTAATTGAGAATAAGTGGCATTACTGCCTCAAAGTGGAAAAGAAAATAAGAGATTCAACTTTGGCTTGTGTAATGCCAGACCTTTCAAAAGGTCAAATCAGTAAGGTAAGAAAGAAACATGCAAGAAAATTTGTACCTAAATACCGAACCTTCAGTATCTTGCAGAATCAAATTGAAGATGTTGTCAAAAAGTCAACACAAATATGGAAGGTAATCTATGGATTGACAACAAGAAAGGAGAAAGAAGAGGACCCTTTTGAAGTGAGAAATGAAGAAGAAGATATTGATGAAAGTGAAAAAGAGGAAGATGTGGAGAAAGATGCCCAAGAAGGTGAACTGGCAACAGCTAAGGAGCAGCAACAAGAACAGAGTGTCCAAGACACCCAATTGCCACCACCTAGTCCTCCACATATTACAAATACACCTGTAAAATTTGTAAAAATAAAGAATGTTCTTGACACCTCTTGTTAGAACATCAATCCACTCACTATAGAGGATCTCAAGAAGATTCTTCACCAAACAACATTGCAATCATAGTTGTGCACTAGCCCTATTTTGGTGAGTGTAGATGAATTGCAGAAGGCGATAGCTGAAATTACCAAGGATAAGGTGAATCCAAAAGATCCATCTTCACAACTTCCTATAGCTATTAGTATTCAACCTAAAGAGCATGAATTCAAAGATACAACTGGTAAGGTTGACACTTCAGTAAGTACACCTACAGGGGAGATAGCAAAAGAGAAAACTAGACAGAAAGATACCTATGTATCTACAGCACAAACACAAGGTGCATTGCCTAAGATAAATGTCATTGATCAAGGAAAAAAAGAATAGGACAAGGAAGGGGAGAGCCCTAAGGAGAAGGAGCAACAAGAAAATCAAACATTGGCCAACTTTCCCAAAATAGGGACTCCCATTGAAACTTCATAGCAATTGAGCTATGTAGTACCATTGTAGATATCTATACCAAGCTCGAGTTCTACCAAGGTTGCAAGGGTACTTCACTATGGAGACCCTACTCTTGATGAAGAGATAGTCATTCCCAAGTATGACTTTGACACCATGACCATTGCCCAAATGACTAAAGTGAAAGAGGCACTTGAAAGGAAGAAGAAGCTAGAGGTACTTAGGTATGAGTACAAACATAGGCAAGCATTAGTAGAAATTAAGGATATATTTCTAGATGTTTTCACTTTACAAGTACCTAATGAGACAAAGCCCATAATGGAGCAACTATCCAATAGAGTGGACCAAGTACAAAGTGAAGACCAAGAGAACAATGTAAAACTAATGGAATGGTCTAAAACGAAATTTCAAGGGAAGGTAAACAAGAAAATTGCAAATGAAATAGCACTATCACAAATTGAATTGGCCAAGAAAATTGAAAAGGTCAAATAGGTACTTGAGAATATATTCTCATTGTATAAAAAGTTGTGTGACTTCTCATATTTCACACAAGAGACTAGCCAGAAGATAATGAGCTTGGAGAGGAATCTGAATATTTTAAGCATGCAACTACCTAAGGATCCAACTCAAAGTGAGAAGCATTTTTCTCAAATGCTTCATACTCAGAAAAAATTGGCTAAGTTAACAATAGAAGAGAGCACCTTCAAGGCCAAATTGCTACAGATTCTATCTTCCATCACCCCACACTTGGAAATCCTTCATAAGGAACAAGCCAATGCAGAAAATGTTCTAAAGAAAGACCCTAATTTGTCTACTTTAGATGGTCTTGTTCATCTTGCTGCAGAGACTGCCATCCAAAACAAATCTCTTGAAATTGCTTTGAGTCATTGGGATGCTTCTCTCAGGATGATTATGGAGGTAAATTGTACATTTTTTGGCAAAATATGGTCTTAACCCTTAGAACCCTTTGACATAAGTGTAAAAAAGGGGGAGATAAAGATTATGGGGGAGATGAGATAAAGGTGGAGATATAATGTTATATCAGCATTCAGCATAAGACATATACTGCACAAAATTTTGGTTACCAAGACAGCATAGATAATGGCACAATCAACTCAGGGGGAGTTACAATAATTTTGTGGTATATATTGTATGTTACAAAATTTTGATCAAGTTTTTTAATTATTGAGTAGATTAGTAAATGTACTCATAAAGTTAGATAAATAATGCTTAGTTAAGTTTTTTTGACACTCATGTCAAAGGGGGAGATTGTTAGTCATAGAATGGTATTGACATTTGAGTGCCAACACGCTTAACCACTTTCTACATTGAAGCTGAGCACACTATGCATACTGAGCCACAACATGTACCAAGTCATAAAATCCAACAAGTGTCGAGTGATCTTTAGGTGCCAAGTAGCCTTTAGGTGCCGAGTAATTTTAGGTGCCGAGCATGATACAAGAGCCGAGTGATATTTAAGTGTCGAGTCACTGATGATGCCAAAAAAAATAGAAATGCAACAAGAGTCGAGTGAGATAGTTTTGTTACATGTGTCGAGCATCAGAAATTAGTAAATGTTGAGTAACACAGAATGTATATATGAGTTTGAAAAGGCACAAACTCAAATGTAAAGCATTTTTATGGCCTACATATGATGAATCTCGAAGGATCTAAGTGATAATATTAAATCTTTTATATTTCCTATGCAATCTACATGCAACCAATAAGAAAAATGGAGAAGGCATGCAACCAATAACAAAAGTGCAAGGAATGAGCGGGAAAAAAAGATTCAATATGGATCGTAGATCCACACCTAACCCTAAGTCTTTGAATGTCTTTATAAGGAAGATGAAATCTCATTGTATGATGAATGGATGAAGAAGTGCATGGGTAAACTATAATGGAGTTCAAAGTGAAGATTAAAAAGACTTAGAGGAAGAGAGTAGCAGTTAGACATTCAATTGATCAGAACAAAGCAAGGGATACAAACGAATATTAGATATTAGAGGATCAAGATCAGAGAAAGTAGATCAAGTGCCTGTATTTAGCAATCAAGGATTGTAAGCTATCAGGTTTATTATACCTAATACTCTCTAGCCATTGTATTAGAAAGGAAATCCTATGTTGATAGGTTAGCTTAACAGCTATTTTGTAGAGCCTTTGAAAAGGTGATTAAATCCTTTAATAGGGTAACACTTCATGTAAAGTGTTTGTAAATCCTTTAACTAGGTCACTATTAACACAGTGTAAAGCCTTTAACAGGGTAGGCCTTTAAGAGGATAGACCATCAGAAGTGGCCAAACATTATTGCTGTAGTTATTTTGTGTGTATCATCCGCACCCTAGTTTTACCTTCTTATTCTTGGAGGGTATCTAGGTTACCAAAATCTCAAGTGTTATGTGGTGATGCATATTTGTTTCTCATGATTGCTTAATGTTTATATGCATGCATGTTCATTTCAATTATATGTTATTAAGGGTTTAAAATAGGCTAAAAGCTAATACTTCTGATTCACCCCCCGTCTCAAAAGAATTTTTTCCATTAAGACATTCCAACAAAGGAGAACCATTAATAGAGGCACCCAGAATTAAAGAGAAAGGCGGGAACCAACCCACTACACTCTCAGTCGATGACATTGTGAATAACATTGTACATAACAATTGCTACAATACAATAAGGAATGGGTATTGGGTATTCAAAATTAAAAGAGGTGAAAGGAAAATTGGCAATAAAGAATATAACCATTTCCACATAACCCATAATAGATCTAAAATAAACACGAAATTAAAATCCACATTCAAGAGAATAGACAACATATCCACAAAATTGTGACACAAGATATACCCTGGGAAACCCTTATTGAGGGAAAAACCCAGCCTCCAAAAGCATCCATCACCATGTATTATTCAGCAAAAATATCATTGTCATACAACCATGGAAGCCTTCATGGCCATAGCCACAACCAAGAAAACTATGTGAACAAGCATGAATCCACACATCCCATGCCATGCTTCCAACCTTCACAAATGCTCCCTTGGCTAACCTGTCAAGCCTTGTCTCGCTCGACTCTTGCCTTTTGTCTTCTCCTTGTCACTCTCTCTACAACAACTACCCTTGTGGCTGCTTATATAGTAGCAAGTCCCACAAAACCACCAAGTGGTATTACATAAACCATGTGCTAAAACCATGTGCTACCTAACCCACTGACCTCACATTTAATATTGGGCATTTAATTCTTTTCTCCCAATATTAAATAATTACATAAAATATTTTTACAATGTTACAATACAACTCATCAAGAATATTCCATGGGAATCTTTACATATTGCACGTCCATCTAGGTACAACATTACATAATAAAATAAAATAATAAAATAACAATATTATGCAATGTGTGCAACACCCATTATCTCAACAATCTCTCACTTGTTGTATACATTGCATAGGGTCAATCCGTAGCCACATAAATGAACAAGGGAACAATCCCTCCCAACACATCCACCATCATGGATCAAAAAATACACCAAGTGTTCCATCCTGGTACCCACAACAAAATCAAAGTATCTAGCATCTTGAACATGAATGATCTCACCTCCTATTATGCCACTCCCATTGGACATACATAGAAGAAGCCATCCAAAAAGAAAGCCACCCAACCTATCACATTAGAAGATCATAAAATCCTATACCAACTGAAATTCCAAGCACAAAAAACCTGATCCAAAGGTAATCACATGTATCTGTAGTTGTCAAAATATCCATAGCTGAAATAGCACCCACAGCAAGTGCCAAACCCATCCAACTATCCATACCTCAAAGGTATAACAAGTGAATCTCATATCATTGACATATCCAATGTGCTACCTGCAATCACAAGCCTCAAGAGCAATACCTGCCACATATATACCAAGAAGCTCTCATTGCAAAAGATAATGTCAAATCTATAACCAATCCACTCGCAACATCTCAAAGAAGTGAATCCATGTAGCATCAAGGACATCCACAATACATAAACTAATATCCTGCAAGAACAACTCTCATAACAAGTCTCCAATGCTCTCCCAAGTTCACCACAACCAATAGAAGAAAGAGATAAAGGAATAACCATGTCATATCTCACATGACATGCATGAGCACAACCCAGTGATCACAATCTCCAACCAATCTCAAATCCAATGTAGGCAAAACTGAACATCCAAGAAGATAACCAAGACCAGAGAAACCATGCAAATCATAACCTGTATCATGTCCTTCTACACACACTTCTAGATGTAAACTGTGCAAGTATGATCTCCTCCATAAAACCCCAACAAGAAGCCTCAACAACACCCAAACCATACCATATAACTCATCATGGATGTAAGCCTCTCACAAGAAGATCAAACTCATAAACCATTCCTAAACCAAGGAATATTCCCAATATAAAACCATCTCCTAAACCCAACCAGCATAACAACATATGCACATGGAGATAACCAATGCTAAACCATCTCTCAAATGAACCCTCCAGAACTAACTCATGTACCATAGCTCAAGATCCATATCCATGAAAGACAAGCATAATATAATGCAACTAAGAGAAACAATGGGCTATAACTCTCAAGTAGTAAACAACCGAGTAGACCAAGAGTGAGGAATGAGAATGCTCATCAAGATACCCAAGTCTCCAACCAAGATGTTGAGATAATGGGTGTTGCACACATTGCATAATATTGTTATTTTATTATTTTATTTTATTATGTAATGTTGTACCTAGATGGACATGCAACATGTAAAGATTCACATGGAATATTCTTGATGAGTTGTATTGTAACATTGTGATAATATTTGATGTAATTATTTAATATTGAGGAAAAGAATTAAATGCCCAATATTAAATGTGGGGTCAGTGGGTTAGGTAGCACATGATTTTAGCACATGGTTTATGTAATACCACTTGGTAGTTTTGTGGGACTTGCTACTATATAAGCAGCCACAAGGGTAGTTGTTGTAGTGTGAGATAGAGAGTGACAAGGAGAAGACAAAAGGCAAGAGTCGAGCGGGACAAGGCTTGACAAGTTAGCCAAGGGAGCATTTGTGAAGGTTGGAAGCATGGCATGGGATGTGTGGATTCATGCTTGTTCACATAGTTTGCTCGGTTGTGGCTATGGCCATGAAGGCTTCCATGGTTGTATGGCAATGGTATTTTTTTGCTGAATAATACATGGTAATGGATGCTTTTGGAGGCTGGGTTTTTTCCCTCAATGAGAGTTTACCAGGGTATATCTTGTGTCACATTTTGTGGGTATGTTGTCTATTCTCTTGCATGTGGATTTTAATTTCGTATTTATTTTAGATCTATTATGGGTTATGTGGAAACGGTTATATTCTTTGTTGCCAAGGTTTCCTTACAAGTGGTATTAGAGCCTGGTTTTGGCCTGGTCATGGGTTCAAATCTCCCTGATGCCTTCCTGACCCGCGTAAGCACCAGGTATGCACGTCAAGGGGGAGATTTTTGGGTGATGCGACGCGCTCCCCTGCCCACAGGTGGTTAATTATGTGGTGTTCCATGTTCATTAACAGTCATGGCTTTTGGTGCAATGGAAAATGGGCCCTACAATTGGTATTAGAGCTATGGTTTTATTATTGTAACCCTAGATTGAGTCCATGGGAATGCATGAGAGGATAAAAGAAAGGGCAAGATATATGAATGATTTATTGCAAATCTGAGGGTTTTGGATTTGCTATTATGATGGGATGTTAAAAGATTTGGGCATGTGAAATTGTTGGACAAAAGGATTTTTTTTTGGATGTTTCATTTAAAATGAGGCTTTTGGGGGGTAGCTTGCAGAAATGACCTCTTGGGTAAAAACAGAACTCACCATTAGATCCGGGTCGACATTTCCATAAATTTTGATATATAATATGCCCTAGTTTGGCCATGTTTAGAGGAAATGAAAGAGTTTTTTGGTTTCAGCCCATGATGGCCGTCAAATTTAATCCCGTCGGAATTTTCATCACTGAAAAAAAAATTAAAAAAGAAAAATCGTACTAAAAATTGTAAAAAGACTGTCTTAGTAAAACGACCATAACTTTCTTTCAGAATATCAGATTTTAGAGTTCTTACAGGTGTTGGAAAGCTAATTCAGACCACTACAACATGATGTAGGTTTGGTTCTATGATTTTAAAATTTTTTCAGGTTTTCAAAGCCCTAAAGTCAGATGTTATTTATTTTGAGCACAAATTGGGGCATAATTTAGGCATACAGAGTCAGATTTTGGACTTCGAGTAGTCAACGAAAAGCTCTTGGAGAGCTCTACACATTAGTTCAGATTTGGTGTAGGTTTAGCATGATTTATTTGTTGAAATATTGATCTGAACAATTTATAGGTATATTTTTACTATGGTAACATTGTGAGTTTATGGCATTGGAAGATTTAAGATTTGATGTCATTGTATACTCAGTTCATATTTCAGATTGGTCTCATGATGATATGGTTATCAATGTTTGGATTTGGATATGCATGATGACTTGTTGGATCTACAAGTTGTGCAGTGTTGTAAGCGGTCTATACTTACAGGTTGCATTTATAGCTTGGTTATGGGTTGTCTTTGCCCATTGATCTTTCATTATTGATGCATATTCAGATTGGTGGCTTGGATTTGGGTTGTCTATGCCCTAAGTCACATGATCTACTATTTTCTTCATGTAGAAGGGATGAGATGTTGTTACCAGGTACAGTCATGGTGGAGGATTGTGGTTGACTATTTTATGCTGACAGGTTGGACACTTTGGGAGCCAGATGCTCGGTTCATGGATGTGATCATGGTGTCATGGATTTTGGCATGACATGATTGTATATACAGGTACATCCTTGATGTTCATTAGCTTGGATTTCTGATTTAGTTATGGTGGTATATCTTCTTGGTTGAGGATCATGGTTATTTGGTTTTCTTTTTGAGGAGCTCATGATGTGCACTTTGAGTTCTTTGATGGTTTGATGCCTTGGTTGATTCTCATGGTTAGAGGATGGATTTTTTCATCATGATGTCATGGATAGCTTGGATACACGGTTTAGTGGGAGCTTGTGACAGTGATGGGGTGACAGTGCAGGATTAGTTCCTGGTTTGGTTTATATCTTCTTGGTTTGGAGAGGATGGATTTTATGATGCCATCGGTGACTTGGTACCACAGTTGAGTGCGAGTTGTTGGCATTGATATATTTATTGAGTGTTTGTAGATGTTGGAGATTTCTCTTAGATTCTGTTGCTGCAGAAGTGTCTTTGACATTTGCATGGTGCACTTGTTATCTTCATGGTGTTTGAAGATGGTTAGATCTTGAGGACTCATGGAGTTCTTGTTTATCTTCATGGTGTGTAGAGATGGTTCTTCATGGTATGTGGAGATGGTTTTTTTCTTCATGGTGTGTGGAGATGGTTGCATCTTGAGGACTCATAGGGTCCTTGGCAAAGGTGTGGTTTATGCTTTTATTTGGCATGTTATCCTTGGTGTGAGGATGCTTTCATTATTATGTCATGGTATACTCTTGATACGCGTTTAGAGTTGTGACATGTTATGGTGTGTTCATGTGGAGCATGTTATCTCTTTGGTTGAGATGGTAAGATCATGTTGTCATGTTTATGTTTCTGAGGCCATGGTTGGAACTTTGACATTGATCTTGGTTTAGTTTTTTGGTATTGAGTACACTGATCATAAGCTGGATACTTCATGATATTGCTATGTTGCATTTGGAGTTGGTATGGATTGATTGGTTACAGGTGCTCATGGATACTTAGAGACGGCGGTGATGCTGATTTCTCTTGGATTAGAGAAGTATTTTTTGAGACGGTTAATGGTTTCAATAGGAAGTTTGAGGGGTAGTCACCTGATATGGACTTGAGAGGAGATTGTTATTAGATGAGTCTTGGTTGGAGACTTGGGTATCTTGATGAGCATTGTCATTCCCCACTCTTGGTCTACTCAGCGGTTTGCTATTTGAGAGGTATAGCCCATTGTTTCTCTCAGTTGCATTATATTTATGCTTGTCTTTCATGGATATGGATCTTGAGCTATGGTACATGAGTTAGTTCTGGAGGGTTCATTTGAGAGATGGTTTTAGCATTGGTTATCTCCATGTGCATATGTTGTTATGCTGGTTGAGTTTGGGAGATGGTTTTATATTGGGCATTTTCCTTGGATTAGGAATGGTTATTCCTTGGTTTAGGAATGGTTTTTTATTGAGTTTGGTCTTCTTGTGAGAGGCTTACATCCATGATGAGTTATATGATATGGTTTGGGTGTTGTTGAGGCTTCTTGTTGGGGTTTTATGGAGGAGATCATACTTGCACAGTTTACATCTAGAGGTGTGTGTAGAACATGATACAGGTTATGATTTGCATGGTTTCTCTGGTCTTGGTTATCTTCCTGGATGTTCAGTTTTGCTTACATTGGATTTGAGATTGGTTAGAGATTGTGATCACTGGTTTGTGCTCATGTATGTCATGTGAGAGATGACATGGTTATTTCTTTCTCTTTCCTCTGTTGGTTGTGGTGAATTTGGGAGAGCATTAGAGACTTGTTATGAGAGTTGCAGGATATCAATTTATGTATTGTGGATGTCCTTGATTCTACATGGATTCACTTCTTTGAGATGTTGTGAGTGGATTGGTTATAGATTTGACATTATCTTTTGCAGTGGGAGCTTCTTGGTATATATGTGGCAGGTATTGCTTTTGAGGCTTGTGATTGCAGGTTATAGATTGGATATGTTAGTGATATGAGATTCACTTGTTATACCTTTGAGGTATGGATAGTTGGATGGGTTTGGAACTTTGTTGTGGGTGCTATTTCTATGGATTTTTTTTTTTGACAACTATGGATACATGTGATTACCTTTGGATCAGGTTTTTGTGCTTGGAATTTTAGTTGGTATAGGATTTTATGATCTTCTAATGCGACAGGTTGGGTGGTTTTTCTCTTTGGATGGCTTCTATGTATGTCCAATGAGAGTGGCATAATAGGAGGTGAGATCATTCATGTTTGAGATGCTGGATACTTTGATTTTGTCGCGGGTACCAGGATGGAGCACTTGGTGTATTTTGATCCATGATGGTGGATGTGCTGGGAGGGATTGTTCCCTTGTTCATTTATATGGCTACAAATTGACCCTATGCAATGTACACAACAAGTGGGAGATTGTTGAGATAATGGGTGTTGCAGACATTGCATAATATTGTTATTTTATTATTTTATTTTATTATGTAATGTTGTACCTAGATGGGCGTGCAACATGTAAAGATTCTCATGGAATATTCTTGATGAGTTGTATTGTAACATTGTGATAATATTTGATGTAATTATTTAATATTGAGAAAAAGAATTAAATGCCCAATATTAAATGTGGGGTCAGTGGGTTAGGTAGCACATGGTTTTAGCACATGGTTTATGTAATACCACTTGGTGGTTTTGTGGGACTTGCTACTATATAAGCAGCCACAAGGGTAGTTGTTGTAGTGTGAGATAGAGAGTGACAAGGAGAAGACAAAAGGCAAGAGTCGAGCGGGACAAGGCTTGACAAGTTAGCCAAGGGAGCATTTGTGAAGGTTGGAAGCATGGCATGGGATGTGTGGATTCATGCTTGTTCACATAGTTTGTTCGGTTGTGGCTATGGCCATGAAGGCTTCCATGGTTGTATGGCAATGGTATTTTTTTGCTGAATAATACATGGTGATGGATGCTTTTGGAGGCTGGGTTTTTTCCCTCAATGAGGGTTTACCAGGGTATATCTTGTGTCACATTTTGTGGGTATGTTGTCTATTCTCTTGCATGTGGATTTTAATTTCGTATTTATTTTAGATCTATTATGAGTTATGTGGAAACGGTTATATTCTTTGTTGCCAAGGTTTCCTTACACAAGACTCATCTAAGAACAATCTCCTCTCAAGTCCATATCAGGTGACTGCCCCTCGGACTTCCTACTAAAACCATCAACCGTCCCAACAAATACTTCTCTAATCCAAGAGAAATCAGCGTCACCACTGTCTCTAAGTATCCATGAGCACCTGTAACCAATCAATCCATGCCAACTCCAAATGCAGCATAGCAATATCATGAAGTATTCAGCTTATGATCAGTGTACTCAATACCAAGAAACTAAACCAAGATCAATGTCAAAGTTCCAACCATGGCCTCAGGAACATAAACATGACAACATGATCTAACCATCTCAACCAAAGAGATAACATGCTCCATATGAACACACCATAACATGTCACAACTCTAAATGTGTATCAAGAGTATACCATGACATAATAATAAAACCATCCTCATACCAAGGGTAACATGCCAAATAAAATCATAAACCACACCTTTTCCAAGAACCCTGTGAGTTCTCAAGATGCAACCATCTCCACACACCATGAAGAAAACCATCTCCACATACCATGAAGAACCATCTTGAAACACCATGAAGATAACCAAGAACTCTATGAGTCCTCAAGATCTAACCATCTTTATACACCATGAAGATAACAAGTGCACCATGCAAATGTCAAAGACACTTCTGCAGCAACAGGATCTAAGACAAACCTCCAACATCTGCAAACACTCAATAAATATATCAATGCCAACAACTCCCACTCAACCGTGGTACCAAGTCACCTATGGCATCATAAAATCCATCCTCTCCAAACCAAGAAGATATAAACCAAACTAGGAACTAATCCTGCACTGTCACCTCATCACTGTCACAAGCTCCCACTAAACCATGTATCCAAGCTATCCACGACATAATGATGAAAAATCATCTTCTAACCATAAGAATCAACCAAGGCATCAAACTATTAAAGAACTCAAAATGCACATCATGAGCTCCTCAAAAGAAAACCAAATAACCATGATCCTCAACCAAGAAGATATACCACCATAACCAAATCAGAAAATCCAAGCTAATGAACATCAAGGATGTACCTGTATAACCAATCATGTCATGCCAAAATCTATGACACCATGAACACATCCATGAACCGAGCATTTAGCTCTCAATATGTCCAACCTATCAACATAGTCAACCACAATCCTCCACCATGACTATCCCTGGTAACAACATCTCATCCCTTCTACATGAAGATAAAATCATGTGACTTAAGGCATAGACAACCCAAATCCAAGCCACCAATCTAAATATGCATCAATAATGAAAGATCAATGGACAAAGACAACCCATAACCAAGCTATAAATGCAACTTGTAAGTATAGACCACTTACAACACTGCACAACTTGTAGATCCAACAAGTCATTATGCATATCCAAACCAAACACTAATAACCATATCATCATGAGACCAAACTTGAGTATACAATGACATCAAAACTTAAATCTCCAATGCCATAAACTCACAAGTTACCATAGTCAAAATATATACCATAAACTGTTTAGATAAATATATCAACAAATAAATCATGCCAAACCTACACCAAATCTGAACCAATGTGTAGAGCTCTCCAAGAGCTTTTCGTTGACTATTCAAAGTCCAAAATTCGACTCCGTATGCCCAAGTTATGCCCTAATCCGTGCTCAAAATAAAGAACATCTGTCTTTAGGGCTCTTAAAACCTGACAAAACTTCAAAATCATAGAAAAAAAAACCTATACCATCTTGTAGTGCTCTGAATTAGCTTTCCAACGCCTGTAAGAACTCTAAAATCTGATATTCTGAGAGAAAGTTATGGCTGTTTTACTAGGACAGTCTTTTTTACCATTTTCAGTACGATTTTTTATTTTTTTATTTTTTCAATGACGAAAATTCCGATGGGATTAAATTTGACGGCCATCATGGGCTGAAACCAAAAAACTATTTCATTTCCTCTGAACATGGCCAAACTAGGCCATATTATATATCAAAATTTATGAAAATGTCGACCCGGATCCAATGGTGAGGTCTATTTTTACCCAGGAGGTCATTTATGCAAGCTACCCCTCAAAACCCTCATTTAAATGAAACATCCGAAAAACTCTTTTTCTCCAACAATTTCACATGCCCAAATATTTTAACATCCCATCATAACAACAAATCCAAAACCCTCAGATCTACAATAAATCATTCTTATATCTTGCCTTTTTCTTTTATCCTCTCATGCATTCCCATGGATTCAATGTAGGGTTACAATAATAAAACCATAGCTCTGATACCACTTGTAAGGAAACTTGGCAATAAAGAATATAACCGTTTCCACATAACCCATAATAGATCTAAAATAAACACGAAATTAAAATCCACATGCAAGAGAATAGACAACATGCCCACAAAATTGTGACACAAGATATACCCTAGGAAACCCTCATTGAGGGAAAAACCTAGCCTCCAAAAGCATCCATCACCATGTATTATTCAACAAAAATACCATTGTCATACAACCATGGAAGCCTTCATGGCCATAGCCACAACCGAGAAAACTATGTGAATAAGCATGAATCCACACATCCCATGCCATGCTTCCAACCTTCACAAATGCTCCCTTGGCTAACCTGTCAAGCCTTGTCTCGCTCGACTCTTGCCTTTTGTCTTCTCCTTGTCACTCTCTCTACAACAACTACCCTTGTGGCTACTTATATAGTAGCAAGTCCCACAAAACCACCAAGTGGTATTACATAAACCATGTGCTAAAACCATGTGCTACCTAACCCACTGACCCCACATTTAATATTGGGCATTTAATTCTTTTCCCCCAATATTAAATAATTACATAAAATATTTTTACAATGTTATAATACAACTCATCAAGAATATTCCATGGTAATCTTTACATGTTGCACGTCCATCTAGGTACAACATTACATAATAAAATAAAATAATAAAATAAAATAATAAAATAACAATATTATGCAATGTGTGCAACACCCATTATCTCAACAAGAGGAGGATACGAATAATATTACTAGTTTCATCCTACTTAGTGTGAGAACTTATAGTAGGACTCTCAAAAAAATAAGAAAGAAGATACCAAACATGTTGGCTTCAACTATTCAAAAGAAATGGCAAGCCGTCATAGGAAAATTCAAAGTGATACTGGAAGACAAATAGGAAAAAGTTAGGCTAGAGTATGCACCGTCAAAAAAGAAGACATTTGTCAATGCATACAAAGATGACTTTATCACATAGGAGACAATTACACCGGTAATTACAAGTAGATAAAATGATACATTTGAAAAGGCAATTAATTGGTGGAACACTGTTGCAGAACGGTTTTTATGCATAGAAAAGGAAGCATAGTAATAAAATACTCAAATGTCTGCACAGTATAATCCAAAACGTAAAATAAGAAAAGAAGAAAGATAAAACTAGTTGGATCCATTAGAGTTGAAGAGAAAGATGGATACATAGAAGAGTTACTAGAAATATGGGTATAATATAAACCCCGCAATCACCAAGGTGAGAAGCACACTCAACTTCTCATATAGTATATATATTCCTTAGAAGGAAAATTCAACCAAATTAATTAATCCACCTAGGGATGCAGCCAAGAAGAAGTCAGAGACCATAATAGAGAAAAAGTCACCAAGAAGGGACTACAATTAAGTTTATGAGAAGAAAAGTGAAATAAAGGAAGAGGTAACCAAGGAAGCCTCATTGGTCTATCATCCAAGCTTACCTACTATAGAATCTCAACAAGAACAAAAAACCAATCCTAAAAGTGTTCAATAAAAGAATCTAGAAGGACAAGATAACACGTCAAAGGAGAACACACCTCCATAGGAAGAGGAAGTGCAAAATGAAAATACTTCTAGAAAAGGACTAAGGAATGAAGATTGACAGCTACACAAGAAAAGGTAACTATACAAATAGAGGCATCAAATGGATCTACCATACCATTTATGGATGAAGCTCAAATATTTCACACTTAAGTTCCAACAAAAGAAACAACTCTTGAAGATGAAAGTACAAGGGAGGAAAATAAGATTCCACTAGCAGAGACACCATCTCAAGGAGATAATGTTTTTGGAAAAGATAAAAGTCCTGACAAGGGTTAGACTCGTAAACAAGATAAAACCCCTACATGAGAGCGGAAAAAGGAGAATAGTGATAATGAACCACCTATTAATGAGTTCACACTAGAAAGGTCCAAGATGACCAAAGGGATATCTCATGAACCATAGAGTGAAATGCAATCAAATTCCACCAAGAGGAAGCCATGTATGATGCAAGGAGACAAAAAGCATGGAAAGAACAAGAGGAGGAAAGTCAACAAATAACATCCTCATTATCATATTCTAGCTCTAAAGATGAAGGAGAATTGTTTGAATATAGTGTTGAAAATGTATTTGAATTAGAAACAAAAACATAAGAGATAGACAAAAATACAAGTAGACTTGATGAGATGAATGCAAAAGAAAATGATAAATACTATAAATTGGCTCTTAGGTATAGACTACTAGAAAGATCAAACAAGAGGTGGAAGACAACCTAAACACAAGTAAAGACTAGAGTTGTGATCATGGGATTGACAAGAAAATCTCACTGTAACTTCAACACATACCTAATAAGGAAACTAGCACAAATTGTTGACAATGTTGACATTGACAACATTGAAAAAATCTCATGAAAATGCTTGAGAAAAGAATAGTGGAATTAAAAAACACCAAGGATATTGTAATGGAAGAACTAAAGGACATTTCACTGATATTGCAGAAAGTGTCAAATCCTCTGAGATTCTTTGTTGAGTGAGATAGTGTTGTGAAGAACACTCAACAAGAGCTCAAGCAAATATAGAGTTCATTTGATGTTGTGACTAGTTCAAAAAAAGAATACATAGTATAGGTCCAAGAGAAAAATTGTCTAATTAATAGAATCATGGTTGAAAGAGAGAAAAATTCTCTAAATTAGTGCTTTCTATCACCCCTAGTAGGAATTATACAAGAACACATAAAGGATGCAAAGATACAACTGGTGAAAGGAGTCATGACTATATTGGATGAAATTGAGGAACATTTGGTAGATGCAAACACTGAGATAATTACTCTCAGATATATCAAAGACTCATGGCAAATACAAATAGATAGTGTCAGAGCTTGTTACAATATATTGCCATGACCCCAGAAGCTATACACTTTGTGATTGATAACAAAAAGGTGGAGTACAAGAAAAGAGAAGAAGTAAGTAGGAGAAGACAAAGAAAAAAGAAGGAGAAGAAGTAAGGGGGATTAAAAAGTAGAAGTAAAAGACTTAAGAGGAAGAAGATGGAAGAATTTTGATTGGAACATAAACATATACATAGGGGGAGTGTGACAAATTAGTAAAGTGTTGAATTTGAGGAAAGCTCAACCGACAGCTCCCAAGAATCAAACACCTATCACAGAAAGAGAGGAACAAAGCTATGGAGGATGTAATGCATAGATCTAGAGAAGAGGATATATTCTTGATGTGCAAAATATAATTCTCTATTGAATAAAAAAGTGTTGTTACAAAGAGAGATCAATCCTTATAAAGGAGATCAAAAGCATAATAGGTAAAACCTAGGTTGCATGATAATAATTAATAAAAGAATTAATTATTATATGCCCAAATTTTAGCTTAAGTAAAATAGAGTTAATAAAAAAATACCTTATTACTCAAACACCCCCTTTAAGATAAACTTAGGGACTAGCTAAAAACCTAGAAACTACTACTAAAAGTAAATTTGGGTCCCAACAAAAAGGCCTAATGAGATACCCAAGCACAACCAAATCTTTATAAAGAGGAGAAATAGAAAACCACATGGGAAAAACCCTACTCTAAGAAGAGATGGAAAGAATCTTGAAAGAACTATTGAAGGATTGTAGAATCCTCCAAACTAGAGAATTTTCAAAAAGATAGGAACAAAAATGATGATCATGAAGAACATAGCATGTAGAAGTTGTTAAACTCTATCGAAAATTAGTTGTTGATCTGAAGAACCTCCACTAAAGTAGAACATGATTTGGTAGAGAAGAATATAATTTGCATGAGTTTTATTAGAAGATACTACTCAAATCAGGATACACACAAAGGAAAATAGTTGAACTTGAAAATAAAGATGACACAAAACACTAAAGCCTAAAGAGTTCATCAATCGAACATGGAAAGCTACATCCAAAGTAGGAATGAAAAGAAGAGTATCTATATGGTAAATGATCCATCTCACCAAAATGCATAGGTACCTAGGAACTACATCTTCCTACTACATAGTAACATAATGTTGAATGCATAGCTCACTCCATCAAACTTAGGAAATCTCAATGGATTGGCTCTAATACCATGTTAAAGTTGAGGAAAGTTGAACCCACTACTCCCAAAAATCACTACATGGAAATACATGTCATAGAAAGAGAGGAACATAGCTATGGAGGATGAAACTCATAGATCCAAAGAAGAAGAGACATTCTTGATGTGTAAAAGATAATTTTCTATTGAATCAAAAAGTGTTGTTACAAAGAGAGATCAATCCTTATAAAGGAGATCAAAAACCTAATAGGTAAAACCTAGGTTGCATTATAATAATTAATAAAAGAATTAATTATTATATGCCTAAATCTTAGCTTAGGTAAAAAATATTTAATAAGAAAATACCTTATTACTCTAACATAAAGGAATGAAGAAGAAAATGTTGAATGTTATAGGCTTTGACAAGAAAGCCATGTATGATAAAAAAAGATTCATCAATACCAAAGGGGAAAATTGTTGGACCTACAAGTCTCATTGGCATAGAAAGTAGAGGCATGTAATCTAAACACTTTGCACACCTAGGTGTTGTCACTGATTGGCAACTAGTGGGAAGATGAAGTTATAAGCATTCTTTATCACAGCCATCGGTAGATATCTTCATTGGTCAGATCATGTAAGAAGTTGAGAACAAGGGAACACATGAACATAGGCAACGTGTTTAATCAAAAATAGCATGGTGAGTCACTATTGATGTAATGGGACATGTATAGAACCTTTATGTAATAGGCATTCCATCAATACAACAAAAAGATGAAAGGACAAAACATAGCTATGGGCTCATAGAGGGATTGGAAATCCTATCAATCTAAAACCTACTAGTAGGTGTTACAAGTTTTTCATAAACATCTTAGACATGTGATTCAAATTTTTAATGCATTGACTTTATGATGAAGGGTGCTCCCCTTAATACCATAAACACATAACAAAAAATAAAGAAATAACAACACTTTGGGAGAACAAAATGTGGGTTTTTTATTATTTCTGCAAATACAAAATTATAGAATTTAGAATTACAATATGCTAACCCAAATGGGCACCTTCATTGTGGTAATCTGCAAGACAAAGCTCCAAACTATCACCTAGAGTTGTCCTAGACAATGTACAAGCATTTCTTAAATAGGCAATTTTATGTTTCCCAAGAAGGTTCTAGATACTCAAACTTAATACCTCAGGCCAAGAAACCCTAAAAATAGATATAGAGTTGGCCAAATACATTTTTGACATTTATTTTGGAATTTTTGGTTGGCCCAACTTTGGAAGGCCATAACTCTCAAACCATTTCTCTAATTGGCTATTATAACCACTTTTTGGAATCCTCAATTTCTAATCTATAGGCTTGGATCTACTCAAGTGCCCATTTGTTGAGTTTTAGACCTCATGTGAGCATTTTTAGGCCTTCCAATGTGAGCTTGAGGTTTTATACCAAAATTGCACACCAAAAATCTGCAATAAATTCATGAATATGCATGATATGACATTGAGCCTCAACTAGTAGGCTGATATATCCAAGATGAATATTTGCCTCTAAAATTAGGACATTCTAAGCTTGTATGATTGACTTACTAAGTAGCGAGCCTCCATAGACAAAAACTTTGCATTAAGACAACCTTTATTCAAACAACTAAAATGAAATATTTTTGGTTGATGCAAGATTTCTCTTACACCCAGGATGCTCCTACACCAGACACTCGTGGCAATTTGAGAACAGACCCCATCATGTCTCATATGTTTAAAGAAAAATTAAGATGGTTAACATCCTATCTTGCTAATCATTATGAATCTTCTACTAGCCTCCCTTTTCATTTGACCAAGTATTCTTCATAAGTTCTATTCCTTGTACTTTTGCCAACATGACTATCCAATATCTCATTAATCTCCTTGGTTGCCAAACTAGTTTCTCAAATATTCCACCACACTTTGCAACATGATCTCTATCACCTCCTTCATAATAATCTTTTATATCTAAAATGTTAAATACTGGTGAAATATTTAGTTCAACTGGAAACTCCACGTCATAGGCATTTCCAAAATCATTCCTTTTCACTATCTTAAATGGTCCAAACTTATTCATTTTCATCTTATTATATGTACCCACTAGAAAATATTATTTTCTCAAATGAACCATGACTTCATCTCCAATCTAAAACTCCTTATACCTCCTTTTCACATCTTCCATAGCCTTGTACTATGTATTCATCTTATTAATGTGCTTCCTCACCTCCTCATAGATGTTCTTCAAATGTTCATTAAATTCTTCTACTTCGGCACTACTTATTTCTCCTTTATCTAATTGCCTCAATTGAGAAGAATTTATGAAATTTCTCCCACATACAATCTGGAATGGTGATTTACTAGTACTCCTATTGATAGATTTATTATATGTAAATTATGTCTGTGATAAAATCAAATCCCATCCTTTTGGTTTATCTCCAACCAAACATCTCAACAAGTTTTCCAAACTATGATTCACAACTTATGTTTGTCCATCATTCTATGGATGATGTGATGAACTAAACTTCATATCTATCTTCAATTTCTTCCATAATATATGCCAAAAATACCCAAAAAAATTGATATCTCAATCTAAAACTATACTCTTTGGAAAATTTGGTATCTCAATCTAAAACTATACTCTTTGGTAGACCATGTAATCTCATCACTTCTCTAAAAAAAACTCTACTACGTGAACAACATCACTAGGCTTCTTGTAGGGAATGAAATGTGCCATCTTTGAAAACTTGTCTACCACCACAAAAATAGAATCATGCCCTCACTAAGTCCTTGGTAAGCCAAGAATGAATTCCATGCTGAAATTTTCTCACGGCTTCTCTACTACAGGTAATGGTTGATACAACCTCATATTCTTCTTCACTCCTTTTTCCATCTGACATACTTTATAAATCTATACAAACATCTTGACATCTTGCTACAACTATGGCCAATAATAGTCCTTAACAACCAAAGAAATGGTTTGATCTCTACCAAAGTGTCTAGCCAATCCTCCACTATGCTTCTCCTTGATGATATTCTCTCTCATTGAACTTCTTGGAATACATAATTGGCTCCCTTTGAACAACATACCATCTTGGATTATAAAATCCAACCATTTCTTCCAGTCAAGTCTAATAGGTTTTGTACAAGCCTTCCATACTTCACCAAAATCAAGATCCTTTGGATACAAATTATTGAGTTCCTTGAACCCAACCACCTCAATCTGCATCTTTGTTAGCAAAAGTTGTCTTCTACTAAGAGCATATGAAACTCTATTAGACTTCTCACTCCTATGTTTCAAAAAAATGTATGACTTTGCAAAAACTCAACCCACTTCAAATGCCTCTAGTTTAATTTTCCTTGACTATTCAACTATTGGAAAGCTTGATGATCAATATACAAAATAAACTCCTTGGGAAGAAGATAGTGTCTCCACTTATTTAATGCCTGGACTATAGCATAAAATTCTTGATCATAAATAGAATATTTTCTTTTGGAATCATTCAACTTCTTACTAAAAATAAGCAATAGGTCTACCTTCTTGGCTCAAAACAACTCCTTCACAAAACTACACTTCTTCAATTTTATCAGCAACTTTTCTTCCCTTAACTTATCAAACACCTTTCAATATGCATCAAATTCTCCTCTAATGTCTTACAAAAGATCAATATATCATCTAGGTAAACAATGAAAAACTTCCCTACAAACTCCTTCAGTACCTCGTTCATGAGCCTCGTGAAAGTGATCAGTGCATTAGTTAGCCCAAAAGGAATGACTAAGCACTTGTATAGTCCTTCCCTTATGTTGAAAGTAGTCTTCCACTCATCACCTTCTCTGATGTGAATCTAATGGTATCCATTCTTCAGGTCTATCTTTTTGAAATACACAACTCTACTCAAATAGCCCATAATATCATCCATCCTTGGTAATGGAAAACTATACTTGATTGTGATCTTTTTGATAGCATGAGAATCTATACACATTCTCCATTCTCTATTATTCTTTGGTGCTAATACTATTGGTACAACACATGGACCAAACTCTCTTGAATCAACCCCACTTGTATGTTTAACTCTTCCCTTTCTATTGGTGTCATTATGTGTGTTGCCTTGTTTGGAAAACTGGCTCATGGAATCAAATCCATCTAGTGACCAATCTTCCTCACAAGGGGTAATCTAGCACAATATTAGGAAACTACCCCAACAAATTTATAACTTTTGTAAGTACCTTCTCTACTTCTTCTTTACCATCTTTGGAATTACAAAAAAACATATATGCCCATACTACAAACCTTGGACAAACTCCTTTCCATCAACAAAACATATTCTGGCAACACTACATACCTTTTCTTCTTTCTCCTTCAATGGCTTCAACTTATGTTTCACTCTATCCTTTGTCAAAGTGTAGGTATTTTCACACCCATCATGTGTGGCATGCTTGTCAAACTACCACAACTTGCCTAAGAACATATGGCATATGTTCATAGGTATGATATCACATAGCACCTCATCTTGGTAGCTTCCAATCTTGAACATTACTGAGCTTTTCTCTCTAACCATGACCTTGTGGTCATCTTGCTCCTAGGTATTACAATATGGATGTGGGTGTTTCTGCCTTTTCAGCTTCAACTTTATGACCATCTTTTCTAACACTAGATTATTAGTGCTTCTACCATAAATGATCACATCACAACACTTATCTTCACATTTGCACCTTGTGCAAAACAACCTCCTTCTTTGATCAGGTTCATTCTCGCTTCTCAAAAAGAATCTTCTATTAACTAGGACTTCTCCTCTTTTAGAATCTTCAAAATGTAATGATCTGGCATCTTCATCAACATGTACAACTCTAGCCTAGCTTTTGGTTCTCTAATTTTTCCTTCCTTCTTGCTAGGAACATTCAAGTGCTTTATGCCCTTCTTTGCAGTGAAAGTATTTTCCATAGAAACCTCCTCTTCCATATCATTGTCCTCTACCTCTTCCTCTCTAATTTCTTTTTTTTTATCATGGAAATGATTGGAATTATTTCCCCTTTGTTTTTGACCATTTCTATTAGTGTCATCCTTGTTCTTCTCATCATCATTTTAGCCTCTGTAAGACCATTCACTAGATCTTCCACCGTGACCTATTCCACTATTCTTGTTATCATAATTTTTTCTTAGCTTCTCCTTAACTCTTAGGGAAAATTGATACACCTCCTCAATACTAATCATTCAAACTAGACTCAACTCCTCCTAAATTCTTTGCCTTAAACCATTAATATAACAAGCAACTTTCTCCTTATCATCCTCTACATGGCTGATTCTAATGAGAACTCGGTAGAACTCTTTGGTGTACACTTAAACAAATCTTCCTACTTACTTCAACCCTTTTAATTTCTTTAATAGATCAAGCTCATAATCCATGTGAATGAATTATCACTTCATTTTAGCTATCATTTGATCCCATCTAGTTATTTTTCCTCCCCTCTTCTATTTTGCTCCAATTGGATCTCTTGTCACTAGATCTTTGTGTTACCCTTCAGTTTGGCCTTAGCAAACTTGACCCTATCCAGATCTTTAACATCTTCATATTCAAAGTACTCTTCCAATTTTTTGATCCAATTAATCAATTCCTCTGGGTTAAGATTTCCCAAAAATGTGGGAACATCAAACTTAAGTCTTTTTTCAATCTTAGAAATGGCCTTTAAAAAATTCCCTCTTCTAGGTTCAAAACCTCATCTTCTACCACTTGATAAAAATTATCTTCTTCTCTTTTATCCTCACTTTCATCATCTCCTATAGAAAGATTCATTTTCCTTTGGAGGGATCAAAAACCCTTAGATGTAAGACCTATGGCTCTTCCACCACACTCTCTTCATGGAGGCATTTTTGTGCTTCTGTTGAAACCCTAGTGCAAACTATCTCATAGTTGATGACCTATCCACACACTCAAAAAATCCAGCTTTGATACCACTTGATGAAGGGTCCTCCCCTTAATACCATAAACTATAATAGAAGCAAAGAAATAATAACACTTTGCGAAAAAAAAAAAAAAAAAAAAAGGATTTCTTATTATCACCACAAATCCATAATTATAGAATTTAGAATTACAATATGCTAACCCACATAGGTGCCTTTATTATAGTAATCTAGAAGACAAAGCCATGAACTATCATCCAGAGTTGTCCTAGACAATATATGGGTGTTTCTCAAATAGGTAATTTTATGCCACTCGAGAAGGTTCTAGATACTCAAACTTAATACCTAGGGCCAATAGACCCTAACAATGCATATAGAGTTAGCCAAATACATTTTTGACATTTATTTTGGAAGTTTTGGTTGGCCCAAATTTGGAAGTCCATAATTCTTGAACCATTTCTTTGATTGGCTATTATAACCACTTTTCAGAATCCTCAACTTCTGTTCTATAGGCTTTGATCAGCACAAGTGCTCATCTATTGATTTTTTGAACCTCATCTGGGCACAATTAGGCCTTCAATAGTGAGCAATATATTTTTATACCAAAATTATACACCAAAAATCTATAGTAAATCCATAAATATGCATGATATGGCACTGAGCCTCAACTAGTAGGTTGATATATCCAAGATGAACATCCACTTCTAAAATTATGACATTTTGAGCTTGAATGATTGGCTTATTAAGTACCAAGCCTCCACAGACAAAAACTATGCATTAAGACAACCCTTATTCAAACAACTAAAATGAAAATATTTTTAGTTGATGCAAGATTGGTCTTACACCTAATATTCTCCTACATCATTTGAGCAGGATGTTTTAGAGCTTTGGAACCTAAATGATGGAGAACACATAAGTTGGGAACTTCCCTATTGAAGTTTTTGTTGTTAAGATTTTTTATATTGTTGAGAATACTATAAGCAAGGATATCTTAGTTTAGCAGAGAAGACAAGAAAAGAGGCAACCCACTATATATAGGTGACTACAGATTGAACATAGTAGAAAGTGAAAAGATGATATGGCTAATATCCTAGAGGAAGCCAAGATAAAAAGAGAAGATCAAGAGATCTTCAAGATATACAATAGATATCTACAAGGAAAGGTGTACCACTTATTTAGATCAATCATTTTGATTTCTTTCTTCTTGACTAAACATGCTTCAATAGCAAGCATATTGTAAATCGTCTAACCAAGTACCTCTAAGAAGGAGTGTTCTTAATCCTTTAACAAGGTAGATTTGAAAAGATTTTGTAATCCTAAGAGGTTGTTATCGTTCATAATTGAATGTGTTCTTAGAAAGAACAATTGTATCCTATAACCATACAATCTTTTATTTGCAGTAAAAGGCTAGTGGGTATATTACTTCCACCATGGTTTCCATCCTCTCATCTAGGGTTTCCACATACAAAATCTCTATTGATGTATGTGTTTGTGTGTGTGATTACATGCTTTTATCATTGTAGCATTTGCTAAGTGGTTTTTATCTAGGTTATTTTGAATAGTAGTTCAATAGACCAATTGGATAATTCTTACTGATTTGCCTCTCCTCTCAATATCAGTTGGGACCAACAACCTGGTGAGGTGTCACTCTCCTCAATCTTTCCACTTCAATATCACTTCCAATGATTAAAAATCCTTATGCATATATATGATTATAGAGGTTATGGGGAGTATTTAGAACAAAGTTCCTAGAAATTTCATCCTTCCTAAACAAAGGTAATCCCCTTTAGCCCTATGGTGACTCCCCAAACATATACCATGAGGTGGCATGCTAAGAAAGTGACCCCATCATAATTCCTTTGCCTCTAATCCCTCATTCCCCCTGCCATCGATGGTTAAATCAATCAAATAGTAGTAACATACATGGTATTTCATGCATATATCTTATATTTAAATAGTCCTAAAAACCATTATATCTATGACATTATAACAAATACTAATGAAATGCATATGAAATCATAAGAATATTGGTTTATACATAATTATATATTATATTTGAAAACACAAACTGCATTAGATATACTTGGTTTCTTATTAGTTAGTTAGTGTTGTATGTATTACTTCCTTTCTTCTTATTGTATTCTTTTTTCCCATTTGATGCCTCCCAATAAAGGAACTTCTACCTTATACATTCATTGGGAGGGAAGTCAATGAGTTGCAACCCAAGAGGGGCACTCTCTCAAACTAGACATTGCCTCCTCAAACTAATCAAGTGTGCCTTCATTAATAGAATAGATATCATTTAATGATTGGTTAAGGTCTTAAGATCATTGATAGAAAAGGAATATTTTTGAAGACAAATAATTTGATTGGTTACATGATTGTAAGATCATTTCTACTAGTACATGTATACTTTGACACCCTCGTATATGTTGTCTATCTTGGAACCTCACTTCCTCTATTAATGAGTTTTATCAATACATATTGTGAGAAATGATAGAAGATTCCTTTTGTAACTATAAATTTGATTGATATTATGATTGTTTTATATAAAATAAAAAATAAGTTTTCAAGGGACCCTAAAACCCTTTACAACTTCAAAACAAGAAGAATTGGCATAAACTAACAAAAAAACTACAAAGAGAGTTGTAGCAACCAAAACCATGGACCAAAGAGGTTCCCCATAAGAAGTGACCAAGAAGGACATGAAGATAAAAAGAAGGAAAGAGAGAAATCCTAATCTATCCCAAGGGAAAGGAACCCCTCAAAAAACTAAAGAAAAGAAAAATATTATGATTTCCCTTTACCTCCCTTCTTCTTGGAGCATAAGTTCATGTCAAAAGGAGGAGAGGAATTCTTAAAAATTGAGTTCCACCCCTCCACTACTATTGATATCACCTCCTATAGCTCAAGAATAAGAAAATTTGTCACAAAAAATCTAGCACATTGAGAAGAACCAACAATAATAGAGTCAGCATTTGGAGAAATCCTAACACCACCTATAAGAGTAGAAGAAACGCCAACTAAAATAGATCCAAAAAACTAGATAGAACTAGTAGCACCCTATCCAACAAAGTGGATAGAGCTAGTTGTATTAGATTTGGCAATAAAAGTGTCAACAACAATAGAACTAGAACTAGTAACAAAACTAGTACCACTAACAAAAAATTCAACCACATCATTATGTACCATAACTCTAATAGCCTCAGTCAAATTGGAAAAAATGAATGAACTAAAAGGCTCAACTAAAACCTACTCAATATTTTAGATGACACTCTTCTTAGAAATAGTATAATGTTCAAAAGAATCCCCTTTCCAACAAGAAGAGGGATTTTTATCCTAGCCCTCTAAATACCATATTGATCCCCCGAGTGCATACTATTATAAATGTCTTGCATCTGAAAGGAATCCCTTCACAATTCAATGTTTGAATCAAGCTAAATATTGTGATGTTGGAAAAAAATTAGGGTTCCACAGTTTCACCATCAATAGATGATGTTAGGATGAACAAGAAAAGGAAGAACCACAAAGAATCTTCATTATATCACTAACATTATCAAATTTAGCAATAAAAACCCATTATCTATGGGAAATATGTGAATAGTACCTAATAAAATGAGTTCCCACTTAGAAGAAATCCATGTGTGCAAATTAGGTAGACTCAGTCATAAGTCTTGAAATTGGTATATCACAACATGATTAGGAAGAATAAAAGAAGCACCTTTGATGTCCTTCACCACATCCTCCTCTAGAGTAATTTGAATAGGCTTATAAATAGGAATGAGAACCTTCTTCTTATCGTCCAACCCACCAAGAGGTAGATGATCTGCGGACCATGTCACAACCTTGGCAACATTTGACAGAGATCCCAATGGATACATTAACACAAACACCAACACCAATGCTATCACTCTTGCTAGCATCTATGTACATACCAATAGCCCTACCACCACTAGAACTAGAACCAACAATCACATTAGTAGATGGAGAAACCCTAGTGCCAGTGTCACCACTAGCACCAATAACCAACCCAATTGCACCATTGACATCAACAACACTAGAAAAAGAAAAAAACCTAGTTCTAGAACCTAAAGTAGATGCTCCAATGCCAATAATAGCCCCAACAAAAACCCTAGTACTAGAACCCACTCCATGACGGCTTCCAAACCTTGATCTAGTTGCATGGAAACCTATAGCAAAATCCATAGACCTTGTGACCAGTGTTAGGACCATTGCCAACACCCACACCACACTAGTACATTATAGGTCAATATTTAACCTTTTATTTTGACCAAGCCCTTAATTGGCTTGTTGAATTTATTTTTATTTTTTTATGCCTAAGTTGGTCAAAATTTTGACTAATTTAGGGTTTCCCAATTCAATCAAAATTTCAACCAAATTGGGTTCATAATAAAAAAAAAGAAAAAAAATGGCATCAAAAGTCAATTTGGTCGGAGGAAGTCCACGTGTGTAGGAGCCATTTGAGGAAAGAGCTCTATTTTGAATTTTGTATTTTTCCTTCCTCATAGAACTTTTTATAGATCAATTTCAAAATGGTAGGGGCCAAAACACACCCGATTAGCCTTGACACTGGACAAACCTTTTACTTATGATTCTCCATAACTCTAATTCCTCTAATGTACCTTCCTGATATTTGAGCTATTAATACTAAAACACTTATTTTTCTAAAATTTAATAAAATCTCATAGTACACTCCTTCCTCTAAGGAACATGTATTCATGGCATTAGAAATGCATTTTTTGTGTCTCTCATTTCCTTTGGGGTACATGTTTGATGTTAGAAAGATGATCAATGTTACACTTACCAGAAGGTGCGTCAATAAATTCAATAATAAAATCTATGAGGTGATTTTCTAGTTGAATATCTACATTTTTCTCAAACTAATTTCTTATATATGGAATTTGGACTAAGACACTTTCCAACCATTCCTGTAATCATCCTACCCAAAGTAGGGGAGAGTTCCTAACAAGCTCACACAATTTGAAGGCTATGTTTTCCAACATTGATGGATAGTGTAATCCTTCATAAAGAATATTATTCTTATTTGATCTCAAAAATTTGGGATGAAGGTAGAATTTTTGTTCCTTAAGCCTAAGAAAAATTCAAAATTTTCTCAATAAAAGTAGATACCTTGTTAACTTTAGAGTAGACTTATTAATATTGCAACAAAAAGTAATGTATAGTTTATATTTGTAATGATGAATATTAGTGTTTTGAACTCAAAAAAATTCAATCCTATTGTTTGAAATTAGAATCCTCTATGTTTGGTATTAGCTTCATTTTAGAGTAATATTTGGTTAGTTTGAGTCTTTGAGCAATCCTAGCTATGAGATGTTAAGGATTTATTGTTTATGGTGTTGAAGTTAAGCTACAAGTTAAGTTTTTCTATTGTTTTAATGTCATGAGTAGATCAAATCAATGTTATGGTATTGTGTGGTTGATAATGTCCTAGGATTTGAATGACTCTATTATGGTCATAACATTTGATGTTTGATATCAACACTCATGAATATAATGTACATTTATCCACTCTTTAAAAAAAACCAATGATAGTGTACATTTTCTATTTTGGTTGTATTGTAGTTCTTGTTTTTACTCTGATTCATCCACTCTTTTTTAGTGTATCATGCATTATATCCAATCACATGTGCCATGCAAAAAGGTAGAGATCCTATTTTGTAAACCTTTTGTATTTGATTGACTCTATATCTTTAAATATTCTATAATAACCTCATACATTAGATATGATCACATGTGATCCACATCATTTGTAGACATAATATGAAGCTCTTACTCTATATTAGCTTTAGGCAAGTAGCCTATAAGAAATATTTATCTGATTTTGTAAAAAAATTGTATGTGATTGGATCCATATCTTGAGAGATGTTGTTTGGAGCAGCACAGAGCAACGGAAAGGAAATTAATAAAACTAAGGGATATTATTCAACACTAGGTGAGACAATAGGACATTATTGATTCATACAATGGATAGTCTTGAATATTATATACTAGGAAAAAATTAAGCTTAAAAAATAAGTCAACTTTGACTATTTAATACTTCTAATCTAGAAATTAAATCTTAATATGTGATATTTAAGCGTCTAGATAAAAACCTTCCATTAGTGCCAACTCCCTTTTGAATTGATTTCTAAAATACATCAGCCCATGTATCATTATACTATTTTTCGCTTACAGATAAGATAATACCTTGTATATTCATATGAAAAATATAAGTTGCTTGATCAAGTAATTAAGAGAATCAAACTAGCTAAGAATAAATGTAGTACAATTTCCCCACTATATAGAGGTCTTAGCAAAAAACCAAACAATGAATAGAATTACCAACAATTTTGATCAAATTTACATTCTACAAGTCGGACAAGTTAATTGCTGGAGTAGCCATGGTTGAATACAGTGAGAATGGAATATATGGCTTGGATGACAAGGCATCTCAATCACCTTGTCATAACTTCCTTACGAAGATCAATTACTTGGTCTTTTTTTTTAAATGTCTAAACGCCTCTACATATTACTCATCTCATGGCATGACTTGACAATGATCTTTCATAAATGAAATTTTAACTAATTCTATTGTGTTTTTATTTTTCAACATATTGGGAATAGAATTTGATAATGAATTCTATTAACTTTATAACATGATGCACAATTTCATCATGGGTTTAGACCTCACCCCATCAATGAAGAGCATAAAATATGCATTTTTTTTCTTATCTCCTTCTATTTCTTGTGTTGTATTTTTTATTATAGAATTCTATAGAGCTTCATTTGTATCTCTTTTCTTTTCAATGTTATCATTTGCAACAATCAAATCTTCATCTTTTATAAAATTATCCACAATCACTTATAGTGAAGGTTATGTATATTGAAGAGGATGAAGTTTGTCCTAGTTTTACATAAAAATATAGATGACAAAGATTTTTCTTTTAAGATATTTACCTACATATACACAAAATGTGAAACAAAATATGAAGAGTTTGTATAGGATAAGAGAGAGACATCAACACCTCTATGATGATATTCACATTTTCATCCCATCCCAATATATATATATCTATGTGATCAACCGAACCTTCCACCCATCCAAATGATTTTCTTTATTGTTAATGAAAATGATATTCCACATAATTCTTTGATAGCTCAAGAGGCACTTCCACTCTCGAGGCAATTTTCTAATATAGGTTGTCATTCTTGAAAAAAATCAAAAACATTTTGTTCCCCTTGATTGTATGTCATGAAATATAGCAACCTCAAATGAATTATATGGTCCAAACACTGGTCGCCTAAATCAACAAATTGTATAGTTACCCACAACATATATTTAATTGAATTGAAGGATATCGCTAATATTATATAATTTGTACTATAAATTCAATCTATAATCTAGTTTTTCTTACTATAAGTAGCTTTTGTTCTAGAATTTGCAATCATATCCCCTACAATTTTCACTACTGCTTTCCATAATGATTTAATGCCATTTTTTTGTCGTGGTGAGCCACTAGCATCTACCAATACAAATGTAAAGCCAGTTGTTAGTAGTAGATAGAATTGAGGTTGAATTTTTCATGTCTTAAATATTTCTTAACCATTAGTTATTATCATTTGGATGATTAGTTAGAAATTCAATTTATAATTCAATTTTTCATATTATCACCTTCAGCTACATCATCTTCCTCGGGAGCTTCTTTTACAAGAATGATGCAATGCATAACTCCTACAACATTTAATATTGTTTTCCATAAGGTCTGAATGGTATTGGTCTGTCATGAGCTGCTAGCATCTACATATACAATGGAAAGCTAGATATTAGTAATAGGGAATTTATTTAAGTTCAGATTATTGCTTATGTATTAAAAAATATATTTATCTAAAATTTAATATCAAAGTTGAAATGTGGATTAAAGTGTTGATGCACTATCAACTCAAACTTCTACTCTTCTTCAAGATTCCTAATTCACTTCTTGGTTCCTACTTCC
Source organism: Cupressus sempervirens (assembly GCA_028749045.1). Taxonomy (NCBI): domain Eukaryota; kingdom Viridiplantae; phylum Streptophyta; class Pinopsida; order Cupressales; family Cupressaceae; genus Cupressus; species Cupressus sempervirens. The sequence continues at coordinate 8,454,000 of CM053793.1, read as the reverse complement.
CTCTAAGGCACTATGAGTCTCAATATGTTGACCCAAGACTTAAGGTATCCTATAGTAGTTTAAAAGAAGGGTTTTACACTTGTTTCAATCACCCAACCTTCCATCCAAAGGTTTACTTCCTACATATTAGATTTGTAACCTTTAGCCTACTTGTAGGCTAAGTCTCTCCTAGTGACTTGTCTCCAAACAAGGATGAGATTGTGGTTTTAAGGCTTCTAGGATGGACTTATCTGTTATAAATGCCTCCATTGGGTGCATAAAACTGATCTATTAGTTTGGTGACCTTCTATAGACTAAGAATAAACTATTCCATCTAAAAAATTTGACCCACAATCTTCCCTTGCTCATTACTTGCTCAAACAATACATTCTAAGGCTAAATACATAGTCATATTTAGCCTAGGGCATCAAATTTGAAATGGCTAATGGGATTTTCCTATCCTAACCCTTTGAAGTCTCAAAATGCATCCTAACTACTTGTGTTTCACTTAAAGGCATCAATTTGCAATAGTGAATTTGCAAGTTATGGCCATTTCTTGGCTTCAAACCCTTGAAATGAGGGTTTTAGATCTACAATCAGAACTTTTGTTATAACTACCTTAATAATCAATCAAATTCAACCAAATAAATTGAAAATGAACTGAAACATAGGCATCCAACTTCACATGTACATCAATTATCTGTACTAATCAAAACACAACCGTAAAAAAAATTGTTCCAGAGAATAGATTTTTCCCTTCATAAAATGTTGATTCTTTTGTACAAATTGATTATCAATTATGAAATGGACACAATGAGTCTTAAATACCTTCAACCAATAAATTCAAATAAACATTTGATGGTTATGGATGTTGGGAGGCCAAAAAGACATTTTTGACAAGTTTTCCAAAATTGCATTGTTGCATATTTGCAATTTCTTGTCAAATATGAAATTTTTTTGCATTAATGGAAACCAACTAATCTCAAACCTTTAGGAATGGCAGTAAATGCATGCTAAGGTGAAACAAACATATTTTCCATTATTGAACACCAAAACACTCAAAAACCAAGAATTAGGTGTTTTAGTGATGAAGTTTAGAAACCAATGAAATAAAAAATATTTAAGAATTTACATCTTCAAGAAGAATTAAGAATGAAGTGACACAAAGGAGGATTTTAACAAAGGTAATTGTAAGCAGACAACTTTTCATTGATTATAATATGGGTGAATTTGAGCAAGGTGACCAAATTTTTCTTTCAAAACCATATGTGCAAATATAAACATTAAGTACAACATGTCTAATATTTTTGTAGATATACACATTAATTAGACCAAATTTTTCTTTCAAAACCATATGTACAAATATAAAAATTAAGTAAAACATGTCCAATATTTTTGTAGATATACACACTAGTTACAACATTTTTTCTTTCAAAACTATATGTGTAGATATAAACATTAATTACAATATGTCTAATAATTGTGTAGATATATTTTTCTATGAAGAAAGACCACACCTGGAAATATGAACCTAGAATAAAATAATGAGAGAATTGCTAGATTGTGGTCTCAATTCTAAAGAGAAGTTGTTAATTATAATTGTCCTTGCAAAAAGTATAAGGGCTTAAAGAATCAAAGAATTCTAATAACAACAACCTTGAGTCATTATAGACAACATGGTCATGTTGAAGGGGGCAATGATTTTTATCAATTGGTGAAGGTGAATTTCCAATTGGAGGAACATGGAGGTGTGAATATCCAAGCTAAGGATAATGCTCCCATGGAAGAAGATGGTAATGTGCTACAAGATATGATTGAAGAAGATAGTATTGGCACAACTGATGAAGATGATCATGATGATGGTAGTAGTACATTTGATAATGATGATAAAGATGGTCTTGATATACCTATACTTGAGAAGGCATATAAGCCTCTATACCAAGGATCCCAAACAACTCTTCTCTCTGTTATAGTCTTGTTGGTGAACTTGAAGGTTATGAATGATTTATCCAATGTAGCAATGTCACGTATGCTAAGGTGTGCCACTTTTGTCATCTTCAATGTTAGCATACCATTACTATTCATTATATTAACAATTTATATTTGTTGTTGTAGGTTGATAGGTGAGTTTTTGTTACCACCATCAAACATTCTATCTCGTTCATACCAAGAATTATCTACCATTATCAATCAAATTGGAATGAAGTATCAAATAATACATGCATGTCCCAATGATCATATTCTATATCATAAACAACATGAATTTGCAATAGAATTCCCTAATTTTCATATTAGTAGATATCAATCAGATCAAGTAACAAAAAAGGTGCATCACAAGGTTCTTCGGTACATTCTCATTATTCCATGTCTTGAATGATTATTCAAGTGCACTAGCTTGGCACAATTTATGGATTACTATGCACACAATATAATTCAAGATGAAATTATGTGAATGCCTATGGATGGTTCTATATTTAAAATCATAGAAAAAATATGGCCACACTATAAAGAAAAAACCTTGTAATCTCAAGCTTTCATTGGCAGTGAATGGTGTCAATCTATTTGAAAATATGAGATCTATTTACTTAGTGTGGCCTTTTTTTGTTATTAACAATAACATTTCTCTTTGGATATCCATAAAGAGGGAGCACATAATGTTGTCAATGATTGTACCAAATATTTTTTTCACTTAATAGTTATCTAAATTAATTTATAAATAGTGCATCAAAATGGTCATAATAATTATGTAATATTTATGTTCACTCAATTACTAGGTAAATACGAAGTTAAAGATATGAACATGTATATTGAGCTCCTTTTTGATGAGTTGTTGAAGTTATGGAATGGGGTCACTATGTACGACACCTCTAGACCAATAAGATAAAGAAATTTTCAATTCTATGCAATTCTTGTATGGACAATACATGATGCCCCTGGGCTAACTCATTTTTGTGGTATATTATATTGTTAAGATCACATATTTTTGGTCTATTATAGTGCTTACACATTATTTTTGTATTTTTAAGTTTCTCATGATAATTATACATGATCCAATTATACATGATATTTTAGGTTTTTAGATAAAGGAAAAATTTTCATGTCCAATTTGTGGTTCGAAGATGAAATCTCATCATTCAAGAAGTTTAGAAAAGTAAATGTTCGATGAGTTTAGGAACTTTCTCCACAATAATCATAAGTATTGAATTATTGAAAAATATATTTTCAATGGAAAAGAAGAGACAACATCAAGGCCATGAAAAATGACACCTCATCTATGGAAGTTGCAATATGATCGACTAAATCATCAAAGTAATGTCTAGTTTGTGATCTAAAGTTTGAAATTTATATTTTGATGTTGTATTTTTATTTAGCAATGATGCAATTGATATTTTTGAAGGTCATCAATGCATCAATGACCAAATTTCTAGAGGAATAAAATGTTATCCTACTCAATTTAATAAGTTACCATACTATAAGGTGTTGGAAATATTGGAGTAACTAAGAGGGGAGGGATGAATCAGTTACTACAAAAATAAATCCTAGATCCCTTAGATGTCAATACAAAATAAACTCTAAAAATTGAATATTGATGATTCTTGACAAACACACATAAAATGTTGTGACTCAGTAAATACTAAATATGCTAACTTTAGATGTTATCTATGATTACCATTACTTTATCTTAGTTGCAAACACATAAAGAAAAATAGAATGAACATATTTGACAGTAGGATTTAATGTGGAAACCCAATTTGAGAAAACTACTAATTACAACTAGTTACTATTTTCACTCTTCTGGAGTGAGCCCTATTAGAAGCCAACCTTGTTAAAAGTTACAAAATACACTATTAGGTGTGAGCCTATTAGAGGATTTAATCACCCTCTTAGGAGTGGCCTTGTCAGAAGTCTTTACTAAAATTCAAAAGAACTATCACCTTGTTAGAGGATTTTCAAATGGTTGTTAAGAAAACTTTGTTAAGAGATTTAGATCACTACTATAATGGTTAGAGAGTAACAATGAGATGACCTAATTTTTTATGCAACTAAATTGCTAATTAGAAATCTCAATTCTAGCTTGTACTTGATCCTTCCTAATTGAATATATCTTTGTAGCTCCATAAGGATATTCTACTTATCCTTCTAATTTACTTCCTTATTACATCATTAGATCTTCAAAATTTTCCATGAATTCACATTCTTACACACTTTCAAATTCTTAACTTGACCTTATAGTTATATCTTTCATTTTTGTCAAGTTGGCTCATATACAACTTAGAATAATTAATATGCATCTCCTCAATCAGCTAGAATGATTAGATAAATTAATTAAACTCAATATGTTAAAATAAGAAATTCCTTCGTTAGCCAACCTTGCTCAGTAGACACTAACTCAAAAATAATTTTATTATGTTAACCAAGTGAACTTCATGATTATTGCATACTTGCTCAAATCCTTTGGCAATTGAGTAAGCTTGATAGACACTAGTTCTATCCAACTTTCCTTCATTAACTAAGTGACCTAGGTTAACACTCATCTTCCACAGAATTTCCTTTGACACCTGAGTGAACTTGGTAGATACTACCTTTTGAACTAGGAAAATTCTGGAATGCTTGGTAGACATAGAAAACTATCTTCACTACCTGAGTGAGCTCATCACCCACTAATTGATAATGATATGACATTTTTGTAACATCAAAGATAATACACAATTAATCAATTTTATCGAACAATATTCCTCTTTGGCATTGATGGCAACACATGTCATAACACAATGAAATTTTTGGAGCAAAAATAAAATAAGGAACATATCCTTAGTTTCATTCTGATTCACATCCATAAGAACTCCCTCTGACACTTTGAACTCTTTCTACCTCAAGTTTCTCCCTTTGCTAGAAAATTTCTATCTATAGAAACTTCTTCTTATAGAAAACTTCTCCCTCTTACAGCAAACGTCTCCTTTTTCAAAAAAAATTCTATGAAGTATGACAGTAAACTTCTCCCTCTTTGACAACACATGCCAAAGATAATACCTCTATTAATATAAATGTACCTCAAGTACTAATTCATTTTCAATATGCTCTTGTCAATATTGTACCAACTGATTGATCTTCAACTTTCTCTGGTTGTTGCATCACTAAACTTCATCTAGTGAACTTCAGATAGGGGAATAACCCCTAGCTTACCTCTTAGGTAATAGCTTGGTGAATATGTCTACAATTTTCTCTTTTATATTCACATATTTCAATCTAACTTCTTTATCTTGCACCAATTCTCTTAAGAAGTGATATCTTTTAGCAATGTACTTTGTTATGGTATGCATCACTAGATTCTTTAATATATTGATTGCACTGTTGTTATCACAATATATTACCATTGGATCTTTGATCTCTATCTTCATTCCTATCAAAAATTGTTTGAACCAAACAACGTTAGAAAAATTAACTATTGTTGCCACATATTCTACCTCTACTATGGATTGAGAGATGCAATTTTGTTTCTTGCTTGTCCAAGACACTAGTCTTTTACCAAGAAATAATGTGTTAGGAATAAGGTGTCTCAACCTTGGATAATTGCTATTCTTATTATTTTTTTTGTAAAATATATTTCTTGCAAATAATGTTCATGTGTTAGCATCTTGAATTGTGTATAAGGAGATCATCGCTAAAATGGTTATGACAAATTCTTATGACATGTAAGAGCTATGTCAAGAAGATTCAATGATAGGTGAAGACATGTGGCAACTAATAAATTTGATTACTGTACACTCTAATTTCTCAAAGAATGGTAAAACCCTAATACAATTACCTTTGGGAGTAGCCCTAAAAGTGAAGCACATGTTATAAGCATTTTTAGGGTTACAAAGAGGTGGGATGCGAGAAAGTGTATTGTTGGCACTATGAGTTGCTACTGAAGTCTTCTGTCATCGTTGTTGAACTTGCATTGCAAGTGTATTGTAACCTTGTGTTGAAGATAATACATTGTGTAGGTTCTGGCGGGGTGGGGTTGTTTTATCGAGAGGTTTTTTCCCATCGACAAATCTTTGTGTTATGTGTTTCTTTCTCTATCTATTTTCTTTATGCTTGGTTGGCTGTAATATTGTTGTTTAAATGATATTGAATCTGTAAGTGTAAAATATTTTAATAGGATTTGCACCATACTTCTCTTAAGAGATTAGTGTAGGAAGTTGTTTTCACACCTGAGTTTCCTTACAGAATGCTCCACCACTAGTGATTTATTTTTCATCAAGACTTCCTACTCAATCAGCATCACTAAATACCTTCAAGTCCAAATTGCCTCCAAGTTTGTACCACAAGCTATAGTCTTCAATACCTTTCAGATATCTCATGATTCTCTTGATTTCCATCATGTGATTTTCTCTGGGATTTGTTGAAAATCTTGTCACCCTACTAACTGCTAATGCAATATCAAGGCTTATATGCACTACATACTACAATTTTTCAATCATTGATCTATATGTGGTCTAATATACCTCTTTGCAATCATCATTTTTGAAAAAGATTATGTTTAGTAGACATAGGGGTTCCAACTAGTCTTTAGTCTTCCATTCCAAATTTTTTTAGTATCTCCATGATATGATTGGATTGAGTAATATAGATACCATCTTTCTTCTATTGAATCTGTAATCCAACAAAGAATTTTATCTCTCCAAACATAGACATCTCAAATTCTTTACTCATTTCTTCTAAAAATACCTTGCATAAGTCATCATTTCTGTAAATAGTGTATCATCAACAAATATTTCTGCCAATAAAATCTTCTTATCTGGTCCTTCTTTGATATACAGACTACTATTATCATTTGTTCTTTGAAAACCAATCTATACCAAGTAATTATGAAGTCTTTCATACCAAGCTCCAGGAGATTTCTTGAGACCCAATAATATTTTGTGTAATTTGCAGACCATGTCTCTTTTGATAGGATCTACAAAACACTCTAGTTGTTCAACATAGACTTCCTCATCAAGAATTCCATTCATGAATGTAGATTTAATATCCATTTGATACACTTTAAATCCTCTATGTATTGCATATGCTAGTAAAGTTCTAACACCTTCTAATCTTGCAATAGGAGCAAAAATTTCACCATAATCAATACCTTTTAAAGAATAACATTTGCATACCATCCTTGCTTTGTTTCTAGATACTTTTCCATCTTCATTTAGCTTGTTTCTAAATACACATTTTATGCCAATTACATTTTTATCCTTGGTTCTAGGAACATGAGTCTAGGTTTTGTTCTTCTCTATTTGTTCTATTTCTGCATTCATTGATTCAACCCAACTTTCATTGGCTAGTGCATCTTTAACATTTCTAAGTTCGATTTCAGCAAGTTAACATGTACCTTTTAATTTTTTTCTTGCCATTGTTCCATCTAATTTGTCTCCAATGATTTGAACAGGTGCATGATGCCTCCCAACATATCTTGCTAACACAGGTACTTTGAATTTGGAATGAGTTTCACTAATTTCATCATGAACTTTTGTGTCAAGCTCAGATCCCACTGCTTGTGACTAAAGTCCATTAGACTTGGTTTTTTTCTTGAGATAGCTTAGTAGCCTCTGACTATGACTTGGGTCCTTCAGACTATGACTCAGGTTGCATTATCTACAACTTGATAACTATTGGAGATTCTAGTGACATGGGAGGTGAAGCCTCCTTTCTCTCAGATAGATTTGGTAGGGTATTTGGTTCATAGTAAACAAATCTCATATAATATTGTGGCTCTTTATTACTTTCTTCTTCACTCTTTTCTACAAATTCATCAATTCTCACATGTGCACTTTCTATGATTTTATGAGTAGACAAGTTAAAATATTTGTATGCTTTACTTCTGCAGGAGTATCCTAGAAATATGCCTTCATCACCTTTGACATCAAATTTTTCTTTTCTAGATTCTTTTAAGATATATAACATTCCACATAAGTCTATATGTACAAGTTCTAATACTTCTTCAAAATGATAGCTCTTGCTTTTGAAACTAGTTTTTCCCATCTTACCAATTTGGTAATTCTTGCATACACCCATATCAAGTTTCTTCAAACTAGGAATACCTCTTACTCTTCTACATTTTTTTATCTTAACAAAATTATCAAAGTTTACATGACATAATCTTTTGTGTCATAACTAGCTTTCTTCTACTTGAGCAATAAAACATGAACTTTCATTGAGATCAAGATAAAATAGATTACCTTTTGTTTGCTTGCCAAATCCAACCAATTTTTCTTTACCATCTAGTAGTTTGGCCTTTCCATCCATGAATTCTACCTTGAATCCAATGTTATTCAACTATGCCAAACTTAGTAGATTATGATTTAGTCCTTCAGCCCAATAAGCATTATCACGTACAAGTTCATTGGTCAAAGAGAGACGACCTTCTCCTTTTATGCAACAAGGTTCATTGTTTCCAAATCTTACACTACCTCCATCATAATGTTCCATGTGCTCAAATTCTATTTTATCTCTAGTCATATGATATGAACAACCACTCTCAATAGTCCATGTATCATTTTTTCTAACATTAGATTCATCATTAGATTCATCTTTTACAACAACATTTACCATTTCATCTTCACTGTTATCATAATCTCTAGCCATAAAACAAGATTTTTTACCTTTGACTTTGTAGTTCTTGAAACCCTTCTTGCCTTTGTGCTTATTTCTTTTCTTTTCATCTTTGTTTCTTTTTTTGGACACCTTGCAGCAATGTGACCAACTTCTTTACAAGAAAAGAAGGCCAGAGGAACTTTACCTTTGTACTTTCCTCTACCTTTGGAATACTTTCTTGCAAGTAGGGCTTCAACAACTTCAAAATCACTATTTGAGATTTCTTCTATTTCTTCTTCTTCACTTCCTAATTGAATGGCCTTTGATTTATTTTTCTTGAAAGAGAGTTTAGCTTCAAATGCAAACTCAATACTTTTGGAACTAGGAACATAGTTATCATAGTTATCCAACTTAAAAGTTGTCAATCTTTCAACTAGAGCATACAAGGTTATTTTATTATTTGGATCACATCTCATCTCTTCAATAGCAAACACTCTAATTACATAAATAGAAATAAGGGTTTTGAGTACCTTTCTTACAACTATTTTTTCATCAATTTCTCCTCCAGATGCTTTGATTACACTCACACTTGCTTTGATTCTTTCCACATATTTTGCAATGTTTTCATCTTCTCTCATTTTTATTTGATCAAAATGACCTTTAAGACTTTCAGCTTTAGCTCTTCTTATATTGGAGGGTAGCTTGAAGAACCACTCCATGGCTTGGCCCCCTAGGCTCTTAGGAAATAGATGCATTAGGTAAGTTGAGTCATGGACAAACTCCATACTTAGCACATAGAATTGTCCAAAAAGGAGAGGGAAAAGACAAACTTTTGAGAATAAATGAAACTTTTATTAAATCAATAAATCCATTTATTCTCACAAAATTAAAATCCTCCTTTTATATAAAGAATTGATATAAATCCACATTTAGCCTCAAAACATGATGCAGGAGCATCCAGAGGTATAAGGACAATCTTGTATCTACCAAAAAAAATGTACTTAGACTTAGTTTCTGTTTCATGTGTTTTCATTTCTGGATACCCATTTGGGTCAAATAAAGGTTCCAACTCTCATAGTTTCACTATCAGTGTTGTAGGATAGAGTATTGGAACACCATGTGATACGTGTAAATGCCAAAAAAATAGGAGTATGTAATTGAGCCATCATTTTGGTGAACTAGAAGGTGTAAATTGGTTGGATGATTGTAATTATAATTTAGAGCATTCCAAAAAAAGAATCAGGTCAAAAGGCCCCACGGTTTGAAAGTTATCATAGTTGTTCAATTTTTGGAGACCTCCTAAGAATGCTTCAAAGTCAGGTTAGGGGCATTAAATGATCTTGAATAGGGCTAAAAAATGGGGGATGACCAAAGATCATCCATAGGGCTATAGAGAACTTCAAGAGCTTTTCAAAAATGTAAACAGTTTGTCAATCGGAGCTATGGTTCAAAAGTTATGCCTTCTGAAAGTTTGGTTACCATTTTTAGATTCTTCTAGATTTGTGCTGACTTCTAACGCAGCTTCTGGAGGATTCTACTTGGTTGATGGATGCCAACTAGCACTTTCTAGAATGTATTCCTAATCCTTAACCCTCCGTTGTCTATTTAAGAACATTTCTGGCATTGTAAAAGGCAGTTCGAAGTAGAGTTTGAGAGAAGGTACTGGGAGAAGAAATTATCTCCAGTTTTATTCTATTGTAAGCCCATAGGGCCTATTTTGGAGTTTGTTTCTCTGTACTAAGTGTACTAGCATAGTTTTTATAGTTAATAAAATTTTCTCTTTCCTGTTGTGTCCATTCTATGCTTGGGGTTGTGTCCCCATCAAAAAAAGACTTTTTGGGCTCCTCCTCTTGTCTCTCATGAGACATTTTTGTTGAAATAAAAGTTATATTTAGCCACAAATCATGAATTTTGAGATCCTCCTCTTGTCTCTCACAAGACATTTTTGTTGAAATAAAAGCCACATTTAGCCATTAATCATGACTTTTGAGCTCCTCCTCTTGTCTCTCATGAGACATTTTAGTTGAAATAAAAGCCACATTGAGACTCTAATAAAGACTTTTGAGCTCCTTCTCTTGTCTCTCGTGAGACATTTTAGTTAAAATTAAAGTCACATGGAGGATCCAATCAAGACTTTTAGGCTCCTCTTCTTGTCTCTCATGAGACAATTTCAATTTCACTTATATCCACTAGTGAAAGGTAAAACCCAAATTCTTACCCCAACCCCTTCTAAAATCCTATAAATAGAAGGAGAATTCAAGAGCAAAAGGATCTAAATTTTAGGCATCTACATTATAGGCATATTCAAAATTGTTATATTGAGCATATTAGCATTATTATTCTAGTACGTTTATGTTATTTTGATAGCATTTTAACTTAGTTTTCATCTTATTTAGCATCATCTTAACACATGTTTAAGCTCATTGCATGTAATCAACATTTTCATCTCAGATCTTGCATACATATTGATAGATTTTCATTTTAGGCATACTTCTCATTCTAAAACTATCACTAAGATGTTAGTATAAGAGTAGTCTTAACGGTTGTAGTTAGAGAAACATGAGATATTTGTAGAGTTTGCATTTTGACAATGATTTCTTGGATTTAGTCTAGTTGATTGTGTTAAAAATCTAATTGAAAAGATCATTGTTGCAAAGAGGGAGATTTTTGATAAAGAATGTCTTCAATCATTATTTTGTCACTGATGTCAAACCTACTATTTTTTGGAATAAAAATTACTTATAACATCCAAGTACTATCACTTAGTTGATTGATGATGAGGGTTTAATCAACAAGATGTAACAAAAGTACCTAAAGGAAAGGTTGAGTTATGGTTTTGTAATGAAGTACAAGGATTAGTTAAGACAATGATAAAATAATGTATTGATAATACACTTGAAGATATAGAGGTTGGACACACTTAGAAACACTAGAAGGATAAGTTGTAATAAGGTTGTCTGCAAATCTTAACTAAGTGCATTAGTGAGTGCCAAGCAAGCTAGTTCATCCCAAACAAATTTTTAGTTAGTGCTAAGAAAATGTAAACTCTAGATTGTGTCGAGTGATACAAAAGGAGTTAAGAAATTTTAGGAGCTAAGCAAGTAATAAGTGTCGAGCATCAAAAAAACTTAGTGGATGTTGAGTGAATCCATAGTAGGTGTCGAGCATCAGTAAAATGTAGTTGGTACTGAGTAACATAGTATGTGCCAAGCACCAAAATTTCAATAGTGTCGAGCTACTGCATTATGTGAAAAGTCAAAGATTTGCTAGATCTAAGCTGACAAGTTTGTTACCTTGAATTTTTTGAACCAAATAGAGGATAAGGATGATGATCTAGTGGCATAGAATTTTAGATAAACCATTTTTTAGCAAATGCAGGAGGATTCTTCATGATGTTTCTAGAAGGAACAAGATATGGGTTAGATTCATTGAATCTTACCTAATCCATTCAAACTTTAATCAAAAGTGGGAAGAATCAAGTAGGAAAGAGGATTCCAAACTTCTATTTAAGGAGTCACAGGCCTAGAAGCTAGGGTGGCTAGGGTGCCAAATTGTGAAGTTGTTGAAGGGTGTCAAGGTGAAGGCATCGAGAAGAAGGAAGAACAGAGAGCAAAGACTCTACTTTGATAAGTGGCCATATAGGAGATTGCACTGGTATATCAAGCATGGAGACTTAAGGAGAAAAAGCTTGAAAGGAGAACAAGTTGTTACAGCTACAGAGATTGAAAGCCAGGCAATGTTATGAGTTGAATAGAGATCTAAAATATGCAAGTTAAGTTGTGAGTTGTATCAGGTCAAAAGCCCTTATTGTTGTAAGAATTTGGCTTAGGCCAGAATTCACCCAAGAACTAAAGAACTCAACACAAGCACATAGTAGACGAAAATAGATAGAGTATGATCAGTATGATGATATTCATTCAATAACTAGATTAAGAGTACACTAGGAGTGCCTGAACATAAATGCCTCAGGAGAGCTTCTAGATTGCATAGAAGTTAGCATCATGATATGTCATACAACCAGGCACATGTCCACCAGATATGGGTTATCCTCCATTAAGCACGGGATTAAGTGCAATGATGTGAGGATAAGCCTACAATGGTGTAGTACACAAATCAATGGAGTAGACAACATGTGCTAAATGAGGAGTGCAAATAATTGTGTTGTCAACATGAAAACTCAGTGAATGATGCATACTCCTATGTTGTAGACACCATGTGCATAATTAGAGTTTCATAACTCAATGAGAGTACACAAACTCCTAAGTTTCTCACCTAAAATAATAATAAAATAATGCAAAATAATTAAATAATGCATTAACCTAAGTAAAACTTAAGTAAGTGTAATAAGTAAATACTTATTTACACCAACAGTTGTTACTCTCTAACAATTGTGTTAGCTAGGGTAAAATCTTACGGACTTAGGTTGGTTTAAAAACCATTTGTAAATATTTTAATAGGGTGGCATTCCATGTGAATGTTCTAAAGTCCTCTAACCAAGCTCACTTCTAATAAGGTGGTTAAATATTTTAACCAAGTCACATTTAACAATGTGTTGTAGCCTTTAATAAGGCAAGTCTTTCATAGGCCATCACTTTAGAAAAGTGAGAATTGAGTAGCATGTTACTAGTGATTTTTTCCAAATTGAGTTTTTACATAAATTATTATGTTATGTGCTGATCTTTCATGTGTTATGCTTGCATGTTGATTTTACGGTAACTTACAAAATTGGGAAAGTTTAAGCTTGGATGCATGAATAATTCAATGGGCTCACTTTACTTGATGAAAAAGTTTTATTAGGACATTTTGACCTTGAATAACTAATTCACCCCCACCCCCCTTAGTAATTATAAATAATTTCTAATAGATTGTCATTTTATCTACACTTTACATTCAAGGTTTTATGAATATGTGAATATATTGTATACGGGTTGAAAATACATGATTGGCATACCTTCGTCAAGGTAATTCATGTTCTCTATTTACAATATATTTGTAAAATTGCATGTACTACCTATTGTATTATTTCATAATATATTGAAAATATCATTTTTAATGATTGCAGTATGTCTTACCTCTATCCCTCCCACACTAGTTTGACAACAGTATTAAACAAGTTATATGGAAAATGCATGAGGTTACAAGTGTTATTTCTTAGATTTGTTGTACATATATTATATTTATGACTTACTTTACTTTTTATATAATTTGTTGTACATTTAAAAAAATCATTTATATGTTCTTGTGTGTTGAATCTCTTTTAGGTGGTTATCATCTAAAGAAATTGATAAAAAAAGATATAAATATTGGAAGAGAAAAATTTCACATATTATGTGTAAAATGCAAAAGTTTTTACTTTCAACTTTAATCAATGCTCAAGAACACTACTTCATACATCAACTTGAGGAGATTGAATTTTGTGGACCTATAAAAATAAGGTCAATGTGGATAGTTAAGAAGCACTTGAAATTTATAAAGGGTTTGGTTTGACAAAGAGCACATCCTGAGGGTTCTATGGTAGAGGGATATATAGTATACCAGACCATAGTGTATATTAGTAAATATCTTCCCAAGTTTGCATCAAAGGCCATATAGATTGCATTTTTTATCCCAACTTCATGAATAGATTTGAAGGGGAGTACTTGGTGGGGAAAGGTATATTGAGAAAATTGAGAGGTAATCATAAGATGTTATTGTAGTTAATTAATTATTATCTTTCATCAATATTAGTTGTTTCTAACTAGTCTAGTTTTTTTTTTTTTTTTTATAGTTGGTCATGAGTGGGATGCACTAAATTTGTATATTGTAAACAATCTTTGATTGGATGATGGTACAGATTCAACAGTCTCAAGAAAATGTTCACTCATTAATATGGGATAGTGTTGCATCATTGGTTAAAGAAGCTCATCATAATGGAGATCTCAATGTTATGTCAATGGTACTTGATCTAATATATGACTTAACAGATAGAAAGCTACATAGAAGATTACTAATCATGACCCATAAGTTTGATATCAACTCATAGATCGATCTTGACATGTTTGAATAATTGCAGATCAAACACCACAAAGCTATGTACTACCATGGCCATAAATTTCATATAAAAAAGTTAGACGAAATGAAGAAAACTTGTGATTCTAGGATAAGTGTAGTCTTCAAGGTCACTAATATTTCATCTAGAAATGACATACATCATCAAAAATCTAAAAATTGATACTATAGAATTTTGGATTATATACTTGAGTGTGACTTTAATTCATTCAAATTAGTTATATTATTTTTTATCAAATGGTATAGGCTATAATGGATTTACAAAACATTATTTAGCTATGCAGTAAACATGACTGATTTATCTAAATCAGAACCAACCAATGTTTTAGATGCTATTAAACATACAGCCTTGAAGGATGTTATGACAAAAGATACCAATCTATTGTTGAGAATGATATTTGGGAAATTGTTCCAAGGCTTGAAGGGAAATATTTTGTTTCTTCTACGTGGATATTTAAAATCAAGCATGTTGTTGAGGTAACATTGAAAAATATAAAGTTAGATTCATAGCTAGAGGATTCTTTTAGAAGGAAGGAATTGATTATGAAGAAACCTTTGCTCTAGTTGCCAAATACAACTCTATAAGAGTAGTCCTATCTATTGTAGAATGGAAGGGATGGAAAGTAAATCAGATGGATGTGAAAATAGCATTTCTGAATGGGAAGATTATAGAAGAGGTATATTTCAAACAACCTAAAGGATTTGAAACTCATAATCCTAAAATCTTTGTTTGTAGACTCAAGAAAGCTCAAATAAGCTCAAATAAGCTCCCAGGGCATGGTATGAAAGAATGGATACATATCTCACCAATTTAGTATTCTCTAAGAATGAAGCTGATCCAAATCTCTATTATAAAAGGAATAAAGATTATATGATAATTTTGATACTATATGTTGATGATTTACTAATAATAGGTGATGATCATCTTATAAATCAATGCAAGAAATATCTAATCAAAGAATTTGATATGAAAGATTTAGGACTCTATTACTTCCTAGGACTAGAAGTATGGAAAAACTCTAACAACATCATACTTAATCAAGGAAAGAATACATTAGATAGCTTGAAGAAATTTGGAATGTGGAACTATGGACCTATGTATTCTCCAATGGAGACTAATCTACATAAACTTAAGGAAGTAGCACCAAAATCACCTTCCATAAATTCTACTCTTACAAAAAAATGATTGGGTCTCTTACATACTTGGTGAATACAAGATCTAATATTTTCTATTTTTTTAATGCCTTAAGTTAGTTTATGTGTGAATCAAAGGAGATTCATCTAGCTGTAGTCAAACTCATTATGAGATACTTACAAGGCACTCTTAACCTTGGGCTCAAGTATGAGAAAGTTGACTTGGACTTACATGGGTGACTCATATTGGGCTGGAAGTGTTACTAATAGGAAAAGCACTTGTGGATATCGTTTCAATTTAGGCTCAGTGATTATATCATGGATATGCAGGAAGCAAGCATCAGTAGCACAGAGTTCCACAAAAGGTGAATACATTGCAGCAGCAATGGCCTCTTAGGAAGCATTTTAGCTTAGAAAGTTACTTGTGGGATTATTTGGTCAACCTATCAATCCCACTATATTCACTATGATAATCAAAGTTCCACCAAGCTTTCTATGAATCTATTTTTTCATGATAGGTCCAAGTATATTGGAATTCCTTACATTATGTAAGAAATATGGTATACAAGAAAATTGTAAAGTTAGAATACATTTTCACTGTAGATTAAACAATAGATATTCTTACTAAACCTCTCTCTTGAGTGAAGATAGATCACTTCAAAAAAATACTTGGCATGGTTGAATTATAATACATTTGTATTCTTTAATTATTAATAAAATAAATTGTTTTTAAAATTATTATTGTCAGGCTATTGCCTGTTATGGGTTTCACCATTTGTATTCATTATCTAAGAGGTGACAATCTTTGAGATAATGAATACTTGTATAAAAGAGATTATGAGAGATGGTGATCTATAAGATAATGTACTAAATAGTAAAGAACCACTATTAGATCTAGATGAGTTCAAGATCACATTGTGATGTAGACATTTCTATGCCTATGAGTCACAACTTGGATAAAAGAAGAATTTAATCATTCTCCAGATTTTATCCTATGTACTGGTAGATATTAACTTAGGATCATATTGTGATATACGTCTACTAGTACCTATGAGTCACAACTTTGATAAAGGAAGAATTTAATCACTCTCTGGATTTTATCATGTATATTGCATTGAATGTAGTATTATTATCACAAGTATAAGTGATAAGTCATATGACCGGTATAGTAATATGACATAGTATCATGTGTTCAATGATACAACATACTTCAAAGATTTAGACAGATTTAGAGTATCAATCTATGCTTATTCATCTTAATTGTTGGTTCTAGATATATTATCTCTTAGTATGATTATCAAGTTAAGAGGAAGTGTTTGTACAGTTTACTTGTTTTGTATTCTCAGGGTAATTAGATTGATAGTGTCCAAATTCTTCATATCTGAAGCATTTTATTTTGGATAAATATCTTTTAGGTTTGTCATTTCTTTGATTACCCTTCTTCTTCTTGAAGTACTTCTTCTTACCTTTATAAGAATTTGTGTTGAGGACATGAAGTTCTTCGTCTTCAATTTTTAATTTCCCTCATTTCTTGAGTTTCCTAGATTCTTCTTGAAGGCAATCTCCCTTAAATCTATTGAAGTTTGGACATTTGTCTCTAGCACTTACTCCTTGAGAGAATATTTCCTATGAATCCAATAACCCATCTATAGCTATAAGTGATAGCTCTATCTTTAATTATGGTCCCTATACTTGCAAGTTCATCTCTTAGACTAGCCACCCTTAGGAAGTATGAATTCATAGATTCTCCTTTCCTTATCTTTAAATGATTTAGTTGCCTTTTTAGTGCAATGGTTTTAGTTGCATTGTTAACCTCATATGAATTTAATAATGCACTCATAATGTTAAATATTGTTTGATGTTTCATTAGCATATGTACTACTTCATTTTTAACTCCATCTAATATGATTTGCAAGATTTCTTGTTTTCTTTAATCTAAATAGATTTATGAGGATCAACATCAGCTTTCTTAGATTTCTTATCAAAAAACTATATTACATCATTGTCTTCAAGAATCATCATAATTTTGAATTTCCGAGCAGCGAAGTGTTCTTTTCCATCAAACATGTCTTTGGGTTTGATTGTGCTAACCATTGAAGGTAGAAGGATATTGCTAGATATTTAAATATGATTGTTAATTTGCAAAGCCTAGGTTTGACTACTAGAGCTCTGATACCATGTAAGTTTTCTACAAATTTTGAATAACCAAAATTGATATAATTCATTTAGTCTTGCTAAAGATGGTCTTTAAATATGCTAGACATGTATATTAAGCATTGCTCGAAGTATGATGATTACTCTAAAAATGTTTTTATCCCTCCCATAAATTGTATAAGGCATCAATGCTAGAGGAGGGGACTTATTGTATTTGTGTGTTATTTATCCACATTCCTACCTCTTATGTATATAGTACCCAGGGAACATGTCTTTAGAAAGGACACAACTCTTTCTAGGTTGGCCCTATATATAAACTAATAATTATATTTCCAAAATCAGCATCTCCCAAGATGTACAATTAGTTAGTAATTATACTAACTAATAACTATGCAAATAGAACATTATTAAATGCTCCCAAGGAAGGCATCAATTAGGTTAATCATATTAGTTCTTTAAAAGGCCAATCCACTTAAGGATCTTCATGCTTTACTAGATCTATATAATCTATAGTTTAGATCAGTATGGTATTAGAGTTATATAGAATTAACACCTGATAGGAATATTGTTGAGCATTATAGTGGATTTACAATAATTAATACAAGGTCATTTGAGCCAATTGGAGATGAGCCCTATGTTCTTCCAAGCCAATGTGAGCAAGTTCTTTTACTTTGGCATTCGACATAAACCAAGTTGGTAATTTTTTGTTAGACATGATCCAAGAGGAAGGTTAGTAAAGTATAATGTGATGGAAGAAGAAGATAGTGAAGAATCAGAAGATGAAGTAAATTGTGATCATGAACAACTGTTACACAATGATGAACAAGAAGAAGAAGAAGAAGAAGAAGAAGAAGATGATGATGATGATGATGATGATTCTGGTGATGTTAATGATGAGGGTGATCATGATCATGATCATGGTGATGGAGACGATGATGATCAAGGTGATGATGGTCATGATGATGATGTTTGTGATAATTGATGAGCCTCTAAAAGGCCATTATTTTGAGATCCTTTTAATCTTGTTTTTAGAAAATTATCCTGCAAAAACTTTAATGACTATATGGTTTTTGTTAGAATCTGATAAGATTAATAACCCAAAAAACTAGTGCAAAGAGTAAATATCTAAACTATGAATGAAAATGATACAAAATCAAAATAGCATCATAGAGTTAGTCTCCAAGAGAGTAATGCAAATGCTGGAAGCAAAATAGCATTAAGAGGATGCAAAAAACAAGAGATACAAATACAAGTCAGGTAGCATGCTTATATAGGCTAGGAAGAGGGAGGAGGTGACAACACCAACCAATGAGGAGCAACCATCTATCAGACTAAAGATAGCAAAGTATCTTCCCAAGATAGCTAATGGATGCTCACATGTAGGAAGATGACACCTCACAACCATTCACCTAATAAGACATGCTTTATTAACCTAAGCGAGATTATTAAAAGTGTAGGAAAAACCTAGCAAAATAGGAAAAATAAAAAACTACACTAACAATTTTAAGTTAATGAACTTATATTTTTATGAAAATGTTATTTGTATGTTAAGACATAAAGTTGAAGAATAAACAATTCAGATATGTTATAATTGCTTGAATTTATGGACTTCTATAGTATAATGAAGGAATGTTACATGATGATAAATGTTTCCTCATCTATGCTATATTGGGTAGATTCCTTCCTATAGCCATAGAATTTGCAAAGAGTGATAGTTTGAATATTATACATTTTCTAACATTGATGATGAAATGAATATATGTATGTAGAAGTTGTATACATTTAATGTTTTGTAGGTACTTGTTGCGCGTATGCACAACGCTAAGTCAAAGCTAACCATATTATTGAATCATCGCAATGAGTAGATTATTGTGTGATTTATGTTATGATAGTGCATGAATATAGCTCTCTCAAACTTCTATATTCTTGGAGGAGTTAATCATAGTTAATGATATTTTTGTTGCAAACTTTATGAATCTATAATTGATACTCATTGATGGAGTCATCATAGAAGTAGGAAGTTGTTACATTTTTCCTTTAAATAATTCTTGATGTAGCTTTGAAAGAAGTTTTAGGGAAGAAAGAGATAAAATAAATTGATTTTCATAACAATAGTGTGTGATCTTATTTTAAATCATATGTAATCTCTTACCATGAATGAATTAAATACAAAATTCAAGTTTACATCTTCTATCTTGATTGTCATTTTTTTTCACTCATCCAAGGGGGCCCACTTGGTGAGTAAAATGCTCTGTTAGAATAGATTTCATTTCCTTGTTTGTTTCTTTGCAAGGTAGAATTATGATGTTCCTAAAACCATTGATAATAGAATCAATGAATTGTTCTTGCATCATATGTGAAAAGGTAGATTTATTGTTTGTAGCATTACTTTAAGCTCTAAGATAAGATGGTGTTTCAGTTCCTATCTTAAGTATCCTTTAGCATTCCATTTTTTATAGTTGTAATAACTTAAAAGAGGAATCAGAGCATATACTTTGCAGCCACCCTCTAGAGTTTATGCTCCTAGTTGACAAAATAAAATGAAGTTAGTATGTTTTTCTTAGGAAAACACGTGATTCTATCTAAATCATGGAGTCACTATGAAAGGATGTCCAATTCTTTGATACTAAGGCATTAAGTTGATCGGCCATTTTTGGCATCATTTTCAAGGAAGATGTCAATCTAATTCAACCCTGAAGTCATCATGCTAGTTTATATTTTGCATTATTTTACATGTATAGAAGAAGAGACCTCCTTGGGAGATTTCTTCCCTGTAATATTCAAGAAAACATTTTTAATCCTAAACTTGAAGAACCTCATAGTGAGAATGAAGAAGAACCTTTTGAAAATATATTTGCTACATCTCAAGAATGAATACCCTCATCCTCTAATGAATCCTTGCATTTGAATTATCTCTATGTTGAACCTAAATACCAAGATAATCCACTTTTCCTTGTTATCTATCAACCACCACCACCAGTACCTCCTCTGGGAATGGGTCAGCCTTAGCTTCAACCAACATTTCCTTTTCCTATCCCTCCTCAGTAGGGTAACCAAAGTTTGAAGAACATACCTATTGTTGCATTTCCCAAGTCTTATGGCCTAATCACTAAAGACCCTGAAACGTTTCTCTTTGAGTTCAACATACTTTGTAGAAATTATGGCTATACAACCAATGGCCACAAACTGAAGTTGTTTCCTTCTACCCTAAAAGAAGTTGTTTTGAGATGGTTCATGGGGTTGGGTGCCAATGTTGTAGCAGATTGGCCTACAATGAGCAACTTGTTTCTCACAAAGTATAAATAATATTGTAGGGGTCAAGATTTGAAAAGGGATGACATTTTCAAAATATTCCAAAAGGATGATGAAACCCTAGAAGATTATGTCTCCTGGTTCATGTTCAACCTATAGTGTAATAGACAACATCAATTGAATGAGGAATCAAAGAAACATCTTTTTATAAGAGTTGTAAAAGATGGAAGCATTGAAGCTCTAGATCTTATGGCAAGAGAAGATATCACTCAAAAGTCTTGGACTGATATATAAAATATATGCCTGAATTATTTTAGAGCCATTGTAAAGAAAGGCAGGGGACTTAGAGATCTACCACATAAGTCCAATGGCAGTTTAGGAGTATCCAAGATGGAATTATCCAATTTTCTATCAGATTTCAAGCAAGGCATTATTAATGATGTAGCCACTTAGCTAGACACTATGCAAGCTAGAATGAAGAAAGATGAAGTTGATGTCATGTTGACTAAATACTATCCACATTGTAGGGAAACGAAAAGGCATTTGCAAGTGTGGAGACACAACCAATGCCTACTAAGTTAAAATCCATTGATGAAAATGGAGAGGTGCTTTATTTCACTCAATGAAGGCCATGGGCTTAAAGATAAGGTATGCCACAAGATCCTCTTCAAAGTTATAATAATAATAATCAATGGCAAAAAATTTAGAATATTGGTTTTAGTGGAAATAATAGTTGGCAACAACCTCAGCAAGATTGGTAACAACCTCAACAAGGTTGGAAACAACCTTAGTGAGGTTGGTAGCAACCTCAAAAGGGTTGGCAACAACCTCAATAGGGTTGGTAGCAACCTTAGCAAGATTTGAAAAACCTCAAAATTGGAATACCCAACCTAGTTAGCAAACTTTATTGCCACCATCTTAGTAGCAAGCTTTAATTCCTCCTCCTATAGCCACTAATACTCCTCCCAAGTAGACTCAGCTACCAATTCAGCCTAATCCTAATCCAAAAAATACTAAATAGTAGGTTCAACAACAAAGCTATGTTATCTCATTGAATGATACTCACTTAAGGTCAAGTACCACTCTTCCTCCACCCCAAAAGCCTATAATAACTAAATTTGAAGATCCTTGGACTAAGCATATAGATGAGTCAAGTCAAAAGACCTCTCCTATAGCCAAAGAATGTCCATTCCCCCATAGGTTGATGGAACAAAGCCAGCTCATAGAGAATCATGCAGTCATTGAATTTCTTAATCAGCTATACTAGATGATAGTAAAAATACTATTACTGGATGTTATTAAGGAAGTCCCTATTAATATCAAATTGGTTTTGACAAGTGAGTGTACTGAGTAAAAAGTGAGTGTTGAGTAAGTCATGTACCAAGTCATTCACGTGATGAGTAGATAGTATGTGTTGAGTTATTCAAGTGCCAAGCAGATACTACATGCTAAGTCATTCAAATTCCAAGTGATAGTATTGAAGTCATAGTTAGTGCCAAGTACCAAGGACTTCAGATGCTAAGTAACATAGTTTTGACATAATTGTTTGTATTGGAACAAACTACTATGTAAACCATTTTTGGGCCAACTTAAGGATTGAATTATGATATTTTGTTGATAAGGAAAAATCTTATATGTGAATCCCTATGTGTTGCATGGATCCAATCAAATAAAGGGAAGGTTTAAGTAGCAATCTGGATGAATCACAACCATTGATTCATGCCTAACCCTACGTCACCTAAGTCTTCTTAAGGAGGATAACCCCCTAAATATTCTAGGAGTATTGAGTATGAGTAAGGAGAAGAGTTTGCATATGAAAATAGGACATTTATGGTGAGCAAGGTATTATGATTTGAATTGTATTGCAGAATCAATTAAAGGAGAATAGAGGAAGGAAATAATGAATAGAAAAGAGACATCTGATTAGGAAGGATAAAGAGTACATCAATTTAAAGGTGATCTGGAACCAAAAAATAGAGTGCTAATCACAAGATCATTAATAAGACATTCTAACAGGTGAATTAGTAAAATCTCTTAACAGATTAGTCCTAACAAGGTGTATTGAAATCCTCTAACAAGGTGCTTACTTAATTGTGAGTTAAAGTCCTTTAATCAAGCACACTTCTAATAGGGTATTGAAATACTTTAACAAGGTAATAGTTTTTGTAAGCTTTCAATAGGGTAGACCTTTTACAAGGTAGATCATGTTTCATGATCAAACATTGTAACCTTCATTGGATATACTTTATTACTATAGTAGTAAAGATTTGTGGGTGTCATCCCTACCCCAGTTTTAACTTCTCATTGGAGGGTTTTTGGGTAATCATATTGTGTGTCATATATGTGTGAATTCTTACTTTTTTGCATACTTTATATGTATATGTCTTACATGGTACTTCAGTTTACTTATTGAATATATGAGATGGATGTATGGTGAATGTTTCTATGGGTTAAAGTTTAAAGCACGGATTCACCCCCCCTATTGTAATTCTAACAATTGGTCTTAGAGTTTTGTTCTTAGAAACTATATCTTTGTAGCTTTGAGGAAAGATCTTGAAAATGGAAGTCTACAAATTGGGAAAAGTTATTGAGAACTAGGAGATTGAAATATAATTCATCCTACATCAGTTGAATGAATCAAGAGAAGATCTAAAGAAATCATTGGAAAGAATGAAGGAAATTGATATTGAGGAGAATAACACATAATACCAAGAGATGGACACTACTAAGCTATTTGCAAATGGAAACTCCAATGAATTTGATGCACCAGTTGCAGATCTAATGGAAAAGAATAGAACCCTAGCTAAAGAGATTAGAAATCTTAAGAGAGAGCAAGAATCTTAAGCCATACTACTATGTGAAGTGACTGAATAGAAAAAGAAATCCATGGAAGAAAAATTCATGATTGGAGATGACAAAAGAGTTTTGACCAACAGACTAGAATAGAGATCATCAGAGGTAACTAGGATTACCAACATGTAATTAGAAACTTTGGGTCAAATGATTATTGTAAATCATGAACTGAATGTCAAAGATATTGAAATCACAACACTAAAGTTTCAGAATGAGCAGTTGGGAAATGATCTAAAAAGGGAAAAGGAGTTTGCTAAAAGCTTCAATAAACCTAGTGAAGCCATCAAGTACTTTGAACAATTGATGAGATCCCCTAGATCTAACAATGATACATCTGGACTAGGATGCACTAGTACTAAAGAAGGAGAATCGTCTAGAAGTGCTAAACAAAGAAGTAACAAAGGTAAGATCTCCAAACTTACTTGTTATAATTGTGGTAAGAAAGGACATATTGCTAATGTGTGAGGACCAAGAATGTAAATCAGAATGCTAAGAAAAAGAACATGGGTCACTTCCACAAGTGCAACTGACAAGGTCATCAAGCACATGAATGTAGGACCAATACCATGCACACTCAAAGATTTGAAGGATATTGTTAAAACT
The DNA here is from genome assembly GCA_028749045.1 of Cupressus sempervirens. Taxonomy (NCBI): domain Eukaryota; kingdom Viridiplantae; phylum Streptophyta; class Pinopsida; order Cupressales; family Cupressaceae; genus Cupressus; species Cupressus sempervirens. The sequence goes on along the minus strand of CM053793.1, from coordinate 8,429,412 downwards.
ATTAGAAGAATGGACATAGAGATTTTGAGTGAAAATCCAAACCCAAGTGGTCATCAAACAAAAAAATAAAGGTAAAGAGCAATGGAATTCTTATAATTGGGATTATAATATAAGGTATAGTTGTCACTACTATCAAGAGTGTGGAAATGTTCCTAAGAACTATGTTAGAACACACTTTAGAAGTGATTATAAAGGTGGTTGAGTCAAACCACATGTTTTAGCTATTTGAAGACTGGTCACATCAGTAGATATTGTCCAACAAGGTCAAAGGCACCCAGTTGTGAATTCAACAAATGAAAAGGAAAGGAAGATATCAAAAATGTCAAAGATGAGATGAAAAAGACATGGAAGACAAAGGAAGATTGCAACACATCAAGTGTAGATGAGATCACTGCAACCAATGGGTTAGGTGATCACACCTCATAAAACTAAGCAATAAAGAGGTATGTGGGATTAATGTTGGATATACCATATATAATTTCCAAGGATTTAGTTTTGAAAAGATTACATATGCATAAATAATGATGCAAAGTGGTGTTAGAAATTCAGGGTTCTTTAAGTTTTGTCAGTTTTTCATGTTACCGTCGAGCATGAAAAGTTTCAAATGGTTGTGGAGTGAAATGTTAGTTGAGGTCAAGATCTTAGTGGTTTTTGAGCATATGGAAAGACATGTGGATGCTGAGCAAGCCAAAAATCAATTGATGTCGAGCTTATAGTTGTGTAAGCACTTAGCATTAATTATAGTGTTTTAAGGGCTATTTGGTTAATTTTTGCTCATTTAACATCATCTAAATTTGAAGAAGAACATAAAGAGATAAAGGACATCTAGAGAATTTGATCTATGCATTTACAAAAGATTTGAATGGCTATTTAACACCATTTCATTAGGGTTTATAAGGTATTTACCATCTACCGAGCTATGAAATTTCAAATTTTGCAAACCTTAGATATATGTAATGGTGTCTAGTTCTTCTAAAGCAAAAGTTGTAGAGGGAAAAGAGGTCTTGAATTTTTAGTTACTTAGCAATGAAATCAAACAACAAATTTTCAAGGCTATTCTAGATATAGCTTATAAATTGGATCCCTCTAGTGCATTGTCTATGATACCATCACGAGTCTTGATGACTCAAGATGTTAGGAATTGTTACACATGTAAGATTCAAAGCATAGTTGACATGGAAATTAGAGAAGAACATAGAAGACTATGAAAATGGAGCATTGAAGGAAGAATTTAGAATTGTAGAGAAGAAAGGGTTAAATCTTGTGCTAGATTTCCCAACTTCTTCAAAACTAAGTGGATTAAGATTGTCTTAAGAAAAATTCATGATAGCTTTGTATGGTTAGAAAATGTTCTAGTTAAAATCACAAAGAAGATAGTTCATAGGGTAACAGGATATCCAACCCTAGATCGGCCAAAGACCATGAGAAGTGAGTCAAAGGAAGTTATTGAAAAGAACACTAGGGTTGCATGGAATAAAAAGGGAATGACTATTGATACTATCACAAACCCCTTGATAGCTTTTGTAATAAGAGTAACAGCACACAAATTTTATCAGTCTAGTAGATTAAACAATGTACCTTGCATTGCAATAGATATGGGCTACAAAATTGTGAAGAAAGATCATAGATATGATCTTGTCAAGTTGCAGTTGCAACAATTGATTGAGAATCTAGAAGCTATAAGGAAAACCAAGAGTGCATGGTGTAAATTTGGATCTATTCTGGTATGTATTTTCTTCTATGTGCAAAATACATTTCCTACATTTGGTAAGCTTGCATGGAAGGTGAACAAATCAATTGTAGTACAGATAGGAGAGTCCATTGAACAATTAGGTAATAATTTTGAGTCAATAATGACTAGTTATTTTTAAGATTTTAATAAATCTATGACGAAGGGATTAAGGACACCAGTCTCACTAGTGGAGGAACATTTTGATGTTTTTTTTCTACCTAGTCAATATTGATTTCACTTATGTACAAGAAACAATTCCTAGGGTTAGATGGCTAAGGCCATTAGGATATGAGATCAATGTTGATGAGACCTCTGCAGCAATCATAGCATCACTTTTAGAAGAAGTAGACAAAGAACCCCAGGATTTTGGTAATTATGACTTGGCCAAATCAAAGATTGCCATGGAATTGAATATTTCCTCTATAATTAGGAAGAAGAACAAATTGGTGAAGAAATTAAAAGAAAAATTTGGTGAAGAAGCCAAGGAAGAGGAAGAAGAGGAAGATGAAGATGAAGAAGAAGATACATATGCTCAAGCACCATTGGCATTGACACAAGTTTAGGGAGAGGATCAGTAAGAGTTGGAAGTAGAAACTATTGAAGGTTTTGATGAAGAATAAGTTGACGAAGCACCCATTACTATTGACAAGAAGAAAAGAAAGGAAAAGACTCAAGTAGTGAGCAAAAAAAAGAAGGTTGCAAAACTTAGATAGCCCAAACCAATAGCACCTACCACAAGGGCTAGCACAAGAGTCACTGCACAAAAGACTAAAGAGATAGTCAAGTATAAAGATAAGGAAGCTAGAGCATAGAAAATACCAAGGAGAAAGTATGTTGCTTAGGTTGAAACTGATGAGGAGAAGACTAAATATGATGACAATAGCCAGTTCCAAGTGGTGAGTCACAGTACCTCCTTACACTTAGATAATTTATGTGACAACATTAGAAACAATGTTGACTTATCAAGTTTCTCTCACATTCAGTTTGATAATCTTGGAAAGATTGAGAAGAATCAAGTAGATGAAGTAGTATATTCCATGATGGCTACATTTAAGAAGGCTCCTCTAGAAATTTCCAACTCCATACCTAAGATTTTATATGATAGAGTTGAGTAGAAATGGCACTATTGTTTAGACACAGAGAACCAAATTAGGGAGATAGTCCTTGCCAAAACTTACCAAGGTAGAAATGTCTAAAGACATTAAGAAATATGTTTTTAGATTTGTGCCAAACTATAGGGCATTTAGCATATTACAAAAAAACATAGAGGATATTGTACTAAAGTCCAAATAAATGTGGAAGATTACATATGGACTGGTCATAGCCAAAGTAGATGACCAAGAATCTATTGAGGGAGGAGATGATGAAGAAGATAACAATGATTAAGGCACAATAGAGGAAGGCTCTAATATGAATGTTGATAATCAGGCAACAACTAAGGAAGAGTAGCAACAAGAAGAGAATTTACAACATACACTAATGTTGAGTGTTAGCACTCCATAGCTGATAAGTAAAAGTATTGAAACTATCATAGTAAAGGATGTTTCTGATACTACTGATCAAAATAGCAATCCCCTGATAGAGAAAGATTTCAAAATGATACTTGTCCAATCCACTCTTCAGGAAAAATTATGTGACAACCTTGTACCAGTGAGTGTAGATGAACTTCAGAAGATTGAGACTATAATTGTAGGAGAGGAAGTGAAAACACAAGAAACATCTACAATCACTCCTCAAGTGAAAAGTGTACTACCTTCACAACCCATTATTGTTTATCAAAGGAAGGAGATAGCAAGTTTCATTGTCAATACATTGATACAAGGTACTCTAGTATCAAAAAATGCATAAGAAGTTGAAATAAACAAGGTTGATATAGATGGATCAGATAAGGTTGAAACAATAGGTAATGATGGGATTCTAGGCCAAATAGGTCAGGTAGATGTACTTGTACCTCTAGCACAAGATTAGGGTGCAACTAAAACCAAAGAGGTAGAAAAGCACAAGCTTGAAGAGACTAGTTTGATACCCAAGTTGAAGAAGCTAGAAGCAATCTAAGCACTGGTGACATTACCAAAATTTGGTACTCCTTCTAGTCAAAATCTTATGAAACTAAGCATAGATGCCACACCATTGCAATACCTAGTGTCGAATCTAGCTCATCTAAGGCACAAGAGGTGATTACTTATGGAGATGTAAGCATGGATGAAGAAATTATATTGCCAAAATTTGATTATGTAGCAATAACAATTAAGTAGATGGGTATACTACAAGAGGCCCTAGCAAAGAAGAAACATCAAGAACTACTTAGAAGGGAGCATAGGCAAAAGCAAGCTTTGATTGAGATCGAAGAAATTTTCTTAGATACATTCAGTCTGCCTACTCTAGATGAAACAAAGCCTATCATTGAACAATTGACCAATATAGTGGAAAGAGTAAGTGACATAGACCTAGATGCTAATGTCAAATTATTAGAATGGTCTGAAAAGAAATTACAAAACAAAGTGAATGAGAAGATATCTAGTGATATTGCTTTAACACAAGTTGCATTGGCAACTAAGATAGATAGCAACAAGAAGGTACTAGAGAACATTTTCTCTCTATACACCAAACTGTGTAATCCTACACTTTTCACATGAGAGATAAGGAATCACATCCTGAGTTTAGAGAGCCAAATGCAGTCATTTGGTACAAGATTGCCCAAGTCTCCAACTCAAAGTGAGAAACACTTTAGGACCTACTACAATCCCAAAATTAGTTAGCATCATTACAAGAAAATGAATCCAACATAAGGGCTAAATTGATCAGCATTCACTTGAAATTGACTCCTCATATGGAGATTTTACACAAGGAACTAAGCTATGCAGAAACACTTATGAAGAAAGACCCCAATCTTTCTACATTAGATGGCTTAGTCCACCTTGATGCCAAGCTAGCCATCCAAAATGAGTCTTTGGAGGTAGCTTGTAATAACTGGGATGCAGCTCTTAAAATTATACTTGAGGTCCATAAATCTTTTTTGGACAAATACATTATTAGTATGTAATCCATTGACATCAGTGTCAAAAAGGGGGAGTAAGAGAAAGAGAGAAAGAAAGCAAATAGAGAAAGAGTATCAGTTGATGTAAATCTACTTAGTAGGAGATAGATTTATTATAGAGTATAGTATAGAATAGATCAAACAACTCAGAGGGAGTTATGAAATTTTGAGGTATAACTCATGTTGCAAAATTTTGATATTTTGGAATTTTGTATAGAAGCTGAATAGATATCTATGTTATTCTCTTAAGAATAAGAGTATTAATATATGACCAAGTGTTTTTGACACTCATGTAAAAGGGGGGATTTTTAATCTTAGATTGGTTTGGACAAGTTAGTGTCTATACACTTAGGTCATTTACTTAGTTCATATTGAACAAAGTAACATATGCTAAGAACAACATGAAAGGATAAAGTGTGATGAGTAACTCATGTATAGAGTCATTCACCTACCAAGCAAATAGTATGTGTTGAGTGATTCAAGTGTTGAGAAAATAGTGCATGTTGAGTCATTTAGATGCTGAGTGACAATATTGAAGTCATAGTTAGTGCCGAGCACCAAGGACTTTAGATGTCGAGTAACACATTTTTGACATAGTTGTTTGTATTGACACAAACTACTATTAAACCATTTTTGGGCCAACTTAAGGATTTAATTATGCTATTTTTTTGATAAGGATGAATCCCTATGCATTGCATGCATTCAATTAGATAAAGGGAAGGTTTAAGTGACAATATGGATGAATCATAGCAATTGATCCATACCTAACCCTAGGTCACCTAAGTCTTCTTAAGGAGGAAAAAACCCTAAATATTCTAGGAGTATAGAGTATCAGTAAGAAGGAGATTTTGCATGAGCAAATAGGACATTCATAGTGAACAAGGTATTATGATTTGAATCGCATTGCACAATCAGTTAAAGGAGAATAGAGGAAGGAAATAGTGAATAGAAAAGAGACATTTGATCAGGAATGATCAAGAATACATTAGTTTAGAGGTGATCTAATATCAAGCAATAGAGTGTTTGTTAATCATAGGATAACTAAGACATTCTAACAAGTGAATCAGTCAAATATCTTAACAAAGTAGTCCTAACAAGTTGTATTGAAATACTATAACAAGGTGCTTACTCAACTATAAGCTAAAGTCCTTTAATCAGGCACACTTCTAATAGGGTGTTGAAATATGTTAACAGATTAAGACCTAATAGTCTTTGTAAGCTTTTAACAGGGCAAACCTTTCACAAGATAGATCATGTTTCATGATCAAACATTGTAACCTTCATTGGATACACTTTATTACTGTAGTAGTGAATATTTGTGGGTGTCATCCCTACCCCAATTTTACCTTCTCATTGGAGGGTTTCTGGGTTATCATATCTTGTGTCATATATTTGTGAATTCTTACTTGTTTAGATACTTTAGATGTATATGTTTTACATGGTACTTTAGTTTCCTTATTGAATATATGAGATGGATGAATGGTGAATTTTTTTATGGGTTAAAGTTCAAAGCACTGATTTACACACCCCCCCCCCCCCCCTTAGAGTTTACCTTTAAATAGTCCCTGCCTATGCTAAAGCTATTAAGGAATCATGCATTAAGCAGCTGGGAAGGAAGAAAAAAGATCCAAAAACCATTCATGTCCTAGAATAATTTTATAATTTAATGATGGAGAAATTAACTGTACCTGAATACTCTAACCTTGGGAGTCCTATAGTTACAGTCACTATCCATGGGATTCAAGTTCAAAATGCTTTAGTTAACCTAGGAGAATCTATAAATGTCATGACAAAGGAGGTATTATCTTGACTGCATATCATTGGCCTCAGAGAGACACCTACCATACTTCAAGTTGTTGATAGCTCTACGATTAAGCTAGATGGGATGATAGAAGATGTCATAGTCACCTTAAACTCCTAGGAGTATCCAATTGATTTTATTGTTCTCTTTCCAAAGGCTAATATGGGAGGATATCCTTTAATTTTAGGAAGACCATGGTTGGACACTAAAAATGCCTGTATAGCTTGCTAATCTAGAAAGATGACAATATCCAATGGTATTCATACCAAGAACTTGACTTTATACTCTCCTGCTCAACCATTGTTACTAGATGACCAAGTAATCTAGCTAGACTGTGATTTAGAATTCAATTCCATCCAGTAGTTGGTGATGATAGATAGAGAATCATTTATAACTACTCGAGAAGAAGATGAAATAATTTCATCTATTATTCTAAATGAATATGGAATAGAATCTCAAGTCTGTCCTCAAGCTAAATATATCTTAGAGACCATATTACCATGCCTGACTTCACCATATCATTTAGAAGCTTCACAATTTCTCCACTCATAATTACCTCATGAGATGTATTCTTCTCATGTTTCCCAATTATTAATGGTAGATAAGGTTATTAAGATGGAAGTTGGTCTAGGCAAAGAATTAAATGTAAACAATGCCTTGTCACCCTCCCAAAATAAGATTATGTTGTAGTTACTATAGGAGAATCAAAGAGCATTTTCTTGGGATTACATGGACATGAAAGGATTAGATCCTATGCTCTACACTCACAAGATTTACATCAGCCTTGACTTTAAACCTATTTGACTGCCTCGAAGGAGAGTTAACATTGTTTTAAAAGATATAGTTAAGAATGAATTGCAGAAACTACTAAGTGTTGGTTTTATATACCGTATCTCTAATAGCCAGTGGGTCTTTCCCCTAGTTATAGTAGCTAAGAAGGGAGGAAAATGGTGATTTTTTATAGATTATAGGGAGCTCAATTTAGCCACTAAGAAAGACCATTTCCCCTTTCCATTCATAGACCAAGTTCTTGGCCATATAGCTAGCAAAAAGTATTTTTCTTTTTGGATGGTTTCAGTAGTTATAATCAAATACAAATAGTCCTAGAGAATCAAGAGAAAAAAACTTTACCTACCCATGGGGAACATTTTCCTACTCAATTTTTTCTTTTGGCTTGTGCAATGCCCCATCCACATTTGAATGAGTTGTCATTAGTATCTTTTTAGATATCTCTACTGATTGTATGGAGATCTACATGGATGATTTTATTGTTTATGGTGCTACTTTTGAGGAAGCAAAAGAAAATTTAGAAATGGTACTCAAAATATTCTAGGACTATAATTTTTCCTTAAATAATGAAAAATGTTTCATGATGATGGAGGAAGGTGTAGTGTTAGGCCATTTAATCTCATCTAAGGGCATCCAAGTAGATCCAACTAAGATTAAAGTCATTAGTACCTTGCCTACATCAGAGAACCATAAGGATGTATGTAGTTATTTGGGACATGTTGGATATTATAGAAGATTCATTAAAAACTTTAGTCAATTTTTGACACCCCTCTATAACCTGCTCAAAAAGGATTCTGAATTTTCTTCAAATTTTGATTGTGCTACATCTTTCCTAAGCTTAAGGAAGTTCTTACTACAACACCTATTCTGAGAGGACCCAATTGGGGATTGCCTTTTCACATTCATATAAATGCCTTAGACTATGCTATAGGCATCATGCTAGGATAGAAAGTAGACTCAATTGAACATGCCATTTATTTCACAGTAAGAATTTGCAAGGTGCAGAGTTTAATTACACAGTCACTAAAAAGGAATTACTTGCAATCATCTATGCCCTCAATAAATTTTGGCACTATATTACTGGCTATGAAATATTTTTCCACACTGACCATTCTACTATAAAATATTTGGTAAATAATCCTACAATATCAAGAAGGTTGGCGTGTTGGTTTTCACTCATGCAAAAATATGATATCACTATAGTAGATAAACCTAGAAAGGCCAATGCGGTAGTTGACTATCTCTCTCGATTACATGTCCCTGATGATCTTGTACCCATTGACAATAGTTTTTTAGATGAGCATAATTTTCTATTATCAGCACAAAATCCATGGTATGCATACATTGCTAACTATCTCACTACAAGTAAAATGTTAGTTCACTTCTCTTCTTTCAAGAAAAAAAGAGCTTTAACTATTCATGGATTGTTGGATTTATGTTCTATATTGGATCTAATCAAGTCATGCATCAGTGTCTAAGAGAAGATGAGACATGTGATGTATTGAAGGCATGTCATAATGAGCCATGTGGAGGTCACTTTGCAGCTATTAGAATAGCTTTCAAAATCTTGACAACTAGGTATTATTGACAAAGTTTGCACACGGATGTAGCCAGACATACAAAGAAATGTCACAAGTGCTAATGAATGGGAAGACCTACTAAATCAAATGAAATACCCATGTAGCCTCAAGTAGTTCTTACACTCTTTGAAAAATGGAGGATTGACTTTGTAGGACCTATTGAACCTTCTTCACGAGGAAAATCCTACATTCTAATTTGTATTGACTATGTAACCAAATGGGTAGAGGCTAAACCCATGAAACACCCAAGGGATACCTACATGGAAAATTCTTGTATGAATCCATCTTTACACAATTTGGAGTTCCCAAGGAGTTGTAATTTGATCAAGGGGCTCAATTCACATCAAATTTGATAACTGCTCTTATGAAGGAGTATAGTATAAGGCATGGTAAATCATCACCTTATCATCCACAGGCTAATAGTCAAGTAGAATTTACTAATAGGGAGCTAGAATCTATCCTCACCAAGATAGTAGCACTCCATAGGAAGGATTGGGCCACATGCCTTCCATAAGCTCTCTGGGCTTATAGAACCACCTGGAAATCCACAACTAGTTTTACTCCCTTTGAGCTTGTCTATGGTAAGTCAACAGTAATGCCTGTAGAATTTGAATATAAAACATTGAGGACTACCTTGAAGCTCAGCATGGAACTCACTATTGCACAACAAGACTAAATCCTCAATTTAAATGATATTGATGAATGGAGGAAATCTATATTGAAAAATACTAAAATCATTGATGCAGGAGCATCCTAGGTTGCTTTGTAATCCTACACTTTTGTTCATTCTTCTAGATGCTTTTGAGCTCCAGTTATAGCCAAGCACCAATTTTCAATTGTTGTTCAGTTCTTAGTTACTATCGAATGATTTCTTTGGTTACCAAGTGATCCTTTGGTTGTCAAGTGATTCCTTTGGTTGTTGAGTGGTCCTTTGGTTGTTGAGTGGTCCTTTGGTTGCTAAGTTCTCTATGGTTTTTTAGCATTGGAGGATGCAAAGTTCGTAGTTGTTGTCAAGTGATTCTTTGGATGTTGAGCTTGTGTGGATGCCAAGTGTCAACTTTAAAAATCTTTCATTTGCCGAGTAGTCTATGTCTGGTTCCATTTTGTGCCAACCTTGCTCGTATTTAATTCTAGTATAGGTAGTTAATATCTAATGTGAGTCAACTTATGGCTTGATTATGCATTTAATGTAAGGGTTCATTAGTTAGTATTTTCATCAAGCTAACTTGTGGTCTTTCTATGTTCTAGAATCTTTTGTAAGCCATTTTGGCAAGTATTTAAGGAAGTCTAGGATTGATTTTTGGATATATTGGTAGAACATAGAGAATGGGATAAGAGTTATGCATTTGGGAGTGCAAAATTGAAGTTGGTTTGTGAATCTAAAAGTTGTAATTTATTTGGCCGTAACCTAGAAGGCATTACAACTGGGCATGTATGTTGAATATTTGAAGAATCAATGAAAGTGTTTTCTCTTCCTCCTTTTTTTGTTGATTCTATGTGTTATATTTTTGCTGTGTTAACTCTTGCAGGGTGGTGTGGATAGCCAATTGTGCCTTTGGCCCTAGTTATACTATCCTTACTTGCGTTAGGTGGTATTAGAGATTGAGGTTTGTCCTTGTGTTGATTGGATTGTGTAGAACCCTAAGTGAATTTGGTTGTGGGGTAGAAAATTTTTGGATTTGACCTATTACTTGTAGAGGGTTACAATGTTGTAGGAACTTGATTTGTGAAGATGGTTCATGGTAGAGGAAATTTTGATAATGCAATATTAGATACATTGAGACAAATTGGAGGCATATTAGATGTTGTAGAGATAGCCTAGAGGAAAGGAGCACATCTTGATGATGTAAGTGATGATGAAGTAGTAGCACCAAACCCTAATCCAAAACCTAAAGAATACCAAGATGAAGTAAGGTTGTTGAGAGTGTTATCCAGGGAAAATTCAAAGCCTATTGTAGAAGTTGTTTCTTATGATGGAAAATTGGACACTAATGTTCTATTGGATTGGATCTTTAAAATGGAGAAGTTCTTTGAGTATGAAAACACTCATGATAATATGAAAGTGAAGATTGCAGTTACAAGGTTGAAAGGGCATGCCTCACTGTGGTGGGAGCATTTGCAAACTAATAGACAAAGGAGAGGAAAGGAGAAGATCAGAACTTGGGTGAAGATGGTGAAGAAAGTGAAAAAAAATTCCTTCTTGCTGATTACTAGGTTAGCATATTAAGAAACATGCAAAATTTGACTCAAAAGAACATGACTATGAAGGAATGTATTGAGAAATTCTATATATTGGAGATCAGATCTAGACATGTGGATGATGATGTTGAGAAAATTGCAAGGTACATAAATGGGTTAAAATCTAGAATTCAAGATGGAATAAGTTTTGTGAAGTTGGAAAGTGTGGAAGAAGCATATCAATATGCCTTGAAAGCTAAGGAGATCTTGACAAAGAAGCATGAACAAAGACAAAGAGGCAGAGATGGTAGATTCCAAAGAGGTAGAGGTAGATCTTATGAAGAGGGTGGTAGATCTAACAATTTTGTGCAAGATAAGGGCAAATATAATGGAATAATGATGACAAAGGAAAGATTGAGTGTTAAGGTGGTAGTTCATACCAAGGAGGTACTAGATCTTACCGAGGAAGAGGTAATTCTTATTCTAGAGGTGGTTTTCATGGTAATTATTTCAAATGTGGTAAAGAGGGGCATAGATCTTTTGAATGTAGATCCTTTGAAAGTGGGCAAGGTAATAGAAATGTTGTGATTCAAGAAGATAATGAGGGTTCACCAAGTAGACCTAAAGTTGGAGACAATCTGATGGTGAGAAGAACCTTGTGTAATAAGGGAAGTGATGAAGAACCTATTTTAAGAAGAAGTCTTTTCAAGACCAGATGTAAGATGGCTAGAAAATGCTACAAAGTGATCATTGATAGTGGAAGTTCAACAAATTTGGCATTAGAAAAGCTAATTAGTAAGTTTTAGTTGTAGAAGCTGAAACATCCAAACCTTATCATGTTTCATGGATCAAAGATGAGCATAAGATATTGGTAAGTGAGCAATGTATTATGAAGTTCAAGATTGGACATTACTTTGACAAAATTTTGTGTGATATTGTGCGCATGGATTATTGTCATATTTTGTTAGGTAGACCATAGCAATATGATACATATGTTATACATGATGGAAGATTAAATCAATATACTCTTTGGGTGAATGGAAGAAGCAAATATTACTGCCTTTGATTAAAAGTCTAGATGAAGTTAGTTGTAATGCAATAAAAGTTTGCATGGTTAATGGAAAATAATTTGAAAAAGAAGTGAAGAAGAATAAAGTTTGTTTTGCTACAGTTCCTAAAGGACTGAGTATTAGTAGTAATGACTGAGTAGCAGAAGCTAGTAATGATCAAGTGCTAGCAGATAGTGGTAATTGAGTACTAGAAGAAATTGTAGAATTGTTGAATGAGTATAAAGATATTGTTGTTGAGGATATTCCTAATAGTTTACTGCCAGTAAGGAGCATAATTCATTGTATGGATCTAATTCTTGGAGCTATTTTTCTAAACAAAACACCATATAGATTGACATCTATAGAGAATGAAGGACTTAATAAACAAGTGCATGAGTTGTTGGAGAAAGGTTTGATCAGAGAAAGTTTGAGTCCATGTGTTCTATCTATTGTACTAGCACCTAAGAAGAATGGAGAATGGAGAATGTGTATTGATTCTAGAGCTATTAGCAAATCACAATGAAATATAGGTTTCCAATGCCAAGGATGGATAACATAATGGATTGTTTGAGTGGAGAAAAGTATCTTACAAAGATTGATTTAAAGAGTGGATATCATTAGATTAGAATCAGAGAAGGTGATGAATGGAAGATTACTTTCAAGACAAAAGATGGTTTATATGAATAGTTGGTTATGCCATTTGGTTTGACTAATGCACCTAGTACTTTCATGAGGTTGATGAATGAAGTTCTAAAAAGATTCTTGGGTAAGTTTGTGATTTTTTATTTGGATGATATTCTGATATTTAGCAATACTAAGGAAGAACATCTTGAGCATGTTAGACAAGTATTGCAGAGGTTGAAAGAAGAAAAGTTGTTTAGTAATCTAAAAAAAGTGTTCTTTTATGCAAAAGGAGATTGTGTATTTGGGATTTTTTTTTTTAGCTAATGGTTTGATGATGGATCCAGAGAAGGTTAAAGCTATTATGGAATGGCCTACACCTAAGAATGTGGGTGAGGTAAGATCATTTCATGGTTTGGCTAGTTTTTACAAAAGTTTATAAGGAATTTCAATTCTATTTGTAATGCTATGACTAAGAAAATGAGAGGAGATAAAAAGGAATTCAAGCAGATACATGGAGCTGACAAGAGTTTTGAGACTTTGAAACAAAAGATTGTTGAGTTTCTTATATTGGCTTTGCCTGATTTCAATAAGGTATTTCAAGTTGAATGTGATGCTAGTAGAAGTGCAATAAGAGTTGTATTAAGTCAAGAAGGTAAACATGTTACTTTCTTTAGTGAAAATTTGAATGATGCTAAAAGGAAGTATTATGTATATGATCAAGATTTTTATGCTATTGTTCAAGCCTTGTAGAAGTCGAGACATTATTTGATTCCCAAGGAGTTTTTGTTGTTTACTAATCATAAAGCTTTACAGTACTTGTGAAGTAAACATAAATTGAATTAGAGATGTGTAAAGTGGGTTGAGTACTTGCGGATTTAGTAATAGAGTTCTTGATGCATTGAGCAAAAGACATTCTTTATAGACTGAGATGAAGATTGAAGTTCCTAGTTTTGATCAAATGAAAGACTTGTATGATACCAACCATGATTATTCTGAGGCATTGAGAGAGTGCAAAGCACCAAATATAACAAATCACATAAGTAAGTATGATGAGTATTTCAATCAAGAATGTATGTTGTTCAAAGGTATTCAGTTGTGTATCCCTAGAAGTTCTATGAGGTTGAATCTAATGAAGGAAAAGTATAGTGGTGGATTGGCTAGACATTTTGGAATGGATAAGACATTGAGTTCACTGAAAGAAAAGTATTATTGGCCACAAATGTATAGGGATGTTCAAAATTTTTTGAAGAGAAATTGCAAAAGGAGTAAGTCACAATACTAGTTTGTATACACCTATTCTTGTTCCTAAGAAACCTTGGAGTAACATCAGTATGGATTTTGTTCTTGGGTTGCCTAAAATAGTGAAGGGGTATGATTCTATATTTTTTATGGTAGATAGATTTTGTAAGATGGCTGATTTCATACCATGTAAGAAGAAACTAGATGCTGAGCATGTTGTTGAACTTTTTTTCAAAGAAATTGTGAGATTGCATGGACTACCAAGAAGTATTATTTCTGATAGAGACAGTAAGTTTGTTGGTTATTTTTGGCAGAATTTGTAGAAAAAGATGGGTACTAAGTTGAAGTTTAGTACTATATTCCATCCATAGATAGATGGATAGAAAAAGGTTGTGAATAGAAGCTTGGGTAATTTGTTGAGATGTTTAGTTGGAGACAAGCCAAGTAATTGGGAGATGGTATTGGCACAAGCTGAATTTGCATATAATAATTCTGTGAATAGGAGTATAGGGAAGACACCTTTTGAGATTGTTAGTGGAATGCAACCTAGAGGAGTATCAAATTTGAGGGATGTTGTTGGTCAAGAAAATAGAAGTGTTGTAGGGGAAGCATTTTTTGATTTTATGTAGTCTTTGCATAAGGAAGTAAAGTTGAAGTTGGAACAAAGTAATCAGAAGTATAAGGAGAATGCTAATAAGTTTAGAATACATCATGTTTTTGAAGTTTGTGATAAGGTGATGGTTCATTTGAAGAAAGGAAGATTTATAGTTAGAACATACAGTAAGATGAAGATGAAGAATTTTTTACCTTGTAAGATCTTGGAGAAGTTTGACCTTGGAAATGCTTATGAAATTGAGTTACCTGATGACATGGATATATCTCTTATATTTAGTGTTGTTGATCTATATAAGTATCATGAGTCAGATGATAAAGTTTTTGTACTTAATGATTATCCTAAGAAGTAGACTGAAGAGATTGAACAGATATTAGATTATAGATTTGGCAAAAGCACAAGAGGAAAAGACTACTATGAACATTTGGTGAAGTGGAAAAATAGACCAATTGAAGATGCTACGTGGATTTCTCAATCTAATTTGGATTTAGCTCAATTTGTAACATTTACATTATTCAGGAGAATCATTTATTTCTACCTTGGTTTCTTGATACAAGAGCATCCTGGGTTGCCTTGTAATCTTGCACTTTTCTTCATTCTTCCAGTTGTTGCCGAGCTCCAGTTATTGCCAAGTGCTAGTTTTCAGTTGTAGTTGAGTTCTTAGTTACTACCAAATGATTCCTTTGGTTGTTGAGTGATCCTTTGGTTGCTGAGTGATTCCTTTGGCTGTCGAGTGGTCCTTTGCTTGTCGAGTGGTACTTTGGCTTTCAAGTTCTTCGTGGTTTCCAAGCATTGGAGGATGTCAAGTTTGTAGTTGTTGCTAACTGATTCTTTGGATGCTGAGTACCAATTTTGAAAAGCTTTCATTTGTCAAGTAGTATATGTTTGGTTCTAGTTTGGGCCAACCTTGCTCATATTTAATTCTAGTATAGGTAGTTAATATTTGATGTGAGCTAACTTGTGGCTTGATTATGCATTTAATGTAAGGGTTTATTAGATACTATTTGTATCAGGCTAACTTGTGGCCTTTCTATGTTCTAGAATCTTTTGTAAGCCATTTTGGTAAGATTTAAGGAAGTCTACGATTGAGTTTTGGATAGATTGGTAGAATTTAGAGAATGGGATAAGAGTTATACATCTAGGAGTGAAAAATTGAAGCTGGTTTGTGAATCTGAAAGTTGTAATTTATTTGGCCATAACCCAGAAAGCCTTATAGCTGGGCATGTGTGTTGACTATTTGAAGAATCAATGAAAGTTTTTGCTCTTCCTCATTTGGTTATTGATTCTATGTGTTATATTTTTTCTATGTTAACTACTGCAAGGTGGTGTGGATAGTTGGGTGTGCCTTTGTCCCTAGTTATTCTCTTCTTACTTGTGTCACTCATTCAACACTAGAGAAAATAGCATCATGATAGATTTATCAAATAGAAAATGTTTGCTACAGGAGATTGGGCACTCCTTTATGACCCAAAGTACCAATATAATCTAGGAAAGTTTCAAACATGGTGGTTAGGACCATATGAGATTGTTTTGATATTTCCAAATGGTGTAGTTCAACTATCTACCATTGATCCTATCTGCTACAAGTTACTTGTCAATGGGAATTGTCTCAAGCTTTACAATAAACTAGTTAGTCATGAAGAGTTCCTATAGAAATTCCAACATAATTAGGATATTCTAGTTCATATGGCTAAAGAGTCTATGTCTCATACCCTGACTCTTGATACTTCTTGACTTCGTTCAAGGGATTTATAATAAAGTACTTTCTTCACCATCCACTCCACTTCACCTGCTCTCTTTCCCATCTTATCATTCCATCCCATTACTCTGTCAATTCTAATGATCTTTCCTAGAACAACTTTCCTGCAGTAGTTGCTAGGTACATACCGTATAACTTTTTATGCATTTTATTTTATTTTATTCATAATTTGTTAGGATTTTGTATTATTTATAATTATTCACTCTTGCATATCCTAGCCTGGTGGGACCCATGCCTTTTCTTAGTTGGGGGGAAGGAAATATTTTTTAAATAAATTTCAAATCACATATAACTTTAAAAGTTCATTTAGATGACTGGAAATAATTGAATATTTAACGTCACATGTTGATGACTTGTCCTTCTATGATTGTGTGCTTATTAAATTAAGGACATTAAAAGTAGTTACTTAAATTTTATTGATGTGTTTAGATGATAGACCTGTACACAAGAAAAAATTATGAAACTTGATGCAAGAAGGATACTGAGATATTGTGCATTAAACTCTCCAAGTACAGTCATTTTTTTGAATTAACTAGTGTCATAATATTGAAAACTTTGATTCACTAACCTCTAAAACATCACAATTTTTCCCAAAAATTTTGTTGAAACCAACAATTGTTGGAGGACTCTAGAGGAACAAGCCAGTTGATCACTCGGATCTTCTAGGTGATGTAGTCAGTTGCGAAATGTTTAGAAGGGGATGGTTGGATTATTGTCTTAGTTTAAAAGGATTTGATGAAAAGTTCATTCTTCAATTTATGAGAACCTTAAAGGATGACATTGTAGTAGTTAAGGGCCTAAGAATCAAGTTCATAGAAGAGGTGGTAGTTGAGCTCACTGGGTTACCCTAGGAAGGCAAAAATTGGGAAAAAGAGTTTGACCTAAGGATAGCTAGGGCATAATTTAGTATATACCAGGACCCTCCACTAGACATTGATAAGAAATAAGGTACTTCTAGATTATCTTTGCCAATGGATTTTATTTAACCAATAGTGTTTATCATATAGAAATTCATGTGTGAATGATATTACACATACCTGTGTGCCCTACATTTCAAGATTTTTCTCACCTATAGCATGATTATAGACAAGTAAATCTTCCAAATTTTATGTTTAACATTGTTAAGAAGCAAGCTTATTTAGTGCAATTAGGAAAAGATTAGTTTGTCTCTCACCATTTTTTAATAAAATTAATCGTAGAAAGGGAGTTGAATAAGCAAGCAATTGGGACATGGGAATAGTTTTTATGGTTAAAAGAGGTAGAGCCTAGGTTGATCGGCCCTAGATGCCAAGGTGTTGGACTTAGGGAGAGAACATCTATTGGTTTCTGTAAAGTTGTTCGCAACTTGAAAGTGTTCCTAAAGCCTCTCCCTCTAGTTCTAGACCAACTAAGAAGAGGATTTACAAAGTTGAATCGTCCATTGCTAGCAAAAATAGAAGCAAAAATAAGAAGTTTCTAGTGCCCTTGAGACCCCATCATCTGCTAAGAATAGGTCTACCATTGAGAAGGATAAAGATAAAACTATGTAACCTAAGGTAGAAAGGTTAGAAAAACAACTAGATGAGGAGAGTAACATTAATGAAACCATGTACTCGCAAGAGGATGATGATTCAGAGAAACCTCTTGAAGCACTTGCAATGGAAATACCTGTAAGCAAGAGGAAACAAAAGAATCCTCCATGCTTGCCAACACCACCCATGAGGGAAAGTGCGAGGTTTTTCAAGGGAAGGGTTCTTGAAACCTCTATTCCAATAGTTACCCTTGATTTTTTTGAATGTGAAAAGGAGTCCTCTCTAGAGGAAAAATTGTAGCCAAATGAAGCCAGTGAAAAAGAATGTGAATTCCAGAATCCATAATCTAAAGTTGACTATAGTGTTGACTATGTGTTTATTGATAGTGATAAGGAACCTAGTGAGTTTGAAGTATCTAAGGAGTTTGAGGAAAACACTAATATGCAATATATTGGTGAAAATTTTGCTAGTTCCCTTTGGAGCACTATCCAAAATTTAGGCCCAAAATTGTTAAGTAATAGAAAAATTGAATCAAGATGGATTAGACACATTAGCCACAGTAGCTACTGAATCTAATAGGGAAAAAATTTTGGTGACAATAGTTATCATAAGAAAAGGAGAATGCTCCACACCATAGAGTGTCAACAAAACTCCCCATTTCACATCTGAATGGATAGAGCTCTTTAATCAAGAACCATTGCCACCACCCAATCTATCTACACCTACGTCTGCAAGTATTAATTTGTTTCAAAAAAATTTATGGGAGAGAACTCAATGGAAATTTGAGAAAGAAAAATTAAAACAATTTATTAATGAGCAAAGCTACTAGTTAAAATAGAGTTCAAATTAGAATGAAGTCTTGAAAAGAAGAATTGAACAAATCATAGGATTGATTCCTGAATCAATGGAATGTAGGTCACCATTGCCGATATATGCCTTGTTTCTTAAAGAGAAATTTGCAAATTTTAGATTGACTAGAATTATGGAAGGTCTTAATCCTTCTATTCCTACCCCACATGAGTTTTATGACACATTTCAATCTATTCCCATGGCTTTGAAAACATTATTGTGTGAGTTGTATCTCCATAATTTGGCAGTACCTAATGACACAGAGTGGAATTCACTCTTGTATATAGGAGATGTGCAGTTGAGAGTAGTAATGTCATGGATACAAAATGAGATAAGTAGAGAATGTTAAGTTGCACCTTATAGGGAAAGCGAAATGACAACATCGTTGCTCATGAGACCAGAGGTTAAACATTCTAGACAAACATATCTAGATTGGATTTCTATTCTAGGCAATCATGTAGGATCTAGTAAGGTGTGTTTAGTTAGAGAATGATCCTTTATAGACTAGGAATAGCACTCATCTTAAAATTTTGAGACAGCAATTGTTGCCTTAAGGCAGCGATAAATTAGGATGCCACATTATCTAAAAATAAGAGAATCCCACTCTCCACAAAACTTGACTCTTGCTGCAATTAGGATTCTATGGTATATTGACTTGGGGAGAAATCAGTGCAAACATTAGTTTCCATTAAGGTATCAACCCCTCATTCTCCTGTAACCACTGCTAGCATCAAATGACAATGTAGAAGATCATGATATGACAAATGAAGTACAGCGCTAGAAAAGGCTCAAGGTGAATGATGGATACTTTGACTATGTGAAGAATGAGCCAAGGGAAAGGACACTGAGTGACTAGAGAGTTTGGGCCTGGATTAGGAACTTCATGATTCTTGAGGACCAATAATAGATCAATTGGGGGGAATTATGAGCCTCTAAAAGGCCATTATTTTGAGATTCTTTTTATCTTGTTTTTAGACAATTATCCTACAGAAACTTTTATGACTCTAAACTTTTATGACTCTATAGTTTTAAGTGAATGAACTTATGTTTTTATGAATATCTTATTTTTATGTTAAGACATGAAGTTGAAGAATAGGCAATTCAAATATGCTATAATTACTTGAATTTATGGACTTATATGGTATAATGAAGGAATGTTACATGCTGATAAATGTTTCCTCATCCATGCTATGTTGGGTAGATTCCTTCTTGTAGCCATAGGATTTGAAAAGATTGATAGTTTGAACATTATACCTTTTCTAACATTGATGATGAAATGAATATATGTATGTGGAAGTTGTATGCATTCAATCTTTTGTAGGTATTTTTCACGTGTATTCAAAGTCAGCACTTTAGTGCTAAGTCAAATATGACCAAATAACTAAATCACTACAATGAGCAAATTATTGTTTGATTTCTATTATGGTAGTGCACGAATATAGATCCCTCAACCTACTATATTATTGGAGGAGTTAATCACGATTAATGATATTTCTATTGCAAACTTTATGAATCTATAATTGATCCTTATTGATGGAGTGGTCATAGAAGTAGGAAGTTGTAGTTTTCATTTAAATAATGCCTAATGTAGCTTTGAAAGAATTTTTTGGGAAGAAAGAGATAGAATAGATTAATTTTCATAATAGCAGTGTGTGATCTTGTTTTTAATCAGATGTAATCTCTTACCATGAATGAATAGAATACAAAGCTCAAGTTTACATCTTCTATCTTGATTGTCTTTTATGTTCACTCATCCAAGGGGGGCACTTGGTGAGTGAACTACTCTATTAGAATATATTTTATTTCCTTGTTTATTTCTTTGCAAGGTAGATGTGCCACTTCTCATCCTCTACCTAAGTAATAAAAGTGATTACTTGTGTCTTAGTTAATTCATATTTTTGTTTGAGTCTAGGTATAAGCCCCCTTAGGTGGAATGAGTCTCCATTGGATTTCTTCATTTCCCCTTCTCCACATTTCATAGCCGGGTTATTTTCCCTTTCTGTTGAGTTGACCGTATAGTTAGGTTAGTGCCTAGTCTGATGGAGATTCATGTTGCTCATGCAAAGATCATTTACAAAGTTAAAGTTGCTTTTGGTATATTATTTTCCCAATAAGAATAGAAGCTTGAAAAAATTCAAACTTCATCTTCTTCTTAGTGGGTTTTCAACCCATGAAGATGATTTCCTACGAAGAACACCAAATGATGCATTTGGATCAAAGTAAGAAAATAGTAATGTACCCTATGGAAAATTCATGTTCCCTTTATGATTATCTACCTCAAGAAATTTTTAGGATCTATCACAACCCTCATAATCATTCTAGATAGAAAACTCAAAACCAACTTCTCCTCTATAGGTTTTCAATCCACGAAGTTAGTTTTTTGCAAAAGGCAATTCTGAAGGAAAGGAAACAAAAGGTGGGTTTCTAATGAATTTTCACACTCCTTTTAGAAATTTCCAAACCCAAAGAAGACAATAGTCTAAAAGGTAAATCAAAAAGGAAGCGTGGGTAGAGAAATGGAAATTGTCTTTTTCTTGGTGGGTTTTCAACCCATGAAGACAATTTCCTAGATTTTAAAGAAAATCAAGTTAATAAGCAGATTCAACCTAGAATTTGTGCATAAGACATCTCAAGATGATAATACAAAGAATCTAATAACTATAGGAAAGAGTATATGTACCAGAATTCAACTTAGTGGATACTTTTCCATAGAGTACTCTATTGGTAACTTCTTGAAACTTAAAGGAAAATGGGAAAGTAAGTATGGGAAGATAGAAAGTTATGGTAGGGCCAATGAAATAGTGAAAAGACATCAAGATATTCATTAAAACAATGCATTTAATATTTCAATAGATCTCTCCTTCAATTCATTTGTGTGGCACAAATTCTAAAGATCAACAAATGAATTGAAGCTCCTATATAGATGAAAACATGAACAGTTACTCAAACTACTGCTCTTTCTTGAACTATTATTTTGTTAATTTGCATAAATTTTTCAAAAATCTAGTATCTCTACTTTTGCTATTATTTTCTTTTTCTAGATTCAAAATTCATTTTGAAACAAAATGGCAACTAGATTTGCAGGTTTTGATGGGTTGAACGGATTAAGTCTTCACTATAGAATTTCACAAATACTTCTCTTCATTTCTATGACATGCAAGATTTTTAGAAGAGAGTGAGGTCAAAGCCAATCCATCCCATTACTAAGAAGCTTAGGATGTGGGTTGGTCAATGTAGCTAGCTTTCTAGTTGTAGTCCAAGCTCTGGAGTTAATCCATGAATGTATAAATCATTACAACCTAGACACTAGACAAATTGTACTGCTAGATGACACAGTGGTGATCTCCATTGATAGGCAAACTATGGTGAATTGCCTACGAGTTCCAAAATGAGAGGAATTTTTAGATTTGACATTTAGAGGAGCCATTTCTAAGTTCTTCATAAAGAAAATGATTTGGAGAAAGTAAATCATACAGTCATGGTTCCAAAAGCCATGAAGTGCCAAGAGTAAGGTTCCTAAGAATATGTTTGGGATTAATCTCAAACTTGAGATTGTTGACATCTTGGTTCTCTTACATAGATTGAAAGGTGAGGTAGAAGCTTTAAAATTTGTTGAGCAATATTTCTTCTTGGTGCAAATTATCTACTCTAACACCCAATATATTGATTGAGCTCATAACTGAGATTCTATCCAATGCTCTTCATGCTGCAAAATTTTATAACACATTCTATATGCCCTCCTTCCTCACTTACATGTTAGCTTCTTTACAATTATGGTCAGGCCTCCCAAGGGTGGAAAATTTTCTTAATAACATGAAGTCTTATGAATTCTACCTATGTTTACAATTGGAAAATAGCTATGTAGAGTATATAAGAGTAAATGATGCATTCACCATGAGAATTTGTAGGGAGTTACAGGGATGTCTAGAGAGGAGATTTAGCCTTGAAGCCATGGTAGCCATTAGCTAATTTGGGAGTTACTTCTTTTAATTCACATCCTTTTTGTATTTGCATATTGCAGCTTTTAATGGTTTACCCTTGAAGTTGCTAAGGTATCCTAGCGATATGATTGTGCTGATTGAGATTGTGTGGCAAGAAATCCAAGTGAACGTGTTGAGTGGGAGTTTGAAGAAGAAAGGGTACAAGTTTCCTATGAAGGTGGGAGCTTTCAATTGTGAGTCTCATTCTAACACAAAGAACATGCTAAAGGTGTTTGAAATGAAATATAATTTGGAGATGTACAAAATCTTAAGGCCCATGTTTGATCTAAATGGATATGCAAGGGAAGTGTTGCAAATTGGAAGTGTAATCAAACAAATCACTACCATTGAAGACTACTGGGCTAATTGCAAGGATAATTTTGAAATTTGTGATCATGCTTTCGCCAAATTGATAGTGGATCAAGTGAAGATGTGTAAAGTTAATATTAATGTTGAAGGAATAGAAGATGATGGTTTGAATATGTATAGTAATACCTATCTGACCAAGTTAAGAGGCATTCCTATCAGGTCCAAACCTTACAAAGATGTAGGAGAGGAGCTAGATAAAATGATGACCCAAATTATCAAGAGGACCAAGAAATGCAATGAATGGACCACAGCTAGAAGGAGTCAAAGTAAAAGCACATCTTCTCAAGCTTCTCTAGTAGTTACAGCGGCCTCTTCCTCTCAAGGTGGCACATTAGGTGTAACCTTGGCTATCACTCAAGGACCAGCTCAACCATCAGGGGGAGCTAACTAACCTCCCAACAAAAATGTTCCTTTGGCTAAAACTTGTCAGGATGGCTCCCTCCTAGTGATTAGAACTCCATCAAAAGTCAAGAAGAAGAAAGTGGAGGATCCAAAAGATGGTACAGTCACTCTAGCCCCCTCACCTCATAGTAGCCCAATTCCATCTATAAGTGTCACATTTCTTATGCCGAGTAGTCCTCAAGTGTGGGTATTATATTTAGGAGATGGAGGAAGCAGTGATAGCTAATCCATTGAATTTGATGAGGCAAAAAAGAAGACTGCAGATGTCGAAAAAGGCCAAGATTCTTCAAAGCTCGTTTCACAAGCTCCAAAGAATCCCTTCTCTTTGACTGTGAAAGAAATCACTCTAGTCAAGAGGAAGATGTTTAGTATAGATACCTTTTGGACATCCTCCAAAGTGATAGGCACAAATTTATGGTTGGAGGATACTCTAGATAGGAAGAGAAAAAGGAAAGAAGAAGGAGTCCCCAACAATGATACCTTATCTCTTACTATCCACTCTAGATCAGCACTGAGCAAGGTTAAGGAGTAGAAGACCTTGTCCATTCTAGGGCATATATTGAAACAAGGCATCTAACAATGGAGATAGCAAAGCATATCAAAGAGGGAAGAATCAAGGATATGTCTACTAATGATTTTACCTTGCATTTAGTAGATCTCAGGGAAGCTAGACATGATACTAAGGTTGGCTTATGGAAGTCAACAAATAAGGTAATTGAAGGATAGTTGGAAAGCCTTGAATTATCAAAGGTTAGGATGAAGGTGGAAATACAAGAACTAAATGGCTTCATCAAGTAATTGATCACCCCATTGGCAAGCATCTCTGGAATGCCTATTACTAGTGATCCTACTACTGCAAATGTTCAAGCACTCATCTCTTAGCTCCAAGAAGATAGAAACTTTGGGTAGATTGGTAGAGAGTGGAGTGGTAAACTCAAGTTATATGGACTCTCCATTATAGAACAAATTGGAAATGCTATATTGAGGCTAGAAATAGAGAAAAATAACATTTTAGCAAATAGAGCCACCTTGGCTATGGAGAGAACTAAGAGAGAAGATTTTGTCTCTCTGTTGAAGATGATTATCCATATGAAGGTGAAGGAGGCTGTCGAGGCAAAGATCTTGCCTAAAGGGGATGAGCAAAGATCTTGCCTAAAGGGGATGAGCCTTTATTTGAGTGGTTTTAGAGCATGCAGTTCAAGTCCAAAATGATCATGGTAGTAGAAGAAGGGCTTAAAGAAACTAAAGCTAAAGTGAAGAAGGATCAAGATAGAGATTATGAACTCCTAAGAGATTTTCATATAGACTTGTAGACTAGTGGGCAAGGAAAGGGAATCATCGAAGTAAGTGTCATGCAGACAAATTTCTCCAACTTCATGTAGTCTAAGAAATTTCTTCAACTTCATAGATAGTCTAACAAGGATAGCTTCCAGTCACTAGCATAGAGGGTCTAAACTCTAAAAACTTTGTGGGTGTGTACACATGGCCATGGAGGAAATGCAAGACTACTCGAGTGTTGTCAAAGATTTGGCCAGAGAGCATTCTAAATGGCTCTTGAGATATATTAATGTACATGTTCATAGGCATGAATAATTAATTCCAACCATTGTAGCCACTAAGGCCTATAGGGAAAAAGTAGAAAAGGGAAAGAAGAAAAGTGATTCATATTCTGCCTCTTTCATATTTTGATGTAATCATTATAATTGACAAACTAGCTCCTTGCCATTTGTCATTTTTGAAAAGATGAACTGATTAAACTTCCTTTATAATGGTCATCTTGGAACCTATACGAATTGGAATGAAAGATTAATAAAAGGTTGGCTAATTTTTGGTGTGAAATACTTGATGTTGTAGAGCCAATTGAATGGTATTTTGTGTCAATTATTTTTTGTTCCATTCTGTTAAATGTTAATAGTATGTTTTCTTTTTTATTTGAGTTAAAACAAGGAACAAATAGAGTTTCATTCCCCTATTTTTGAGGCAACAAATTGAATATGATAATTTAGTGTCATCATAGGTTCAAGAGAAATCTCTTAGGTGTTTTCTTCCAAATTAATCTTTCTTTCTCTGTAATTAGTTTCCTACTAAATCATTTTAGTATTATTTAGTATGTACTATTGAATAATTAAGCCTTATGAATTCATAAGATGTGTGAGTTCGTAACTTAATTAATCTTCTAAAACCATTTCTTGCCTAGGCCTGGCTCGATTTACCTCTCATGTTCTTGGGTTAAGAACATACCTCATTTTAGATTTAAGAAAACATAATTCATTTCCAATAGGGAGTTGTACCTAATAATTCAAAAGAAAGTTAGTCTTTTTAGAAGCAATTATCCAACTATGATAACCAAATATTGTTCACAAATTTGGGTATCTAAGAGTTAAATCAAAAAGAAAAAGAAATTTACCAACAATAGAATTCTAATGTTCCAGCAGCCATTGATAATAGAATCAGTGAATTGTTCCTACAACATAGGTGCATAGGTAGATTTACTATTTGCAACATTATTTTAAGCTCTAAGATAAGATGTCATTTTAGTTCCTATCTTAAGTCTCCTTCAGCATTCACTTTTTTTTAGTTGTAATGACTTAAAGAGGAAGTGGAGCATATAATTTGTAGCCACCCCCTCAAGCTTACTCTCCCAGGCTAACAAAATAAAATGAAGTCAGTATGTTGTTCTTAGGAAAACACATTTTTTTTCCTAATCATGGAGTCGATGTGAAAGGATGTCCAATCCTTTGTTACTAAGGTATTAAGTTGACCGCCCAATAATTGTGATGAAGATGATGATGCTAGTGATGAAGATGGTGGTGGTGAAGATGATGATCAAAGTGCCAAGTACATTGATGGTGATGATGATGATGACATGGATGAAGCTGATGATCAATGACATGATCAATGAAATGTATGTCTATGTATGATCAATGTCAAGTATGATGGGGTGATTTATTTATAGAAATTTGTTTGACTTCTATGCTTTTATAATTAATTTATTATGTGTTGAACTCTACTATAATGGAGTATATAAAATGATATTTTATAGCTACCACACATAAAGTAAAGGTGAGGAATTAAAAAATATACAATAATTTTGATGATGCATCATGTAATTTTTGTCTTCTACATAATTGTTAGCATATATACCATGTAATTTTTGGCTAACTTAAGATAAATGATTTACATATGTAGCCTATTTAATACCTTTGACAAGGATCATGCGTAGTGACATGGATCAATAGGTATAAGTCAATAGAGCCTATAGATACAATTTTTTATTTGCATAACTTCTCTTTACCATCAACATCAACTTTAGTCCTAATATGTCTCTCATTTTATGGATTACGGGTATCACCAAATAGGTATTTGTTTGATATGTCTTCCTCCAGTGAGGAAAATGTGGAAATAGAAGACAAAAGTGAAACATCTAGTAGGTCTAAAATAAGGAGATCAACTAGAGGTCAAAAAATTAGAAAAAAAATCAATAAATGAATGCAATTTTTGGTTGCTGAGGGGGGGGTCATGTTCTTATGATAATGAGAGTGAAGGTGATAGGAAGGTCCCATTAAGGTACACACATCTTCAGAAACAATGGGTACCCAAGGAACTACCTCCAGTTAACACTAATTTTTTTGTTAACGAAAGGATATATTGCATAGCTCCATCTTCATTACATGGTTTGGACATATTTTTCATGGATGGCATAAAGGTCAGTTATAATAATTTTTTTGAATTGATAGAGTATGTAGGACCTTGTTAAAATTACAACAATTGGATGTAGATTGTACAACATAAAAAAAAAGTATGTATAGGTATGCATTGTCACAAAATTATACACAATGCAAAGAAAATGATCAAAGTAAAAGGCTTGCTATGTATTTTATGGAAGGCCAAAAGCAATAGGGAATATTATAGGATTTATAAGTACTTCTCAACTTGTGTCAACTAAGTGGTCAAATTGTATATTTGAGGCATACAAGGGAACTCGTATTTTTGTATGTGTGATAAAATCAATAATTATAGGGGAAGAGCTTCTGATAGATCAAAATTTGAATCGTATAGATACAAAAAAAAATTCCCTATCATGGGACTAGTAACTACAAAATTTAAACCAAATGCCTTCAATTAATATTGACTCCAATATACAATCTATTGTTTTATTAATTTTTTTTTGGTAATTCTATTATTTTTTTTTCTAATGATTTCTAAGAATTACTAATCTTTTTCATAAGGTGACATGGATACGCCACAAGGCACAAGCAAGGATGTACCTCACACACCTTCTTCAGCAAAGGTAAACCTTAATTAGTGTAATTGTAAAAATAATATAGAAACAAATGTCATATTATTATGTTCTTTTTTTATGGCTTTGGAGTTGTTTTGATGGAATTTTACTGATATTGATGTCATAACTTGATACTTATTGACAGGGAAAAGTGCAAATGAGAGCTAATCAAATGCAATCTAAAATGCAAATGTCATTTTTGGATGATATCGCTTTTACCAATGACCCCATGTTCATGGCCCATCAGCTTATAAAAAAAATAGTGAATAAATTTTTAACCTTATCCTCAACTGAAACAAAATTGAGGAGATAGAGGCACTGAAAGATGAATTGTTACTTAGATTCAATTCTTTGCAAGTAAGCAGTAATTAATCTTAAGAAATAATAAAAGTTCAATAGATTTTTATATTTTATAGTATCTTATGAATCATGATCTAAAATATCATGTGTTCTTCTTACAAGATTTTGTGACATCTTTGAGACTACATAGTCAATATGGTGAGGGTTGTAGTGCACAACCTTCATGTAAATAATCCTTAAACCTTTAACCTTTTGGATGCTTCTAGCTAGTATCCATTTGATCTTTATCCATTGCAAATTTCTTTGATAAAAATATATTCTTTAGCTCATAATGAAGTGTGTATGCCTCATTTGTTCATTGCTCCAATATTACCAACTACATTGTCGACAACAAGGAGCTTGCATATATCTTCAACTATACCAAGTACAACTAGTAAAACCTTATTTTTCTATATTTTGTTGCATGTTAATCATGCATTAATTTATTTTTTGGGTGGGTTTTATACTCATGGACCTATTTTTAGCACTAATAGATACACCTGCAGTTGATAGAACAACAAAGACCACTACTGAGTCGATGGCACCTTTGAATAGTGGTAGGTTCCCAAAAATTAAGCTCCTCTTCAATGTTCCACTTCAAACAACACAAATAACTAGCCACCTTTAATAGCTACTCTTCTTGCTTCTTGTATCTAAAGCATAACCTCTGAAACTCCTCTGTATAAGAGGTCACATCTAAATCTTTTTGTTTTAGTCCTTATCCTCTTTTATGAAGCTGGATTTCAAAGTCTTCAAGTAGGAAGTTCTCATTCAACTTGGTAACCATGGAATTCCAGTTGACTATAAGATTCTTTCCCATATTGATCCTCTCATCTTGTACATACTTCCACCGTATCAAAGTTGAGCCTCTAAGTCTTGACTTAGCCACTTTGGCCCTTTGTGCCTTTGGTACCCCTTCACACTCAAAATGGTTATCCATGCCATCCAACCAATTCATCACTATATCTATATCCATCTTTCCACTAAATATTGGCATGCCTTCCAAAGATTTCCCTCCTAGGGCTTTAATAGCTTTCAAGAATGCTTCCTCATTTAAGATAGGGTTTGGTTCAAGTACAACATCCTCTTCTACTACCTCCTTACCCTTCTCATTGTCTTCTTCTTCCTTCTTTTTAGCTACATCAGCAACTTTTTCCAACTTTATCTTCACATTTTCCAAGGCTATTCAAGGATTTTATTTTTCTCCTTATCATCAACTTCTTTAGCTAGCTCTACATTAGTCACCTTTCTTGACTCACCCACTGACTCTTCGGCAATTGCAAACACACATCTCTTTCCCAAGTCTTTAACTTTCTTTGATACCACTTTGATGTGACACCTATCCTTGCTTCTACCCTAGCTTCCTCTAGGGTCTTCTTAGGTCTTCCATTTGACCTAATAGGTTTGTTGACTTCCCTAGTCTCCTTAGGTACCTAACAATGAGGTCTTAGGTAATTCAACTAGGTGCAGACCAATGTCAGACCAATCACTCTCCTCATTACACCCAACTTAAAACTCTCAAAAGACACTCCAAAGGATTTAATGGCTAATAAGAAGGCATTTGGAGCCTCCACAAATTTCACAACCATAAACAATCTGGAAACCCTACTCAAGTTCCAAAGTTCATGCAAGATTTCCCCAAATTGCTTGAAACAAGACTACAAGCAATTATCCCTCCAAATGAAGTAAAACTCAAATAACTTGAAAAATTTCTTAATATAAGGTAAAATGAATCATTTATCTAGACACCCTTGTCAAAGACCTTAAGGATTTTGGGGATCTATGGTTTCCAACTTGCCTGTACAATACAACCATAATTTTAGCCTAAAGCCAAGGGTTTAAAGGGTTTTACTAGTTGTCTACAAACAAGTGGGATTTTCCATCCATAGAACTCTTTACAAAGGCTTCCATTGAATTTTGGGCTTCATCACACCTTCCTCCAACTTTTTTCATGCTCTAGTTGAAGTATCACACACATTCAACCTCTCCTAACACATCTGCATCAAACTATGATCCCTAGCCATGCAACTCTGGTTTACCTAGGGCATCACCATAAAAATAATTTATTTTCTTTCCAAGGGCCCTAATTTTTTGTAAAATATGTAAAATTAATCATCTCCCAAATCCCAAGAGATTGTACAAATGATATGGTGGGAAAGGGAGTTATGACTCCATTTCGCTCAATTGCTAGATTCAAAACAGCAAGATAACAAAAACCAAAATAATTTATTTAAGCAACTAAAACTCTACAAAACCTCAAACTAGAATTATATAGTATTGTAAATCAATCTATTCTAACACTTTGAAGCACCAAAAACTCTAGTCTAATCCATTGAAAGTCAATCAAACTCAAAAGCATAAAACTATGGTATTAAGCTTGTTGCTCAATCCGTACAACCAAAATTCTCTACAAATTCCAACCCTGCTAAGATGTAGAGGATTTCCTTATAACAACATCCCCACACCTAGACCAACTTCTTTAGATAGTTAAAACGCTCCAATTGAAAATTTTCTTGATTGCAAGAAAAGTCGTCAATGTTGTCAATGACAACATTGACAATTTTTGAGCAATTTTTGCAATTTTGAGCATTTGACTCTCAAACTTTCCCCAAATGATGTCAAACCTTTCAAAATTCCTTAAATGGTTATAAAACATATAATAAGTCCCTTCTAACACTTTTTTGACCATTATAGCCTTCAAAACCCAAAAATTATCTATATAGGCTAATTGAGCAACTATGAGCAACTTAGCCTAAACAACCTCAACTTACGACTAGGTTAGCCCTATTATTCACCTAGTGGTGTGGCTAACACCACTACAAGAAAAAATACCCTAGGAGCCCTAGGTCCTTCACAAGCCTACCTAATTTCCCCTACACCAAATTTATTTTTTTCAAAAAAGATGGAATGAATAGGGTCCTGAATTAAAAAATCAGTTCATTACATCTTTTGAGGACCTATTTGGAGAAAATAGTTTTGACAATGCCCTACTTTTGAAAAGAGAATCCAAACATATAAAGACTATGAGGGACCAATATATAAGGGCTCTAAAGGTTAACCCAAAGTAAGAGCATCCTCCTATGATTCCATCGATGGAGTGGAATGAAATAATGGAAGATGCAAAATAGAAAAGGCTACAGGGTAGAGGAATTCAACCAATAGATGGCAAAAGAATGTATATCATGATAGTATTAAGTAGAATGGAATAATGCACTAATTAGTTATTATTTTATTTATATAATCTAACATGTTTCAAACTTTTCATAGACTACAAGACACATCAAAAACTATAGAAGCGAGACTATGAAAGGTTGGCCAACACAAACTTGGCTCTAGTGGCTATATGAATTTTCACTCTCAACTTGTAAGTAGCAGCAACACAATTTCATATTAAAAAAATTTATATCATGTTGCAAAAAAAATTGTACAATCAAATCATACATGTAAAATTGATGATATTAAGAAAAAAATATAGGGCATGAAATTCAATGTAAAGCCCATAGATGAAGATTTAAAAAATTCCTTAAAGGAAGGCTACAAAGTTGTGGTTGCACACCTATGCCAAGAATCTGGTGCATCGGATGAGACATAGGTAAATTGGTCAAATGAAAAGTAAATCAAATTGAATAGTTGAGAAATTTCTTTTTTGGTGTTAGTTTCCAACATAAATTGACTATTTTTGTTTTATTTATCAAACAATGATAACAATGTACATAACATTTCACTATAGCATTCAAATCCTATGACAGAACTTGCGTGTGATGAAGGCCATAATGTGCATCATAGTGATGGAGGTATTAATTTGCTTTTGGAAATCAATTACACAATTATGAATATAACTTAACATCTTCAATTGCAATTTGACGTGTAACATTTTTTTGAATATATTAGAGCATGTTGAATATCATGGTGAATGAGTGCAAAATGTTTGAAATATTTTGCATGTTGAAGTGGCAGTGGATCAAAATGTTATTGTACATGATGTGGCATTGTCAGGTAAGAAAAATGCATGTTATTTTCTACTAGTTAATGAAATACTTGTAATAATTTTTAAAATAAAATAAAAAAGAGTATGCCAATTTAACCCATTTACTTGTTATTGCAATAGAGCCCCCTTTAGTGTAGCAGCCTCGTGCTCCTCAAAATAGGAGGAGGCATCATAATTTGACATTACATGAGCCACAAGAGGTGGAGAATGAGGAAGATATTGATACTCCTATCAACTATTTTCTTAAGAAAGCTAAGAAAAACAAAAAGAAGAAATGATTTTAAAAAAATACTCTTTGATAAACCTTGTATGATAAACTTTGTTGGATAATGAAAGAACATTGTTTTAAGTAATTATCTATGAATGTTACATATTAATATTGATTTTTATGTCATGTTAATGAATATTTTTATGTGTTAATGAAGTCTTGATTAGGATTGTGTATTAATGAATTTTATATCATATTAATGAATGTCATGTGATTGTATTGATTGAATGTTATAATTCATAAATGGATGAATGAATGAATGAAGTATGTTATTAGATGTTAATGGGGAATTTAGATTGATGTTAGGGGGAATGGGGGTGAGGCCACATGAGCTTCCACCTTCACATGGTTGGCCTTGTTAACTAGAGAATATTAAAGTATTCTCAAAACCAAGTGAAGCTCAAACTAACATACCTTCATTAATTAATCAATTTCATTCATTGTAGATCTAGAATGATGGGATGATACTCTATGGTATAGGTATGAATCTCTAGAGGTCAAAATTCAATCTGCAAAAACTTATATGCATTTTGAAAATTTTACCCATTTCAAAATTTTAATATAGCTTTCTAAGATTCATTCCTATATCCTAGTTTCACATTTCATAACACAAAAGGTATATGTGAGTTTGAAGATTGTTGAGAGACCTATTTTCAGAGACTAAATTTTTTCATGTAGTTGTTGGTCACAATCTGATGTAATGAAAATCTAGCTCAAGTATCACTACTCTAGGTTAGGCTAGACAGTAGGCCAGGCATGCAACACACAAAAGATCTTTGATTTCCATAAAGATGTCTTATTCCAAAATACCACTCCTTCAAAAGGAAATCTTTAAGCCAAACTAGAATTCCCAATGTTGCATATGGAGTCATTATCAATTAGAAATTGTGAATCTTCTTGAAATATTATTCTAATTAACCTTTGCATGCAAAAGCAATTTAATGTAATCTATTGTGTGAAGCATCACTTTTATATTGCTTTTGACCTTTCAGATGTTATTGTACAAAAACCTTTCATCAAAGGTTAGAGTCAGGTGAAATTTCAAATCAAATCTTGATCCTTTAGATTCTATGGAGCATAGATAAAAGACCATGCAAGTATTTGTACTGTTGTTGAGTACTTGTGGTTCTTTCAGCTTGGTGAGTTCTCCTATTTAACTTGAAAATATTTGTAGATGACTTTCAAAGGAAAAATATCTTGATTTTAGTGTCCACTTTATAATGCTAC
The DNA here is from genome assembly GCA_028749045.1 of Cupressus sempervirens. Classification (NCBI taxonomy): domain Eukaryota; kingdom Viridiplantae; phylum Streptophyta; class Pinopsida; order Cupressales; family Cupressaceae; genus Cupressus; species Cupressus sempervirens. Next base: position 8,395,796 of record CM053793.1, on the reverse strand, counting down.
AAATTGTCCATACATTAGTATCCAAATAAATTGTAGACCAAATGGGAGACTAGATTAAGATTATGAGAAATGGAGATGGCAGCTAGATGGTTGTACCATTCCCAAGTAAAAATTTGTAGAATTGGTTTGTATTCTTTTTTCAATTTGGACTCCTCTTGATGAGAAACTTTTTCTTAGTTTCTTGTTATACATCTATTTTGAATGTAGTTCTCATGAATCCATTTCTTTTTCAATAGTTTAGGCCAATTTCATAAATATGAACTTTTGATCAATGATAAGTAAATGGGTTATCTCTTAATTTGATGAATGATAGATAGATTTTCTTTTTGACACATTTTTTGACAAGAGATCATAGAGTATAATATGAAATTTTGATGGATAAAATTAGTTTAAAAAATCTAATTCAGAATCTCTTCAATGGATCTTCAAAAATAATGAACTCTTTTTTATTTGAGCTATTCTTAATGGATAGCTTATATTTAGTTGCTTGCTAATGATGAATAACTTGAAGTATTATACCTATTTGAATGTGGTTATCCTAAATCCAATTTGCTTTCAATAGTTTAGGCCAATTCATTAAAGGCTTTTCTTTTGATCAATGACAAGTAAATTGTTTTTTTGATAGATAAATTTTCATATTGGTAATTTTATTGTAACGCCAATGCTGATAAATAAAATATGTATACAAAATATAATTCAGATTGTTTACAACAAATCTTCCAAAATAATGAACTCTATCATAAATATACAAAACTTTGAAAAAAATCCATTTTGATAATGATGAACAGTCCATTTTCATTGATCTTTGTATACCCAAGGTCCATTTACCTAATATTAATCCAAGTATCCTTACGAGAGATCTATAGTGTAGACCTCAAACATTGGAAATGCACCAAGAAATATTAATTAAAATATGTTAATTTAAGAACATCTACAACTATTAATTGTAGATCTTGGATTTAAAATCTTGCATCAATTTCAATAGTAAGGATATGTTAGAGAAGTTGAGAGGAAAGAGATTGATTTTTTTTGAGGACTCCATAAGAAGAGGCCAATTTGAGTCCATGGTCTATCTACTTTAGGAAAGAATTCCAAGCAATAGGAAATCTATGATTAATAAGAGTCCTCTAGCAACATTCAAAGCTCTAGTAAGTTGTACAATGTATTCACTTCAATATTTTTTATTTTGTTTTGCAAGGATGTATCTAAGTTTAAAATATTTTATTCGTTGTTTGCAATTGAGTGTTTGTCAGATGTTTTTAGGCTTGGCACAAGATTTATTGATGAGAAAGTACAACCACATTTATTAATTGACCTTTTCAAATCAGCTAGACTTGATGCATCTGGAGGACAGGAATTTGCAAATCCTTAGCTAGTACATCATTTTGTGACTCAATCTAGGAATGATAGTGGAGGATAGGCCCAAAATGAAGGAACGTATGAATCTGGGATATGTTTTCCAATATTGAATTTCTACATATATAATATATTTTGTTCTTAAAATTTACAATAAATTAGTTGGTAACTTGTTTGATATTTGTTCTCTTGGAAGGATCTTTTGAGCTCAATGTTCACTCATTTATGGCATTAGAGAATATACAGATTTTACAGTATTCTCATTAATCATGTTTTAATGTTTTCTTGAGGAGCCTAATCTAATAGGATTATATATACATATCTTTTATGATTTAGGGTTTAACTATGTTAGGGTCCAATCCTCACAGGACTATATACTATCTTTTAATGATTTGGGGTAATGTAGAACATCCACATAAAACACCAATCCCACCTATTAGTACCTTCCCAAGTTGTTTGTTTACAGATTTCCCTAAACCCTCATGAGGCCCCAACACATTCAAAACTTTCCCTTTGACTCAAAAAAATACCCTTGAACAATCATTCCTCAAATTGTCCACACATACCCTTCTTGGTAACACATTGACATTGTAGGTTCCTAGTCATCCCTACTTGATCCCCAAGTCACTAATTTGAACCTTGACTTGATGAGCATTTTAATTCCCTTAAAACATAAAGTAGCATTCCAAAACCCATTCAACTCCTTGAAAAACCTCACTCAATCAGAAAACTAGTGATTGTCCTATTTTCCATTCAATGCTTAATCCACATTCTCCCTATTACTTAAATTGGAACTACCCCTTCCCAAGGGTTTTCCCATACTCACTCTTTCATAGAAACTTGTCTCAAATCCAAATCCAACACTCATACCCGACCTAAACACCACTAAACCATTCTCAAGGAAAAGTTATAGTTTATTGTCATTCAAACAATCAGAACAACTACTGAGAAAGTCACTATTAAAAGGCCTCTAATTATGTATCCCTCCTTCCTAACCCCTTAGGAACCCTCAAACCCATCCCACACACCTTACCACATTCACTTAGCCCTTCTTAAACATTTAAAATTGTGAAAAATACAAACAAAGTCCTTAACCCTGTCATTACTAGTCTGAGACAAGGAGTTAGTCATTCCTTTGATGGGATTCACATGCAAAAACATGCATGGTTCCCTGAAAATGATTGGAGCACCAAATATATATTCAACGAAATTAACCCTCTCAAGTTGAGGGCTTATTAAGTGTGAAATGCATGATTCTTACATTTTAATAGTGTCACTAAATACCATAATGAGGGTTTTGACCAGCTTTACCAAAATAAAGATATTTTCCTTACACAAAATGAAAATGGATAAATTCAATGCCAAAATGGAGTTAATTTAATTCTTTATTAATCCAAGGTATTACTCAGAGCATTTCAATAAGATTTAACCACAAGAAATTATTGCAACCAATCATATATGATAGAAAACTACGAGGAATTCACAAGAAAACCTTTGATCTTTATTGGAAAAAATTTCAATCTCGACCATTAAATTTATTTCATGTATTTATAACCATTTAAAGTTGTCTCAATTGACCAAAGTTCTCTAGCAACTTGTAAAGTTTCTTGACAATTTTTTGTGCAATTTTTACAACTTTGTCAATTTAATGACTCTTAAAGGTTACATAATGTGTTTTAACACCAAAAATGGCCTAAATTTCCCAATTCCACCCTTGGTCTTACAATTTTGACTATTGGACCCAATTTGACAACTTTGTGTCTCATGAAAACTGTTCAGGACCTATGAACTTAATGAACCTACTTGTATACCAAATGGCTCTCAATGGCCTTTTTATATCCTATTTGGTCATCAGAGAACATATTTACATTCATAGTCCCTTAAAAGTTAAAACACACACTTTTTATACTTGACCTCCTAGAGGCCCTTGAAGCAATAGGGTGCTCCTCCAACATGCCTTATAGGGTCTTAGATGAGGCATCCTAACTAGATTTAACTTATCCACCATCTCATTAGACACTATGCTATCTTGAGACCTTGTATCAATGGCAACTTTATATATCTTATCCCTGCACTTACATAATGTATTAAACAAATTCCTTCTTTGACTATCATCCTTAGGTGGCTGAAAAACTAAAATCCTTATCATTTATTCTTCCCCATACTCAGGATTTGCTGCAAGGTGTGGCATAACATCTTCTTGACTATTCTCCTCTTGACCCGTGTAATTCTTCCTCTCTCCCCCTTGAGAGTCAATTGCTTGCTTCTTAGGACACCTAATTGTTGAATTCCCTACCTAGTTACAGTTGTAACACCTCTCTATGAACACAACTCTACCACCACCAAATCTTCCTCCTCTTTGTCCTCTACCCTTGAAATTAGATCCTTGCCCTTGTTGTTGTTGTCTTTCATTAGGCTTTTAGGAGGTATAGTCTCTTTCCCTTTAGAACTAGTACCCTTACACTATATGGTCTTTTCTTGTCTTCTTTTCAATTTCTCCCCTATCCTAATGGCCATATCTTGTATGTTACATCTCAAACACCGTAGATACCTAGCAACTTTGGAAACTTATCATCACAATATTATTTTCAATATTTCTTTATTAGATTATATGAATCTTTCTATCAATATTTTCATATTCACATTCTACAATCCACCATCAAAATGAGCAAAAGAGAGAAGAAAATGATTGATCTTACTAAAATATTTTCAAGCTATATGGAAAAGTTTGAATGAATGTTTCATGACAAATAGAGATATGATACAAGGTTTCATTGTATATAAATAGATGGGAAATAGCCATGGAAGGCAGTACAACATACAAAAGTATAGACCAAATGGTTGCTTATAGAAAAGCCCTAAATATTTGGGAAAATTAGGAAAATTCACAAGTAGATTTTAATAAATCAAAGGAATTCTTCAACACCATGGCACCTCACCATTCAAGTTTGGTCATCTTATATGATATTTATTTCTAATTTTATTCAACAAGTTTTAAATTTTTATTATCATGCACTGTAGTAAATCACACTGCATTGTTCAAAGTTATTGTTTATTCGTGAAAAAATTTCTATCATGATTTTATTACATGAAAATTCTTTCCATGAATTTTTTTCATCATACACCATGATCTATCATTAGAATAAAGAAAGTATAATGGTAGACAAAGAGAAGATCATAAAGTATGATTCATAACATTGGTAGAAATAATTCACACAATCAAGCCCTAAAATGTCTTTCATGATTAATTTCAATTTGAACATGTCCACTTGAACTCTAGTTAACATAATTGGCATGATTTTAATACAGGTGGGAGAAAGATACAGGGCCTTTACAGAGCACATTTTCATACAATCCTCCATTACCATTTTAGGTGTCAATACTAAAACAAGTTGTGAACAACACAATTTTTCCTCGTATTTTGTTGGGTATAATAAGAATGTCCCAGCTATGCAAGGATGCACATCCCTCTAAATATGGTGGTGGTGGTGGAAATGGAGACTGTAGCCATTGGTGAAACCCTAGTGTAGCTGATATTTGGAATGAACTTTTGTATTCATATGTAAATTAGGGAAGGTATCAAAGTTAGACTTAATTTCATGAGAAAGATAAGGTCTATGAGTTATAGTGGTGATCAATAGTGTAGATTTGACATATTTATCATATTTATATTCTTTTAATAAAAACTAATTTGAAAGATATCAAATGTCAATTTTGGGTAATTTTCATTGTACTAAAAATGTTAAAGCCACAAGTATTGGTGTAACCTTGTCAAAAAAAATTGAAATTAATTCAATAAGTCAATAGAGTCAATAAGTCAAGTAGTGCTTGTTATGAAGTTTCAAATGTTCTTAGTTAAGTTGTGTATTGGCAGAACCATGAGAATAATGATACAGGGGAGGAGGTAGAAGATGTTGATGATGAGATGGAAAACATTAAAACTCTTAATTATGATGATCTCCCCTATGCATGAATTGACCCTCATCTATCTTTACTAGCTTAGAAGGGTCCACTGATAGGATAATCAATAGTTATAATGATGTTCTTCGCTAGAAGGAGACATTCAATTCTCTACATAATCTATACATTTGGATGTTAAATTCATAGAGGCTTCTTATGATCGATAACATTATGCCCTTTTCGCATGCTATTTTTTTCTATTTGCCTCCTTTATCTCTTCTGAGATAATTTCGCATTGGGTATGTTGTGTTAAAGGGAACACTCTTTGTTCATTATTCTTTGACCACTTTTAACTCTCTTACTAAGACACTAAATATGTATTGAGTATGCATTACACTTTCTCCCTCTTTAGTTTTGGGAGGTTTTGTGTTATGAGACATCGACAACTATATTATTTACTTCCTTAACTTTGATGATTCCACTTCTTACATGGGGTACTCTTCTTTTTCTCCCATTCTTGTGTATATTTGCACCTCTGAGAATTTTCATGGGGATGTGGTTTTGATGGTAGGGAGTAAGTCTTGGAATCAACCTCTTAAATATGAGGGTCTTCCCTTCAAATTTTATTGATGTTCCTCTATTGGTCACCTAACTACATATTGATCTCATTGGTTGTATAGTATCTACTACATAGTATGATGCTAATGATGATTACTTGTTTGTGCATGTTCAAAATTCTCCATCATATCACCCCTCTCAATGTGATGACATGCCTCTTGCTTTTGGTACAACTCTATTGAGTCCTTCAAACCCTATCATGGAAACTTCAAAGTTATACGTGTAGTCTAATATTCCCCTAGCTTTAGACCAGCTCAAATTCATGTGGTAGTTTGTCACCTTTTACCTTGTTATTTTTCAGCTCTCCCCTCTCATTGTGATGCTTTTTTCTAGGGAAATCCCCCTCTAATTCCCTTAATTCTAAGAATGTGGATTCTAGTGTCTCTTGGACTATTATAGGTGAGAAGAAAGATCTTCCTGAGCATTTGACACAAAATCATGATCAAGTGTTAGGTGTAGAGACTACCTATTATAGCCTTGGTATTGTTTAAGTGGGAGCTAAAGTGCCTTAGTTCCTCCATTCAAGTGTTGCAATTCCTATAAGTTGTTTGCAGTTGTTCCTCTTGTTTAGTTGCATTGTTTCTCTATTGTATCTAACCTTGTTGGGTATTTTTTGTCTTATGTTATGGCATCTTTCTAAATGGTTGGACCCTTTTCCTTGTTTTTGTCAAGTGGTCTCTTTTTTTTCAATGGTAAAGGCATCAATCCACCCAATTGATAGATGAAAAATCTTTTTATTCAATGGTAAAAGCATCAACCCACACAATCGATAAATTAAAAATCAAGAAGCAATTTCATGATAAAGTTGGGTTGTCAAATTAGAGGGGTTATTAGAGATAACCAAAGGCTTGGTAAAAAGGGGCTCTTTCTTCTAGAGAATATGCAAGATAACAAAGTAGCATGGACTAAAAATGTAGATATCTTGAACATTAGCTTTGCATGCTCTTGCAAGACATTAATTATGGAAGAATATTATTTACTAAAAGTGTATGCTTCAATTGGTAAGAAAACTTATCAATAATTGACACTAATTAAGGCCTTATTAACTTTTAATGATTCGAAGAGCGTGAGTTTTTCTCACTACTATTAGGAATGCAATAAAGTAGAAAATCTCCTCACCAACCATGAAATGGACATTGACCATATTGTTGAGTCTTTTGTTATATATTATGAATGTTTAGGATGTTCTAGATAAGATTTCTCTTTTTGAGATATTTATAAACATTAGATAAGAATGTTTAGGACCTCAAGAATGTAGATAGCTCACTACAACCTAAAGATAAATATCCAAACTAATCATCGACTAGGCTATTGTCGGTGATTACTTTGGATATTTATCTTTGGGTAAAACAATTTAAACAAAACATGTTGGTCAAAATCTCAACCAATGTGTTGACTAGGACATCCTAGTGGGTTTGGCATCCTGGTCGATTGAGGGTCGACATTGGTTAAAATTTTGACCAAACTTGGTCAATCTTTTGACCAACGCATTGACCAGGATATCATCATGGGTTTGGTGTCCTAGATTTGGTTCTCATACATAAGGGAGGCCATTTTTGACCAAATTGTGCATAGAAATCCCAATGCACACAAGACTTGGTCGAAGTTTTGACAAGGAAAATAGTGAAAAATCAATTTTTAGATCATTTGACCAACATGAGTCAAAAAATTTGACCAATTATTTTTAAAAAATTAGTCAACATATACTAGTGCCAGTACTAGCTCCAATAGCAACAACTATCCAAAAAAGACTTATCCTCCTTATCCAAAAAAGTTGATATTAGATTGTTAACATGAATGTGAAGGAATGTTTTAATAGGACCCAAGGTGGTCTTCACAACCTTCATTATTATTTTGGAATCATACCTCTTCAAATTCAAGTTGGGCATTCTCTAGCTCATCTCCATGGGAGTCATCCCTTATATTGTTCATAAGTGACTCAAGTTCCACCATAAGGGTATCATCTACACAATCCATGACATTGACTATCAGCCTACTCAAATAGGCCCCTACACCTTTTCTTTCCTATTAGAAATATAAAATTTGGGGAATTCACTTCCAAGTATTTAGCTTCCATCCCCTCTCCTGAGTATTCTCCTCTTGTCCAATCCTTCTGTACGGCTCATTGTGCTTTATCTATTATCCCTTCTTCATTAGGGGTACAAGGCAAGTTCATGTCTTTGCCAAAGGCTAATTTCCCACCATGGACTTCATAACCCCTAACAATGTCTTTAAGTTCTCATGTCTATGCCTAGCATAGACAAGGGAAAGGCACCCTTTTTTCTCAATTCCAAGGTTTGGCCTCCTTTATCGATCTCGATCCTTTCACACACACTCACCCTAATTTTTATGGTAAGGATAAGAGGTGACCTAATACTTCTCCTTCTCCTTTAGAACCTACTCCTTAGGCTTTGAGTGAACCCTTTGTTCCTTATACCACCCACAAGGTGAAAACGAGAAGGGTTCCCATGACTAAGCTTGCAATTGTTTATTGATTGCCACCTTTTGCTACATCAATGGGGCCATTTTTTTTATCACGACATCAATGGTTGTAAGTATAGAATAGGATTACATTTGACCTTTACAAATGTATTATCCTAGTTCAAACTTACATTAGAACCAATATGCACATGAATAGGAGTGTTGTCGATGAGAGAAGGCCTTTGAACATGACAGCATTGTGAAGACAGAGATTGATTATTTGATTCCTATGTCTGTTACTCTCTGATGAGGCATATTAATGTCTCAAATTTAATATAGTTTTTACATAGTTTGAACTTACTCTTTGAGTCATGTGAAAAAAAAAATTCCAATATATATGTTTTAAATGTCTTGTGAACTTATGTTGAATGTAGCTAGAACCTATTAAACCTATGGATAGTGGATATAACATATCTTGCTTAATATTATATATAAAGTGCAGCATTTCATATAAATGTTTTAAGCTATGTTTTAATATTTGAATGAGAGTAGAAATGTTGTTGTGCATATGGTTTGATGTTTCTAAACTTCAGGAAATGGAGAAGTCACGCAAAGAGTGGATAGCACCATATTAAAAATGAGTAATGAAGACTAGTCATACCATGAGAAGCTCAGGCTAGTTCTAGATGATAAGTCGTGTCTACAAGGGGAGTTATTCTAGGAGACCCGACTTGTTACATTATCTACGGACCATTGTTATGTTGCTTAATCAATGTTCTAAACTCATGGTTAACACTCTGCCTTTTTCTTCTGACAATGTTTTCTCTCGGTTTCTTTTATGTTATGTTTGTAATAAGTTCCAATCCTCTATATATATGAGAGAAAAGGAAAAAGTTAGTAGTTAGTTGAAAAAAAGATTCTAAAGTTGTTTTTTTTGTTCTCTACGAATTATTTAGTCATGTAGCAAAAGAAGAATTTTAATGAAAGAGTGATTTTGGACTACCTATTGTGTTCTTAGTTAGTTGAAGCCAACCAAGGGGGCCCACTTGGGAGTTGGAATAGATTTAGGTAGATTAAATTTGTTTATTACAATTTCTTATTTAAGATAGATTTAATGTATTAGTCCTACGGCATAATTACTATGAAATTTCCTATAGCACTTGCAGAGAACGATCATAGTGGATGTTTGAATTGTTAATTAGTTTAGAATTCTCTTTTTCATAGTCTTCATAGTTCTCTATAGATAGTCTAAGTATGTTTACTATTCTATGTCAGTAGTATAGATTCCTTTCATGCATTTTACTTTCCTACAGCATAGGTGTTAAGACTCTTAAAGGAACTTAATGCACATACTATGCTAACTCATTTCAAGTCTTACGTCCCTGGGTTGACAATTCAAATTTATTTTCATAATGGAATAGATAGTCCTTAAAATGGATATAGTATCCTTGTGAGAGGAATAGTGGTGTGATTGTCTTGGCCTATTGTGGAAACCTACCATTTTTTGCGCTATTTTCGGGGATGGTTTCAAACTAGGAACCTTCATGAGTCCTCTATTTTTAGATTAGTGTGTTAGTTAGAAACTACAAGATTCAGTGCTTAATTCAAAAGTCACCAATTCAATTGCATGCATCGAAGAGGCAGACAACGAGATGAATATGGGAGATTTCTTCCATAGGAACCTATTAATCTGAATGAAGAAATTGAAGAAGAAGCTGAGTTTCCTTTTTCAAAAGCAAGCCCTATTTTTTCTATAGAATCATCCTCAAGAGTAGAACCTTTGGATATAATTGGTCTTCAACCTTTTCCTAAAATTTTGGCCTGTTTTCTTAGTACTACTCCAAATCCACCAGTTGTTAACAATTTAGTGCCCAATGTTCCTTTTCAACAGCAACCTCATAATCAAATACCTCCAATAATGGAACAACCTACTTTTCTATTTCCCCTCCCAAGTCTTGCAACCAATGCTACTCTTAAAAATATACCTCCAAATGCTCTTCCAAAGTTTTATGGCCTTGCAACTGAAGATCTCAATACCTTCGTATTTGATTTTGACATACTCTATCATAGCTTTGACTACAACACTGATGCCCATAAGCTCAAATTATTTCTAGCAACACTGAAAGAGTCAACTTTACGATGGTTCATGGGTTTAGGAGCCAATGCAGCAAGTAATTGGGATGAAATGCAAACTCTATTTCAAAAAAAATATAAAGAGTATTTGAAGAAAATGATTCAAGAGGAGATGATATCTTTAGGATATCAAAAAAGGAGGAAGAAACATTGGAAGACTATGTTTCAGGTTTCTTGTATGCATTGTAGAAGAACCCTCAACATGTGTTGTCTAAGGATTTGCAAAAGCTAGTCTTTTTGAGAGGTATGAATGATAGTTGTCTAGAAACATTAGACTTGATGGCTGGAGGAGATGTATATCAATCTTCTTGGGATGACCTTAAGAAAATTTGTCTTAATTACTCAAGATCAATAATGAAGAAAGGAAAAGGACACTAGACTACAACTACTAAAGGAATTAGTCAAGGTATTTCAAAGCTTGAGATATCTAATCTACTCATAGATTTCAAGAAGAACATTATAAATGATGTCACTACACATCTTGACACAATGACTGCAAAGAAGAAACATGCAGAAGCTGAGGTACAATTAGCTGAGTACTGCCCACATTGTCAAAAGCAAAAGAAAGATTGCCAATGCAAATTGGTTGCTAGCATAGAAAACCAACATCTTCCAACTGAGTACATCAAGATAGATGGAGGATGATGAGCAAGTATTCTTTGTTACTCAATGTTAGCCATGGGCCCAACTTCAAGGTATGCCTCATGACCCTTTGTAAAATTCAAATCTATATGGTAATCAATGGAAAAATCATAATATCCAAGGCCCTCCACAATATAGTCAACCTAATTGGAATAATGCTTTGCAAAATAATCCACAACAGCCTCAATGGCCTCAAAATTCCCAACCTTCCTTGTCAAACCAACAGAATAATCAATGGCAGAATTAGCAGAACCTATGGCAACCACCCTAGGAGAATTGGAAATCTACAAATCAATGGAGAGGATCTCAACAGTGGCCTAACCAAAATATTGGTAATCCACAATTACCACCTCCAATCCAACAACCTGCACTAATACCACCACCTACAAGTCCAGGACCTCAAAATCAAACCCAGTTACCTACACAACCTCAGCCAAATCCAAATAACCAATAGTCACAACAACCCATGTACTATGTCGATGCTCAACAATATCCTACTTACACTCTGAATGTTCCAAATATACATTTGAGATATAGTACAACCCTACTAGCACCTAAACTGCCTCTTATAACTGAAATACTAGATACTCCTATAGCATCAGAACTAGTAGTTTCTAAAGAGATTGACCCAACTAATGTCACTAGCTCAGCTCAAGCCCAGCTAGCAATTGACCCTCCTTTTCTAGAGAAGCTCAGACAAAGTAAACCTGCACAAACAGAGGAACAACCTTTTGATATTATTAATCAGTTATAGAACATGCATGTCCAAATACCCCTATTTCAAGCTATTAAAGATGTTCCTATCTATGGAAAAGCGATCAGAGAAGCCTACCTGAAAAATATTTGGAGGAAGAAAAAGGACCCAACTACAGTCCATGTTGTAGGACAATTGGTTGACATTATGTTAGGAAAACTAATCATTCCTAAATACTTTGATATATAGGAAGTCCAGTTGTGAATGTGATGATAAATGGTCAGTTTGTTAAAAATGCTTTAATTGATCTTGGTACTAATATAAATATCATGACTAAGGATGGTATGAAGAAGTTGAAAATAGAAGGATTGAGGCTTAGCAACAAATAAATTTGATTTATATCCTCTAGCACAACCACAAGCAGATTTAAGCACATCTGTCTAGCCTAATTTAGGGGATGGAGAAGAAGAGTTAAACTCTATAGCACAGCATATGATGTTACATAGACAATCTTTTCTAAAGTTGTAGGAAGAGGATTCAATAATTCAGAGTATTCTTACTAACATTTTTGTGGTAGAGAAAGATGTATCTGATAGTTCTGTGTTAGAATTAACCCTATATGAGGAATGTAATGAGCATTGTATTTTGCTCAAGGAGCCAAACATTATTCATCAACTCTTACCATGTGAATTAGATACAAGTCCAATCTCTAAAGCTAATATAATTGAGTCTACAACTACTGTTGAGCTATCAAAAGGTCATAATCTCCACGTCAATCCCACATTATCTTTCACACAGATGAAACAATTAACAGAGCTGCTTCAAAAACATGAAAATGCTTTTCCATGGGATTATGGGGATATGAAAGGGTTGAGTCCTACACTATGTACTCATAGAATATACATCAATGAAGCATGTTTTCCACTCTGTCAACCCCATAGAAGGATTAATCTAGCCCTTAGAGAAATAGTTAAAACTGAATTACAAAAATTGCTTGATGTTGGTTTTATTTATCCTATATCTGATAGTAGATGGGTGTCACCCCTGGTCATAGTACCTAAAAAGGGAGGGAAATGGTGGATTTGTGTAGATTACAAAGAATTCAAGGCAACGAAAAAGGATCACTTTCCTTTACCATTCATTAATTAAGTTATGGAGACTCTAGCTGGAAAGAAGTATTTCTCTTTTCTAGCTGGGTACAGTGGTTATAATCAAATAAGTATTGCTCCCAAAGATCAACACAAAACCACATTTACATGTCCATGGGGTACTTTTTCATATTCTATTTTTTCATTTGGCCTATGTAATGTCCTTGCAACATTCCAACGAGTTGTAATCAGCATCTTTTCTTATATATCACATGATTGTATGGAAATATATATGGATGACTTCACAACATTTGGAGTCACCTTTAAAGAAGCCATGATGAATCTTGAAAAAGTACTCATCAGATGTAAAGAACATAATCTATCACTTAATAGTGAAAAGTGTTTCATGCTCATGCAGGAAGGAGTGGTACTTGGTCATTTCATACCAGTTGTAGGAATACAAGTGGTTCCAGCTAAGATAAAGGTAATTCTAACATTGCCCATACCTACAAAACCAAAAGATGTAAGATCTTTTTTAGGTCATGCTAGATATTATAGGCATTTCATAAAAGGCTTCAGCAAAATAGCTAGTCCTTTGTACACATTGTTGACTAAGGAAGCTGAATTTATTTGGACACCCGAATGTAATGAAGCTTTCCTGCAACTTAAGAAAATCCTCACCACGACACCAATTTTACAGGGACCAGATTGGTTAATTCCATTTCATATTCATATTAATGCATTAGACTATGTCGTAGGAGCTATATTAGGGAAAAAGCCTGCTAATCTTGACAATGTTATCTATTATATTAGTAAAAGCCTGCATGTACCTGAGCTAAATTACACATTAACTGAAAAAGAACTTTTAGCTATAGTCTATGCATTGAAAAAATTCAGACATTATGTGACTGAATATCCTATTTTTGTTCATACTGATCACTCAGCTATAAGGTATTTAATGAACAAACCAGCTATCACTGGTAGATTGGCAAAATGGGTCTTTTTGTTACAAGAATTTGATATTACTATTATTGATAAGCTGGGCAAATCCAACATAGTCGCAGATTATTTGTCTAGATTGACCATTGTTGATGAAGATCCAACTCTTATTGAAGACACCTTTCTGAATGAGCATTCGTTCCATATAGCAACTCATACACCATGGTATGCAAACATTGCAAATTATCTTGCTACAAACAAAATGCCCCCACACTTCTCTCATAAACAAAAGAGAAAGCTAGAAAAGAAGAGTTTTCAATATTCCTAGATATATAACAACCTCTTCTATGTAGGACCAGATCAAGTCATGAGGAGATGTGTCAAGGAAGATGAGATATATGATATATTGCATGCTTGTCATGATGAACCATGTGGAGGCCATTTTGTAGGGAAAAGAACAGCACTGAAGATACCTACAATGAGATATTATTGGCCAACATTACATAAGGATGCAGTGACATATACAACTAGTTGTGACAAATGTTAGAGGATGGGCCGACCAACCAAAACTGATGAGATGCCACTCACTCCAGAGATTTTAGTCACACCTTTTGATAAGTGGGGCATGGACTTCATAGGTCCAATTTTTCCAACATCAAGTGGAAAATTCTACATCTCTGTATGTGCAGATTATGTAACTAAATGGGTAGAAGTTATAGTAATGAAAAATGACAGAGATGAGAAAGTAGCTAAGTTCCTGTATGAAGAAATATTCACCCATTATGGGGTGCCCAGAGAACTTGTCACAAATCAAGGAGCTCAGTTTACATCAAACTTGATCACTAAGGTTATAAAGGAATACAGCATAAGGCATCGTAAATCTAGTCCTATCACCCTCAAGAAAATGAACAAGCAGAGGTTACCAAAAGAGAACTAAAAGCCATTATGACTAAAATAGTGCACATACACAAGAAGGATTGGACAAGTAGATTAATTGAAGTTGTTTGGGCATATCGTACCACATGGAAGACAACAACTAGATTCACTCCATTTGAGCTTGTCTATGATAAAGTACTAATGTTACCACTTGAATTTGAACACAAGACACTATGCAGTACTTTAGAGTTGAATATCAGTCTTCTTGCAGCACAACAAGAGAGACTCCTCCACTTGAATTCGTTGGATGAAATATGAAAGAGAGCTTTAGAAAGAACAAAAAATATTCAACAACAGCAAAAGCAATGGCATGATGCACATATTAGGAATAAAAAATTCCAACCAGGAGATTGGACCCTCCTCTATAATTCTCGCTTCAAAGAAAATCCAAGGAAATTGCAAACTCGATGGTTAGGGCCTTATGAAATTCAGCATGTATTTGAAAATGGCACAGTGAAACTAACAACCATTGATCATGTTCAGTTTAAGTTATTTTTAAATGGGCATAGACTATGTCTCTATCATAAGCCACAGACTAAAGCATAGTTCCTGCAACAATTCCAACCAACCAGTGCACTAGCTCTTTTGAACACAGTTCTTGTAGCAGAAGATGAAAGTCTTCTTCCTGTAACCATGCAATGATCAGAATTTTAGGAACCTTCATAATAAAACCTCATTTAAAAACAAGGACCCATTCTTCCATTCACTCTTCTCTTTCTTCATATCAACCCATCTCATTTCTCTATCTACCATCCACCCACACTCCATGTCACCCACACACTATTTTTCCTATTTTCAATAAATGAAACCGTTAGCACTTTCTTTTGTCATTAGACTTCGCCACCTCATCAACTTTCATGCAAACGTACACTCTCAATTTTTTAGGTATAACAATTTCTTTTACTCTTTATTCATTTTAAGAATATAGGTTTCAATATTTATATCTAATATTGCATTATATATATCATATAAGACTTAAACCAGTTTCTCCTTCTCATGCCAAAATTTTTAACTGAAGACACTTGTCAAATTTTAGTTGCGGGCTGGGAAAGTGTAGTAATTTCCAAATGTCATCTCCACATTATCCTAGTCATGTCTACATTAAAGGATGTACTTTGGCGGCAGTCTGATAGTTTTCATTTCATTAATTTTTAAAATCCTTCTATATCAGTTGTACCTTTTATTGCAATTTTTGGGAAAAGATCTCTTGTACTTGGCATGATTGAAAAGACTAAGAGTTATTATGGGAACACCTTCAGTTAGTCTCAATGTCCTTCATTATTAATGTATCTTTATTCTACATGTCGGAAACAAAGGGGTCTTGATTACAAGAAATGGTAATGGCATACGACATTTTTTTTGGTCATTTTTCATAAAGATTAGTTTTGAAGTTCAAAGAAAGAGAGAATTTGCAGAGGTAAGAGGGGCAAAAATTTATCACTGTAGCAAGAGTGGAAGCCAGACATTTTGAAGATGGGAGGATAGCTAAAAAGGTATGAGCCAATCGTTCATAATTTTTTACTTGCAGACATTGAAGCAGTTCAATGATTTCATACTTGTGGATGGCTTGGTTACTTCTTACAACTAACAGAATTCAATGAAGTGGCAATGGAGTTCATGACGACATTTAATGAAGGGCAAGCCTTAGTTTGGGGATTAAGAGTGGTTGCTACCGAGGAAAGGATAGCAGAGGTCACAAGATTACCAGCAATTGGGGAACATTATCCAAATGAACATGATGCCAGGTTTTCAAGGGCACAGTTCACTTAGCAAGGTAATCCTCAATTGGACATTACAAAACAAGGATGTAAGAGACTTTCTCTTCCACCTCAATACCCAGAGTTAGTAACCCACATTATCAAATATTTAACCTGTGAAGGTAGGTTTTCAAACTTGCATGCTCATCATTTTAAATTGCTTTGTTGCATAAGGCATAACATGCAAGTTAATATTCCCAACTTTCTTTACAATATGTTGTGTATAACTGTTGAGAAACTTAAAAAGGAAAGGCAAATTTTGTTTCCCTTCATGCCCTCATTAAGCTTCTAGTTGAAAGATCTCTTAGAGATTCCTCCCCTATTTCATGGGCAGAATTTGTTGAAGCCGAGACCTTACAGCCGCAACCAACCCTGTTCCTCAAAACCTAGAAAATGAGGAAGAAACCACAAAGCCAATTCAAAATCCAACTGAAATGGAAAAAGAACCCTCTCTTAATTAATTCTTCTAAGCCAAATTTAGAGGATGATATGCTGAGCTCTTCTAGGGACAAAGGCAAGCGTAAGGTTAGCCCTAACCTTGAAAAGGAAGTATAAAATCCCTCTGTTAAGGTAAGAAAAAGAAAGAAGTATGTTCTTACAACAACTAATCTTGCAGCATCTACTCTACTCACACCTAAACCAAAACAGACCCACAAAGTGGTTGAAGTTGAAGGAGCTCATGTACGTAGAAGCATCGTATGTGAGGTTGTGTATCTCCAGCTTCTATTGAAAAACCAAATGCCCCAATTCCAAATTCTCATACAGAGTCAGGAGTTGAAAATGTCCCAGATGATTCTCCTGTGCAATTAGAGCCCCAAAATGTAGAAACACATGAAACTAAGCCTATCAAGGAGACACCGCAAGAGAATTAGGAAATATGCAAATCGAATCCTACTATTGTTTCAGAAACAAAACCTAGCAATGATCAACCTGTCATGCCATCAGTCCTTGAATATTCCAATGTCTATCTTATACCTTATAAATCTTCCTGGTACACCCAACATTTCCAACAAGTTGCTAGTGAGTAAAAAATGAAATCTAAAACTCAAGAATTTTCATCATCAACAATTTAGTCAATATTGTTTGGTCTATACAATTAGTTTATTTTTTAGAAAGCCTTATGGAAGCAAGAAAGAAACCAAATCCAAAAGGCAATATTTGGTAGAGACAAGGAAATTGAATCATTAAAAGAACAACTAGAAAAGAAAAAGCAACAAATGAATAAAGCTTTGAAGCTAGCTGATCAGGTTATGGCCTATAGACCACCCCCAAGGGTGTATGCTATGTGTTTAAAAGAACAGTTTATATTATTCCAATTGATGATGACAATGAGAAATATTGATTCTAAATTTAAGAATGCTCAAGATTTTTATAATGTGTAACAAACTTTTCCCTCATGGCCAAAGAACTTGTTGTGCGAACTCTATTTGCATAATTTCATAATTCCACAAGAAGCAGAGTTGAATCCCTTGTTTTACATAGGGGATGTTCACTTGAGAGCCCTAATGTCATGGATGCACAATGAAACAAATTATGACAGACA
Source organism: Cupressus sempervirens (assembly GCA_028749045.1). Taxonomy (NCBI): domain Eukaryota; kingdom Viridiplantae; phylum Streptophyta; class Pinopsida; order Cupressales; family Cupressaceae; genus Cupressus; species Cupressus sempervirens. The sequence continues at coordinate 8,377,769 of CM053793.1, read as the reverse complement.
ATTGGATACCTATAGAGACCTTGAAAAGTTTGAACCACTACCACTCCAAGTTGAATCCCATAAGCCTTATGACCTCTTGAGAGATTGGTTCAAATTAACTTGTGGAAGGCCAAAAATAGAAATCAGAGAGAAAGTGTTCAAAGAAAGGGAAAAAGTTTACAGAGAGTATCAGACACTTCCTAATTTCACATGGCGGAGAGCAATTGCAAGACTTAGAAATAGATGGAGTCGATTGCCAAAATCTTTCAAGAAGGTTGAACCACACAACCCTATTAATTTCAAGGTAGCAGTAAATAAAGTGGCTAAATATATGCAATTAGGAAGGCAAGTCAGGAAAGAGTTATGGATGCCACTAACCTTCCAACCTCCTACCCTTCTCTGGCCCCTGTATGAAAGCAATGCTACCAGGTTAGATCCGTTAATTGAAGAACACTTGGGTGAGCATTGGAGATGATCTAGAGGATATTTCTACACCTTTAGAAGTGGGAAATAGGGGAAGACAACAGTACAAGATTTCAGAGCGATGGCAAAAAAGTAGAATGCTTGAGGACAAGCATTTGCATAGCGGGGGGCAGATGATGAGGCATATTAATATTTCAAATTTGATATAGTTTTTACATAGTCTAAACTTACCCTTTGAGCCGTGTGAAAAAAAACATTTCCAATATATTTTTTTTAAATGTCTTGTGAACTTATGTTGAATGCAGCTAGAACCTATTAAACCTATGGATAGTGCATATAACATACCTTGCTTAATATTATATATAAAGTTTAGTATTTCATATAAATGTTTTAAGCTATGTTTTAATATTTGAATGAAAGTAGAAATGTTGTTGTGCATATGGTTCGAATGTTTCTAATCTTCAGGAAATGGAGAAGTGGCACAGAGAGTGGACAACATTGTATTAAAAAGGAGTAATGAAGACCGGTCATAGCATGAGAAGCGCAGGTCAGTTTTGGGTGATAAGTCATGTCTACAAGGGAAGTTATTCCAGGAGATCCGACTTGTTACATTATCTACGGATCGTTATTTTGTTGCTTAATCAATGTTCTAAAGTCATGGTTGACATTTCGCCTTTTTCTTCTGACAATGTTTGCTCCCGATTTCTTTTATGTTATGTTTTTAATAAGTTCTGATCCTCTATATATATGAGAGAAAAGGAAAAAGTTACTAGTTAGTTAAAAAAAGATTTTGAAGTTGTTTTTTATGTTCTCTATGAATTATTCATTCATGTAGCAAAAGAAGAATTTTAATGAAAGAGTGATTTTGGACTACCTGTTGTGTTCTTAGTTAGTTGAAGCCAACCAAGGGGGCCCACTTGGGAGGTGGAATAGATTTAGGTAGAGTAGATTCGTTTATTGTAATTTCCTATTTAAGATAGATTTGTTGTATTAGTCCTGCAGCATAATTACTATGAAAGTTCCTACAACACTTGTGGAAAATGATCATAGTGGATGTTTGAATTGTTAATTAGTTTAGAATTCTCTTTTTCGTAGTTTCCACAATTCTCTGTAGATAGTCTAAGTGTGTTTAATATTCTATGTCAGTAGTATAGATTCCTTTCATGCATTTTACTTTCCTGCAGCATAGGTGTTAAGACTCTTAAAGGATCTTAGTGCATATACTATGCTGACCCATTTCAAGTCTTACATCCTTGGGTTGACAATTCAAATGTATTTTCATAATGAAATAGATAATCCTTAAAATGGATATAGCATCCTTATGAGAGGAATAGTGGTGTGATTATCTTGACCTACTGTGGAAACCTACCACTCCCACTAATTCATTTTCTCCAACCTTATTGCTCCAGCTTTTCGCCTAGCCACATATTTGAGCTTGTTTCTCTTTGCTTTAGGATTGACTATTAAACCTCATGCTAAGTCAATCTGGGTTTCATTTCCCCTTAACAAGAATCCTTACTAATCAATTTTTTTCCAAACATTATACCTCTTTCCACCTTGATGAACATTCTACACACACAAGTTGTGTAAAGTGTGATTATGTCCACTTAGCCTGCACCATCTCTTAACCACAGTCTTAGCTTTTTCAAGATGTTGAGGCTAACTAAATTGGATCAAAGGGTCTTTCCTCGGTCCTTTAAATGGAATTTTAAGAAATGTCATATGCTTGAGTTGCATCATTGCAAGTCTTTTTAGGTAAAGCCTCTTTTGGTTTTGGTTTTTGTGGTCAAGCAAGCTCTAGCATCTCCCAGGTTTGTCACCACCCCTTTTGCAAAGTCTAGCAAGTCACCTTCATCATTAGCTCAAGTTGAGTCACTAGCATCTTAAGGCATGCATGTTTGACTCTCTTGAGGAAATTTCAACATTGACGGTATTCTTTACAAGATCCCTCACACTTGTCATGGTTTAGCTCTTGAATGAGGACATTGAAGTGGATTCATCCTTGGTTGTGATTATTAGTAGGGTGTCTCAAGATTCTATAGTGGTTGTACCACTCTAGTCTTGATCTCCCTTCACATTGGATCAAGAATGAGAGGACAAGGATTCATTGGTGGACTGTGTGAAGGCAATACCTGCTTCTACATTTATAGATTAGAGCATGTACTTATGTTCTCCCCTATACTTGTTTGCTAATGTTAGTCCACTCTTGAAGACCTTTGTACTTCATTGGAAGTTGGAAAGAAAGGGTTATCTATTGGGAACCTTCTATTTACCATGTTATGCTTCTATATGTTGCACATTGCCTTTCAACATTTGGGGATAATACAAGTGTTGGAGGCATTTAAGCTTCCCTTCCATGTCGACCCAAAAAAAAATTTTAAAAAAAATCTACCCTTATGTGCTCTGCTTCAAATTTGCAACGCATCATCCCTAATGAAATACCCTTGAAAGGTCTTATATCATATACCTATTTCCTTATTCTAGGTTTTGATATTGAATAATCAAAGAGCCTTGTATCTTTGTTTCAATGTGTTAGATATTGTGTATCACTTATTGTGAGATGGCATTTTGTGGAAAAATCTTGTATGTTGGCATGCCACAATGTCTTTCTCTCTCCTTAAATATCATGCATTCCCCTCTACTAGTGGATTATTTGTTGTATGATTATCCTCTTGTGTCTACATCACAAGTCTTTCTAACAATTTCAAAATATTTAATATATTTGTATACCTTAGAGCAACCTGCTTATTGAATATCTTACCATATCATATGACTATCTAACATTCTCTACTCATATTGATGTGATCTAAGTCACCCTATCACACTACTATCTTGTTTGTGCTACTTGTGTTGACACATGTCTATAATCACTCTATTACATGACTATCTAACTTTTTGTTGCTTGTGTTGGAACATATCTAAAGTTGCCCTATCATGTGACTATCTATTTTTTGTTACTTGCATTTGCGCACTTGTAAAGATGCCCTATCATGCAACTATTTGGCCTATTCTATTCACACTAGCATACTTAAAATTGCCTTATCATGTGGCCATCTAGCATAACACAACTTGCTACCCATATTGATGTACCATCAGTGATCATTACCTTTGTCATCTAATGTGTTTTTCCACAGCTTGCACATTCAATCTAATCTCACAACAATTCATGGCTTTCCCTTGAAGGCAACCATATACAGACGAAAGACCCTCGAATAAGTCAGGTGTTTTTTCTCCACTTCACCTTACATCTTCGGTCATGATATGCTTGCTAAAGTGGGGGCAAATATAAGTTGTAAACTAGTACCCTTGGGTAATTCTCATTATCTAAGGCTCCTACATTAGCAAAAAGACAAAATCCAGATAAGCCTCCATAATTGCCTTGTCCTTTTCCAATGAGGTTGGCCATGTAGTTTGGGCAACATAAAAAGTGTTTGCACTACAAAGACTTTTGTGTGGTGCACATTTGTCCTACAAATTTGCAAACATGCAATGAACTGTTGAGACATTGCAACTACCAACCATGTAATATAACACCTCTCACTACTACCCAACAATGCCAAGATTCGAACCAATACCTTAAAACTTGATCTTGTCACCTTATTTGACCTTCTTGTACATGATCTTGTATTTTTCATCTTCTTTGACTGAAGAGAAGGTACACATATTGAACAAACATGTTCAAATTTTAGAAAAGCATTTAATTCTAAAACATAACATCATCATGAAATCAGTCATTCAATCTCATCATGATAAGCATATCTCATAAAATATGTAAGTCAAGATACAAAAGTCATCAGTACATAGTTGAAGACATATGACTAACTGAAAACATTATGACTATATTCTAAAAGACACACAATCCTGGAAAGTAGGAGTCAAGAGGATTGAGTTGTTACATAAAAGGAGGAAAATAAATTGAAGGTGTTTTAAATCAATTTAAACTATTCGGCTCTTATTAACATCTAATGAAGATGCAAATATAGGCTCCTCTAATCCCTTTTTAATTAATTTAGGGTCCACTTGGTTTCAGGTATAGGAATCGAGAATCAGAATGCATATTGAGAATAGGAATGGCTATTCCAATAACGACTATTTTTTGGAATGGATATAAGCTCATTTTAGGGGCAAAATGGGAATATGTATTCCTATTCCCCATTCCAATTGGCGCACCAAACGAAACTCCTCAAATTGCACATGTTAATTTCCTATCACCATAATGAAGAAATAAACTAATTATTTCAAACACTTTCCATCACATGACATTAAGGTTAGAAACCAAACTCTTTAATTCTAAAATAATAATGCTACTACATCTACACCGACATGGTGTGTGCAAGTACATCTACATTAATTTGAACACTTTTTGTTCTTATTGACATCAAAAGCAAATATAAGCTCCTCTAATGTCTTTTTAATTACTTTAAAGTCCCCCAAGTTCTATTGGACTTGTTTATGCTCTGCCAAACTCATAGTTGCTATTAAACATTTCATTTTAATTATTAAAGAAATGATAGATGTTTACATGCATGTGACTTTATTGGTTAAAATGTGTTAAACATTGTGATTAAAATTTAGATGGAATTAATTAAGCAACTAACATATTTAATTCCTTGTAGTGAAACAATGTGTAGAAACAACAATGCTCTTGTAACCACAAAGACCACGGATCTATTGCAAAACATACTAAACAATAAGGTGTCTACCAAAGGTATATAAGAAAATCCCCACTTCTAGTTCCACATTTAATGTTACTAATATTATTTTGTCATACATCTACCCATCAATAAACCTTTTTTATGATGAATAAAAAATACTATCAAAACTACCTATTTTTTATGTCTTTATGGAAAAATAACCATCTTCCCAATGATAAAAATGAGTGACAAATTAGTCCTAGGCATTTAGAAAAAATAATCTTATAAGTGTGATGACACAAATAATGGATTAAATCAATTGTCATTTTTATATACTCAATTTTTGTTATCAATAGTTGCATTCATGGAGTTGATATCTCAAAAAGGAAGCCAAGATTAACAATTGAAAGAAATGTAGGAGGAAACCCAAAATGAAAGTTATCAACAATTACATATTTGACCAAGATTCGCTTAATTGATTGCCTAAATATTGCTTCAAGTAACATATATCAACAAATTGAAAAAGTTGACCCAAAGATGAGACCCATCTACAATGATGCAAAAATTGACACTTAAAAACCAACTTGGTCTTGTAAAGAAACATTTCCTTTACCGAAGGAAGAGTCTACAATCCTCTTTGGGACAGCTTCACATGGTGTTGGGGTTGTTTGAGTGCTCTTCTTCCCCATGGTTGGTTTCAGAGGATCATCCTCGTGCTTCTTTGTTATCTCTTCATCTTAACAACACGTTCATGCTTCCTTGGGCAAGTTATTGAATTGCAACAACTTACATTATCTTGATTTCACCATCTTGGTCATCTTGTCTTCACTCATCAAACTTTGGCTTCCTAGCTATGAAGGGGAGACACTACTTTACATCTTGTCAAGCATCTTGTAGTTTATTAATCATACTCCTACAATATTTTTTTCTTTTATCTGTGTGCTTATCTATCTATTTGTTTGTTGAGGTGGTGGAAGATCCAAAGTAGAGACTTGACTAAGGCAAGTCTCCAACAACCACCCAACATATTTCCTTGTGTTTGTGTATGCAAGTTTAGTGGAAGGAAGAGGTGAAGCAACTTGTTGGACATCTCGATCACCTATGTTGTGAACATTTCTGATTTCTCTTGTTCTCTCTTTTAGTTGTCATTTCCATAGTATAGTCATATACCATTATTTTCTCTTATATATTAGTTATTTTTTGTTATTTCAATTTGTGTTTTTGAGATATTGGACAAATGCACCTTGTGTGGACATACTACATCCACGTTATTGACCTTGACTTGCATTATAGTGTCCAAGGAAATAGCTCCCAAAGCCTGTCAGTCAACCCTCGTAGTTAGCTCTTTCATTTGTGATAGTCAAAACGTTTTTATCAATTAACACACTTCAATTAACTTAGTTATTTTATCTTCCATATCATATCATTTAAACTTCACAACTTATCTTCATCAATTAAGTCGTCTTGATCCCCTAGCCCACCAAAGCACTAGTAGAAGTGAGGTGTCAAAAGGTGTGGCTCATTCCTTGAGACTTTAATTGGTCTCAATGTTGATGATTTCCCGTTCATAGTAGGAGACAAAACTAGAAATCGAGACCTAATCATACCACAAGTGGAATCAGCATTCAACAAATTCAATTAAACTTAGTCCCAAAAAGACACCATTTAAGATTGTTACCAAAACACAGTGACAGAACTTAGGAACATCAGAGCAGAAAACAAGCAAAGCACTGAAGCAGAAGAGTTTCCAGACCACATAAAGGTTGCACACAAGGAGATCATGAATGATATTTACAAGGAGCGGGCAGATACCAAAAAAAGGAATAACAAGTTTGTTAACTGGGATTAAACAATGGTGCATCTTCAGAAAGAGAGGTTTCTAGTATGTACATATAATAAGTTGAAGATGATGAAGTTTGGTCCTTCCAATATCCCTCAAAATTTTGATTCCAGAAAAGCTCTTGAGGAGCCAATAGAAGGCATTGACATCACACTAACCTTCAGACTTTACAGATCTCTAAAAGTTTCATGGAGCATAGACCAAAGAAGAGAACACAAGAGCACCACTTGAGGACTAACTACTGCAACTATAACAAGGGCATAGGATACATTTTGGATGGTTGAACTAAGAACAACACCTTGAACAAGGAATAAGCAATATTTGGCCAGGTGGAAGGGCAACCAAGTAGAAAATGCAACATGGATCTCAGAAACCAGATCGGAGTAATTTGGACTACACTTCTCAAATAACCCTGAGAGTCTAATGTATGAACATATCAAAGAACTAACTATATCAAACTGCATAGAACTAATTTCCTTTGCAAAATTGAATGGAGGCAAGATGACAAGTCCATTACAACCTATTAAGGTGTTAGTAGCAAGGGACAACCTAATTGAATGATATCTTCACTAGATCAAACAGCTTGGGACTGGACCTAACGGAGGTTGGAATGGTAGCATCTTCAAACCCTGCAATGCTGGCACAATAACCATACGGCAGAGGAGTTGAGGCAACCTTCAGATGGATCTGCACCTATCTACATCGAGATTAGTGTCTGCACCTATCTACATCGAGATTAGTGTCTTCTTCAACCGCATGGACCCGACCAACACATTACACTCTAAACAGGACTGGGACCTGATGGAGGCTGATGAAGATGGTTCCTAATTTGTTCAGAACTAGTGTATAAAGTTATAAACACCTTCAAGGATCTTTGGGAGGGGCTTCGTAGTTAGGAAGTTTGGGAGATAGAAACCGGAAGACTTTTTGGCATTTTCATTGTAATAAGCCCATGGCAATCCTGTGCACCAACATGTGAGGCCAATAGACCTAATGTATTAGGCATATGAGGGGCCTACAGGCAGATAGGAACCTGTTTGATCAATAAGAGCATATTTCTATTTTCCATTTAGTTCTGTGTTGATGTCTGCTGCAAGGCTGGACAGTCCATTCTGGACTCTCCATCCTTGACTGCATTACCTCAAATCCCATATAGGCTGCTCCTTGCAGATGTTATTAAAAATCTTGTCATTTCATTTCATCTCAAATCTATATTGTTCCTTAATCATGTGGAATCTGTGGAAAGACGCATCAACAATTCATAGCAATTTTCATCCTTTAAAACCCACAACTAAATTGGTCAGAATAGCAAAAATGATGCCAGAGGGCAAACACCCAGACAAGACGAAGGTAAATAACTTCAAACAAACTTTGCAGATAGTAAAAGCTTGCTTAGTCAATAGTTTTCTCCGTACTTAACACATAAATCATCCTTCCATATGCAACCTTACAAGTTTTAATGAACAAATAGGCAGATGGAAGCTCTGATTCTTTTGCTTTTTGCTAAAAGTTCTACCTTTACCAAGATTCATCCTATTGATTTTTACATTGGCCAGTTTCAATGTACAATTCCCTGATTCTAAATCGAAGCTATCCAGCTCAAAAATACCATTCTGCTCTTTGTTTTCTGTCTCGTCCATAACATAGCTCACATAAAGCGGTAAGCCCTTGAAGCGTTCCAATTCATCAGGTACTTTAACAAACCTTTCAGCACCTGGAGAAGACACCTGCACACAAAGGTGAAGAATTATTGATATGATTAAAAATTCATATAAGGTTAACTGTGATATGCATCTTCCTATTAAACAATCATGTCAATATCTACAATTATTTATGTCTTTCATGATGATAAAGGAATAGACCAACCAAAACTTCAAAGTGACGACAGACAACTAAACAAAGCAGAAAGAAAATCAGCATTTATAAATTACTAAGAATTCAAAAATTCAAGATCCTCATTTCCTCTAAGAAACTTTCCCGTGCAAAATATTATTTCTAGGTACAAATGAAATACAAGCTATAAGTTGTCCAGTACATTTTTTATAAAATATCATACCATGTGTTTTGTATAATAGAATTGGCCAATTATTGATTATAAGGTTAGAAAATCAAAACTCACTAATTGAAGCCCATGTTCTTTAAAGAGGCTCATGTAACAAATATAATCTTGAATGATCGACTTTAGAGTAATGCCTTGTTCTGGCTACACTAGCAAGGACTTGGAAATGCTGGGTTTTTGATGGCTAAGAAACAATGCACCTTCTATTAACACTAGCCACTCAGTGTAAAATCATCATTCAGAAGAAAAATAAAAATGTTTGTAGGTACTAATGACTCCATAAATTCATCCACTCAAAACTATACTCCATTAACTCCAAAAAGATATTCCAAATTGGTCATATTAAAGCAACAAATCACATTTTCTTTTTTACAAAAAAGGGCCTGGAAAGAACTGTGGTCCCCATAAGTGAAAATGATAACAAAGTAGACAAGGCAACTTACATTCATAAAAATAGATGCCCGCCCCTTCTCTTTTCCCACACAAAGAAGACAAGGCAAAATACGTTCATAAAAATAGATGTCTGCCCTTTCTCTTATCCCAAATTTGTTTGGTTTATTCATTTCTAAAATAGAAAAATGGATTGGAATGCATAACATTGTTTCCACTCATCCTGATCTCTCAGCAAGTGGAAAAGCTAGAATACAAAAGCAATTTGATATCTTTATATGGCTGCTCAAAAATGAAATTAATAAAGACAAGATAAATGTATCAATTATGGTTAGCATAATGATATTCCATCATGTTCTATGTTCAAAATTTTGAAGGCAGGCTCTTCTAAATTTAGGCCTCTAATTTGATTCAAACTTGTGTTGGGGATTAAAGGACCTTATACTGAAATAACTACATGCAGATGAATCAAACTGTGAGGTTACAAACTAATGAGTAATGCAGATGAATCCAATAGTGAGGTTACAAACTAAGAGATTCCTCTTAAAAATATGGTGCAAATGGTTGTTTTAAATTTATGTCAATGTCCTGGATGAGAACCAGGTCTCTTAAAGGAATAATTATTATTACAGAAATTAGGAACAAAAGCGCAATCGCATTAGAAACAAATGTACAATCTCATTATGCCATGGTGTTAGCTACAAGAGATCTGTAGCCTTCAAGAGAGGCATTTATGTCAGTTTTAAACATAATTAGGCAAGATAAAAATACAGAGACGAAATACTTTTGCGATGAAAGTGGATGGTATGACAATGTGGATTAAGAAATGGCAAATTGAAGGGGTTTCCCAAAGAACCACCAACCATCTAGGAAAGAGTCTTTTCCTGCAGCTCAAATTATGCCTTGCCTTTATCAAAACCCTTTCAAACTAACAAAGCTCAGGGCATAGTTAAACACCAAGCATATAGGCAAAAGCCACAATTGGCATCCAAAAATTTCAAGGACCTTACGAGTAATGATAGTTATTTTAATGACATCATTATGGTTATAACAGAAAATATGGAAAAATGCCACTTTTAGGTTTTTATGTTCATAGAGAAATCACATAGGAAATGGCATTATGAGTTTTCCAGAAGAAACTCTGCCACTCCCCTGTACAATGGCACACTACATTCTTTAGTGTTCGTTGTCATTAATACACTATGAGGGCAGTCTTAAGCTTTTCACAATATTAATGAATACCGAATTGTCACACAAGTTCCTGCAAGTTAGATTTGAGAGAATATACAAGGCTGTGTAAGTACAGCTTTTGTAGAACTGTTGATAAGTACAATTGAAGACTATAAAATTATGCACAATTGTGTTGCTCTCAAAGGTAGTTGCTCAGGGAAACTTGATTTCTTGTAAAAGAGTAAAAGAGAGTTCTTTTGCTATTGAGGGTATGACTTCATATTCCTGATAACTGTTCTATTCTTCTCAAAGAGTATTAGTTCTGTGATAGGATTTTGTTGATCTATGTTTTCAGAAATGTCACAGTAAATAGCCATCACAATCTGAAACATAAGTACAAGCAATGATAGTAGAAACAGTCATTTTTGGCCATTGGCCAAAAGAAACATTACTCAAGAGACTGTCATTGTTCTCATGAAATGATTTCTTATGAACATTTTGTGACTTCTAATTGATCTACCAAAAATATTTGACCAATATCACCTAAAAGCAATGTAGGCGGCATTGTGAGTGAGAAAAGACAATTTTTTACATAGAATAGTAGCCCAGGGCATCTTGAAGGAATTGATGCAGTTCAAAGATGTTCTGTGACATTAGTAATGTAGCAGTTTAGCTATTTTTTATTTTAATAGAGACTAAAATTTAAAATGTATGTTGATGCGAAAAGGGTATATTGCCTGATTCATTTACCTATTAGGTCCTACACAGACTAGTTTATGTACTATTGAGCCATGTTTGTGTAATGTCCCCATTTTGGCGGTAATTTGATTTAATTAATTTAATTAATTTAATTAATTAAGTTGTCCAAAATAATGAATATTTTATGAGGATGACTAATTAATTATTTTAATTAAATAAATAAGTGATATTAAGTTAATTATTTATAAAGTTATCAAATAAATAAATATTAAAAAGGTAACTTTATATTTAATTAATTTAATAAAGTGACTTGAAAAATATCTTATAAAGTCACTAGAAGTTCTTAGTAACCTCTTAGAAAATGATGTTTCTAGAAGTTCTTAGTAACTTCTTAGGAAAGTAGATAAATAGAGGGCTTGGGCTCCCATTTGGGACAGACGAGAATTGATGATTCTACTACCATTCTCTTTGAGCATTTGTGGCACCATCTAAGTCTACAAATATTTAGCATAATCCTTGAGAACGATACCTCTCAAGAGATTGCATAACTAAGGAAGTGAAAAACCTTCTGAAGGGTTGCACTTTGGAAGTGGTATTCAGCCATTTCAAGTTGAGTTTAATTTGTATACTCAGACTACTTAGGGGTTTGAGTTTTTGGAAGCACATCCGAAAAAGCAGGTCCGAAAAAGCAGATCCGAAAAAAGCAAGTGAAAAAAGCAAAGCAGAAAAGGCAGTATTGGAGAAAATTATTACAGCCATCTACAACCAAGTTCCTTTGTTAGCATTGCATTTTAGGTGTTATAAGTTTCAACTGTAGGTGTGCATTATAACAACATTATCATATTTTGTAATCCATGTAAATGCCAAGAGTCTTGGCCATATTTCATGAGCATTGTATTAGAAATTTCATTGCAATTAAGAAGATAATAGTTGCTGGTGTCATTTGAGCAATTCAATATCATTTATTATTAGCTAGTTAGTTTGCATACCAACTGTTTGTAAAAATGTCAATTGGCTTTAGGTTCTCTTTTTGGAATAAATAATGTTATAATTTTGCATCCCAAGTGTTTGTCAAAATTACTAATTGCTGTAGCTGCATATTGCAAGTTGTTTCAGTCACATATATGCATTGAATATTGTCAAAATGAGTTGCACATTCATGTTAGGTCATTGTTTAGTCAATTTAGAGTCTTCTTGCAAGCATTCTTATTGATGCTAAGTGAAGGAAAGAGCCATAAAAGCAAACTGAAATTTTATATCAGTCATATGACCCTTGTATGCAAAGTTTTTTTCTTGAAACTTTATCAACATTTTGATATTAGATTTGAGCAGGGTCATTACAGTGGTATCAAAGCTATAAGTCCTGCCATCCTGTGGAGGTCTTATTGGGAATTTGGAATAGCCAAATAGAGAGAAAAAATGTTTGACAAAATGTATATCAGTCCAGATCAGGAAAAAATAATGTTTAGGTTACTAGATACATTAGAGGAGCAAAATAGGCGAATGGATATGATGCAACATGAGCAGAATAGGCGAATGGATATGATGTTGCAGCTTATGGGTAGACAGATGGGCATCAATATTGATGATTTGTATGTTGCTCCAATGCAGGAGGTAGTTAATTCCTCAGGTGGGATCAAGACATGTATAGAGCCACCCAGCTATGATGTTGGTGTTTCAGCAGAGTCAGTCAATGTGGGTTTACGCTCTAGTATAATTGATTCACAATCTGGCATTGAGTCATATGTGCAGAGTCAGCAGTCCACATATGAAGCTTTGTTAGCAGATGACGATGCAGCAACAATGGGACTAAGAGAATGCGAGGATACTATCATATCAACAGCCACTTCTATGTCAGTTGAACCATCCAATGAGGAGTTTAGTAGTATGCATGCACTGGTTGATGTGTGTTCTAATGATGGCACATATGTTGATTATAAGATTTCATCAACTCCAGATTCGGTTAAGTTTTATATTGCAGCTGTTAGTGTTGTTCCTATGTCCATATATTTTGATACGGCTACACCTACTGTTGATACAATTGGCATGAGTGCATATGGTTCGCCTGTAGCTACATCTTTTTCAATGCATGTTGGTGATGACCAGGATTCTAGTCCAATATATATTATGTGGGTGGATACAGGGAAGAAGAGATTTCTTAGATCTTCTACGGAGTTTCCTTTTGGTGTCATTCTGACTTCTACATCACCCACACAAATTTTGGGTGCTATGTTACAGGGCATATGGTTGGTCTTAATGATGCTGATTTGCAATTGGTTTAATGTCCACAAGGATGTCACATACTACTTCATTTGGGATCCAGGTGAAGGTTGGAGTTCATTGTGTTGTTGGATTGCTTGAGGTCAAGCAATTTCAGGAGGGGCGGATTGTAATGTCCCAGTTTTGGCGGTAATTTGATTTAATTAATTTAATTAATTAATTTGTACAAAATAATGAATATTTTATGAGGATGACTAATTAATTATTTTAATTAAATAAATAAGTGGTATAAAGTTAATTATTTATAAAGTTATCAAATAAATAAATATTAAAAAGGTAACTTTATATTTAATTAATTTAATAAAGTGACTTGAAAAATATCTTATAAAGTCACTAGAAGTTCTTAGTAACTTCTTAGAAAATGATGTTTCTAAAAGTTCTTAGTAACTTCTTAGGAAAGTAGATAAATAGAGGGCTTGGGCTCCCATTTGGGACAGACGAGAATTGATAATTCTACTACCATTCTCTTTGAGCATTTGTGGCACCATCCAGATATGCAAATATTCAGCATAATTCTTGAGAACGATACTTCTCAAGAGATTGCATAACTGAGGAAAAGAAAGACCTTCTGAAAGGTTGCACTTTGGAAGTGGTATTTGTAATGTCCCCTTTTTTAGCATTCATAGCATGATGTTGTTGTTAGCCTATTTCCCCACGGTCCTGTAGGCTAACCAGGACATTAAAGGGACTTAGAGGCCATTTGGCCTAGATAGTTTCAGTTGCAGGTCTTTCTGAAGGGTTTTGAGGCAACTTTGGGCATACTTACCATTTATAGTAAGTCATCTTAGGCATGGGCGGACATCCAGTGGCAACGATATGTCGATGGTAATTGTTTAAAATCGACAAGAAGACTTGTTTATCACTGATAAGATTTGTTATGCATTGATAAAGCTATTTTATAAAGTTAAATTTAAATATTTAACTTTATTAATGCATAGACTATAGTTGTGGGAAATATTTAAATTAGAAGAGTCCCCTTTATTTTATAACAAATTGGAGACATAAGTTACATAAAAGGAGTTATGTTTTATCCCACATTGAGAAAACGAAGGATGGAGCTCTTGTGAGAACACTATAAAAGAAATGGAAGAGCTTCTTTTATGCATGCTTGGAAATATCAAAGAAATTGGAAAATTTGTTGGAGATTATGTCTCAATAGTTTGGAAGACGAAATCCCTTCAAGCTGGAAATCTTGACGCCATTGAAAGATATGGTTTTGAGATTCAACATAGTAGCAGTCCGAAAAAGCGAAACCGAAAAAGCAGGCTGAAAAAAGCGAGTACGAAAAAGCTGTCTGAAAAAAGCGGAACTGAAAAAGTAGGCTGAAAAAGCGGGTGCGAAAAAGCAGGCCGAAAAAACAGTTCGAAAAAAGCAAAGTAGAAAGGGCAGCATAGGAGAAAATTATTACAGCCATCTACAACCAGGTTCTTTGTTATGTATTGTTTTTTAGGGTGTTATAAGCTTTCAGCTGTAAGTGTGCATTATACTAGCATTATCATTTTGTAATCCATGTAAATGCCAAAGTCTTGGCCATATTTCATGAGCATTGTAATTTTCATTGCAATTAAGAAGATAATAGTTGCTGGTGCCATTTAAGCAATTTAATATCATTATTTATCAGCTAGTTAGTTTGCATACCACTGTTTGTAAAAATGTCAGTTGGTTGTAGGTGTTCATTTCTCATACTTAGATCGTATATATGCATTGAATATTGTCAAAATTAGTAGCACACTCATATTAGGTCGTTGTGTAGTCCATTGTAGTCTTCTAGCACAAGATTTTCATTGATGCAAATTGAAGAAAAAGTCATTTGAAGCTAGCTGAAATACTATATCAGTCATACGTCCCTTGCATGTGAATTGTTTGATGAAATTCCTTGAGCTTTCATCAGCATTTTTTTGAGGGCAGATTAGAGGTGGGTCATTACAGTGGTATCAGAGCTTGCTTGCAAAGTGTTTGACGAAATGTCAAACAACTAAAGTATAAAAATTTTTGGTGTTTGAAGCAGTTATAACCTATTAGGGTTATTACAGTATTCAGCCATTTCAAGTTGAGCTTAATTTGTATACTCAGACTACCTGAGGGTTTGATTTTTTGGAAGCAGATCCAAAAAAGCAGTCCGAAAAAGTAGGTCTGAAAAAGAAGATCCGAAAAAAGCAATCCGAAAAAGCAGATCCGAAAAAAACAAGTGAAAAAAGCAGATCGGAAAAAGCAAAGCAGAAATGGCAGCATTGGAAAAAATTATTACAGCCATCTACAACCAAGTTCCTTTGTTAGCATTGCATTTTAGGTGTTATAAGTTTCAACTGTAGGTGTACATTATACCAACATTATCATATTTTGTAATCTATGTAAATGCCAAGAGTCTTGGCCATATTTCATGAGCATTGTATTAAAAATTTCATTGCAATTAAGGAGATAATAGTTGCTGGTGTCATTTGAGCAATTCAGTATCATTTATTATCAGCTAATTAATTTACATACCAACTGTTTGTAAAAATGTCAATTGGCTGTAGGTTCTCTTTTTGGCATAAATAATGTTATAATTTTGCATCCCAAGTGTTTGTCAAAATTACTAGTTGCTGTAGCTGCATATTGCAAGTAGTTTCAGTCACATATATGCATTGAGTATTGTCAATATAAGTTGCACATTCATGTTAGGTCATCGTTTAGTCAATTTAGGGTCTTCTTGCAAGCATTCTTATTGATGCTAAGTGAAAGAAAGAGCCATAAAAGCAAACTGAAATTTTATATCAGTCATATGACCCTTGTATGCAAAGTTTTTTTCTTGAACCTTTATCAGCATTTTGGGATCAGATTTGAGCAGGGTCATTACAGTTTGCTACCAAAAAAAATTCTCCTTTCAACCATTCAGCTATGAATGTATTTTGTCAAACAGTTGGCACCTTTATGCATTCTTTACCATGTCATGTTAACAAATAGTTTGCTTGACGGTTTTTAATGTTGTCTCAAATTTGCAAGTAAATGGTGAAATTTTTGTAAAATGAATTTTGCTCAAAATCAGGCATATAAACTGGACAGTTAAACCATTTGTACAGCTCAGTATAACAATAATCTTTCGACATTAATTGCCAAACAGAAATATAAAAGGGCTGACCTTTACTACAAATGCCAGTCCATTTGTGATAATTAATAATGCTCAGGAAAATATATATAATCTTCACATCAAGTTGCAGCTCTTTAATTGTTACACAGAAGCAACAATAAACCACAGAATCCCTTCAAAATCAGCTTATAAGTTATAAGACGTCGAACAGCAGCAAAAACAAGAAAACCATGCCTTGACAAGTATCTCAAGACTTCAGCCAGCACCAATGAAGAGAGAACCACACCCTTGTAATATTTTCACACCCAAGTCTTAAGTCTCATGCTATAATAAGATACATAGCATCCGCATTAAATCCATTAACAATCCCTCATGTCCAGCGAGAGGATCCATGCCAAAGCAAGCTTAAGCAGTCCAAGTGAATATGTCGCTTTTGAATCCCCCAAACCCCAGTGCCAAAATCTCCTGCAAACCTGACACTGGAACAAAAACCACGAAAAAAGCAGTGTAAAATACCTAAATGGGATCTCCAACAAATACCAGCCAAAGCAGATATTTCACTGCAGTACCTAGTCTTCTTAAACAGGGTTTTCCTTCTCACAAAAGATGAGATGGACCTAGTCCAAATCTCCATAACCACACAGGGTTTTCTCTAAGAGAAATATCAGAAATAATAAAGTCAAACAAACTCCAAATGTGCTCCAAAATCCTTTTTATAACTCATCCAAGCTTAATGAACTAATTAGGGTTGTGCAACCTTAAAATTAATTTTAGATTCACCTTATGTACCCAAGTTGCCAATAAAGTCACTTTATCACATTAAAAACTTTAGTTAATTATTAAATTTCACTTCAAATTTTTAAAATAATTTGACATAATACCTCAAAACACCTTATGTTGTGAATATATCAACTACTCTACTTAACGTCAACTATTCGAAATCATCAACTCTGCCAAATGCCATATCATTGTCCAAAACTGGCACATGTTATAAATAGCAAGTGCAAACAAAATGTCTAAAGTCCATTTGAAAAGTGTCAAACAGCTCCAATAAATCCCCTGAGCTCATTTGTGATATCAAAATACTACTATGAATTGATTGACACAAACCCTAAAAGTTAACACCAGCTGCACTACATAAGAACCCAAAAACAAGGGACATTACAATCTGCCCTTCCCAAAGATAGTTTTTCCTCAAGCAATGCCAAAACAACCTCCAATCATCAAAGTAATCCAAACTAAACCCAAGAATGATCCCTAGGTCCCAAGTCAACCTGGGAGATCTGTAGCACCATCTCTTCAAGGCATTTTCCTACAAAGTACCAAAACAAGAGACCTGGAAACAACCTGTAAGAAGAGCAATCAGATACTGCATATACTCAAACAATTGCTCTTTGAAGGAGCCAATCTCAAACACCATAGGAATAAACTCTTGAAAGCCAACATTGGCTCTCTCATTCACATCAACTACTGTATGCAAACTTATGTGATCCCAATGTTCCTAATCAATCTTAAAAAGGAACCACCATATTGTTGGCTTGCCACTCTGATCATAATTGTCAAACCATTGTGCTCAAAAATGCACTCACCAGCCTTGGAACCCCAAAAAGTAATCATCATCAAATCCCAAACTAATGTGCCTAAAAGAGCTGAAATCAAAACCATGAAGCTTTATCTGCCAAGGCGTCTCGGTCAAAACCATATCAGCAAAATGACTTCCAATTACAGTCCTGGATAACAAAAAAGATACCTTGCTCAACCATAAAACATAAACCGCAGCATCACTCGACATGATGCCCCAAACATGAAGCAAGTCAATCACTAGCACAACCCTGAAATCTGCCAATTAGGGAATGTCATTGTTGTTGCCAACTGAAATCATAACATTGACACTTAACCTCCAAGTGTGTCCAAGGAATAGTTTTCAACATGCCAACACAACCAACCCACTGCAATCCAAAAGGTATCATCCAAAGTTATGCATACCATCTCCATGACCATAGTATCTGCAAGGACTATCAGTCAGCATAGTGGAACAAATAAATAAATGAACTGCTTCAAAAAAATACTTTCACAACCGTCCAAGCCTCCCAATGCTCAACAACAATATGCTCATAAAAAAATGTATGGACAGCTATAATAAATCTAAAATCCTACTGAAAACATAGGAAACATAAGTAAGAACTGGAGAGTCATCTCCCATGGTCAGATCACTTCTATCAACCAGCCTCAACCATAAAGTACCCAATTGTTGTTCTGAAGAAGGCATCCCACTAATCTGAGTGTCAACATCTAAAAGCTTGCACATTCTGATCAAAAAGTGGCCAGGAGTGCTGACTATGGAAATAGACCCACCACTACAATCTTGAGATAAAGCAACATCACTGAAAATTGCACCTAGGTCCCAAATTCTATAATCAATTTCCCCCTTATCAATGGAATCAGAAAGAACTCCATCTACCTTGAAAAGTGGACAATCAAATGTCCAATTAACACTCATCTCAAAAAGTGGATTATCAATCAACTAAAGATCAACATAATTCTTATGCTCCACCCAATCATCCTACTAATACAGACACCTAATTTCAGATTTTATGTGACAGTGTGCAAGTTCAAACCCCTCTTGAGTGCAATCAAGCTCCTCCATTTCTCTGTTCTTCAGCTATCTGGAATGCTTGACATCATAGAGCTATTTGTTTGCTTCAAGAAGTGCCTCGTGGACACTTTCCAGAGAAAACTTCATGGGGTCAAACTCAATGGTAAGCTCACTAACATTTCCCCTTAAATGCCTAGTCAAAGACAAATCCTCATCTAGAAACTTGATGGCAACATCTGTATCATGCATTATGTGTAAGAAAACTTTCTTTCCTCCATAGTGCTTTTTATCATGTGCAAATCAGCAAGAGGAAAATATTGCTCAAATTTAGGTGTTATAAAGATGAATTTTTCAACAAGGCTTCTAATGTCATCCAAACTAGATAAAATGTGCACTTCATTTTCCATAGACACCCAGAAGTGATTTTTCCAATCTTGTCCAAGCAAGCACAGTGACCTGGCTGCTTTGTTGCATACCAAAATCAGGATTTTCGTACTCGTCATCAAAGCCTTCAAGGTTGTCCTGAATCACCTATACCTCCTATTTTTCATCTTTGACAGTGAACTGTGTATCCAATCCAACAAGGTCACTAGGTCTTCAGTCAAGATAGCTACATGTAATCCGGAATCAGATTTGTTTTCAAAATCAAAGACAGCAACATCAATTCCATCCTCCATGCATAACTACAGAGCTGCAGTTAGAACAGAACTATAGTCAAAAGGAAATTAATCCCAAACACAATACTTGACATACTTTTGGTGTGAACACACCCTAATTCCAAGTGCAAAAGGGCTGATTGCCCTGCTCAGAAAAGAGATACTCACTGTGCTCCTCATGATTGGTTGACTTTCTGAATAAGTCACTCTTCACAGGAAATCAAACAAGAAATCTGAATTATCTTTGTTGGAATGTGAAAAGAATCCATCACCAAATAGCAATTTTGAAGTCACCAAGCCATTCATCTGAAATTTTATTTTCTCCATGCTCTTCATCTTAAAGCATATTAGTAAACTCATCACAAGATATCTTATGCAGTCATTAGTCTTGGTAGCATCACTGAACAATCTGAAAATGGACCAAATACTACTGTTATGACACTTTCATTGCACGCTTCCTCATTCTTAATATATGTATACATAATCAAAGAGTTGTCCTGAAGTTGTCTCAAGGTTCTCATGCTCCAAGGCAATTTCTCCATCATTTTTTTCTGCTTAGCATCCTTTTTACCAAAGAAAGGTTTCAGGTTTCCTTCAGAATGTTTGGACACTCTATGGCCAACTCATAAGAAGCTATACAAACATCCTAATAATGCCTCAAAATGGCCAACAACATAGACATAAGTGGCTGGGAGATGGTATCACTCTCATTAATAGACAAGACCATAACAGCCTTTGTGGCTGCAAAAACATAATCATTGTGTTCTTTTCTGGTCCTGACCAAGAAATGGTAAATCATATTGAGATCGAATCATGTAATCCCAAATCCAACATAAAATTATTCATTCTGACAATGCAAAAAAATGTAGCAGCAATCCTTCTAGAGAAATGATTACTTGTCATGTCCCAAATATGGAAACTATCCACAATTAATTAGATTACCTCCTTCAATGTATTTCATTGTAAGGCCGTTGAGGGATTAAAATTCGTGTAATCTCAATCAAACATGCAGCAGCCAACAGTCTAATCTCAACATCTGAATGCCTCAACCGCCTATATTGAATCAAGGTAGTTGCAGGAGGAACTAGAGCTAATTGCAATAACTCTAATGGCATCTGATCTACAATGTCGAACATCCTTCTAGTTGGATAAAAATGTTGAGAACTTTCCTTGATTGAGACTCTAAACTAAGTTTGCTACCTGTCTCATCAAGTATTCAGGCCACGACCTTATGTCCTTCAATGCCATGATTAAATCTTTAAACCAATCACAGAGGATGGAAGGTTCACAAGCTCCAATAACACTGTAGTATCCTATCATTTGCTATATACTTTTGCGCTTCCACTTTATGGCTCAGGAAATGTGTTATACAAATTGCACCCTTGCTCGTTGCATTCTTTACCATGTCATTTTAACAAACAGATTGCTTAATGGTTTTTAATGTTTTATTTCAGACTTGCAAGCAAATGGTGATACTTTTGTGACATAAATTTTGCTCAAAATCACAGAGAAATGCATATAAACTGGACCATTTGCACAACTGAAAATTATTATTTTCTTTGAGCATTTATTGCAGATGTTTACTGCGTCATTTTAACAAACAGACTACTTGATGGTTTTTTATGTTTTGATTCAGATTTGCAAGCAAAGGCAATATTTATGTGATATAAATTTTACTCAAAATCACAGAGTAATGCATATAAACTGGACAATTTGGACAACTGAAAATAATAATATTCTTTGAACATTAATTGCAGATGAGAACAGAAAAATGAAGGGGCTGAGTCTTACTGCAAGTACCTATCTGTTATGATAAATAATAATGCTGGGGAAAACATATACAATCTGCAAATGAAGTTGCATCTCTTTAATCCCTACACACTGGCAACCATAAACCTCAGAAACCCCTTTCCAAATCTGCTCATAAGACTTTGGCTAGCAGAGCAAAAGAGAAAGCCGCACCCTCACAACTATCTAAAGACTTCATCCAACATCAACAAGGACAGAACCACGTCATTCTAATATTTTCACACCCATGTCTGAAGTCTCATTCCATAGGTAGATACATAGCATCCAGCATTAAATCTGTTAAAAATCTCATTTCCATCAAGAGGATCCCATGCCAAAGCAAGGAGTAATGCAAACCAATTAATATGTTGCTTCCGAAACCCCCAATCCCCAATGCCGAGATCTCAGGCCAATCCCGACATTGAAAGAAACCACAAAGAAATTTCATATCTCAAAACATTATGATTTACCTGTAGAATATTTCCAACATATACCAGTGAATATAGATCTTTCACTTAATACAATAATAGATAAGTCATCTATTATTAGTTAATGGTTATCTATTGTAAATATCTTAAGCTTTAGTTTGCTTTCGTTTTTTGCTTTCTCTAGAATAGAATGTTTCTATTCTTTACGATCGTTTCCTAAGGAAACATTGTCTCATTCTTTTGTATATATTGACCTTTCAGTCTCTATTAATATCAAGTAAGTATTTACTAATTACCTCGTAATATGGTATCAGAGCAAATACTTCAAATTTTTTCGAAAAATTTATAATTTCGATTGAAATTATTTGTTAAGATTTTTCGAAATTATTTCTGATCTTTCACAAAAAACCTGGCTAGGGTTTCTGTTCGGGCAACAAATCATCAAGCTGAAAATCGCGAGCTGGGAAAACCATGAAAAAAAAGGATTTTCGTCTACAACCCGTTTTCTCCACTCACGTTTTTTTTACCACGGCTCGTCTACAAATCGTGGCCAATTTGTCTACACATCGAGCGAGTTGCAGAAGACCAAAGCCGCAACGCAATTTATACTCAAGCCACCCACATGTTTTTTAAAAAAACATCTCACGTCTTCTGCAAATTGCATTTTATAAACTGCTGGTATCAGTCTTTTTTTTTTTTTTAAAGCCGAAAAACCTTCCAAATAAACGACTGCTGGTTAAACAACTGAAGCAAGGTCACATTTTTTTGGGACCCGAAAAATGCTTGGAAAAAATGGGTATTTCGTCAGCCATAATCACTACTGATGGGTCGTTTTTGTCTATCCAGCCCTCTCGACTATCTTTGCCTGAATTTTCAGGTGTTCATTTATCAACAATCCGCCATTTGTTCTGCTAATTTGACCTTCCAAGCCACCGACTAGGGTTTTGCCCGAAACCCTAATTTTTTGGGGTCGGAAAAATTTTTTGATTGCAAATTCTTGGTGGGTTTTTCGAGAACTCAACTGGGTTGTCATCCTTTTTTTTGGGTGCCTCATTTTTCGTGCCTCGATTTTTGAGCCAGCGGATCCAGAAATCGACAGCAGATTCCTTCTGGGTTTTTTGAGCTCTCTTCTCTATCACTCTCTGATTCTTTTAGGTCTTTCAGATTTTTGCCTCGAAGAACATGCCTTCACAATTTTTCACAATTTTTCATTGAAAAATTTGCCATGGCATCTCTAACAAATATTCTGCTCAAGCATAACTCCAAATTCAATGGTTGCAATTATGGAACCTGGAAGCAGTGCATCATCGCAATTGAATATCGGAACACCGATCAACTTGTTCTGGGTGTTACGAAGCGTCTGACTTCTCCGGGTCTTGATCAAGATACATGGGATTTGAATAATCGAGAGGCAATAATACTTGTCAAATTATCCGTGGCTGATGATCAGCTTTCTCAAATTCCATCCGGCAAGACAGTTGCCGAAATCTGAACACATCCAAAAGGTCTTCATGAGACTTCTGACAAGAGCAAAACCTTCTTTCTGAAAAACATTATGTTTTCTATTGTCATGGATGAGCGCACCTCGCTCCAGGCACACTTGAACTAGATTCAGGAAATCTATGATCAGCTACTTGCCATTAGTCGCAAGATGGAGGAAGAGGATATTGTGGTTATCACTCTTCGAAGTTTACCAAAATCCTATGAGACTGGTGTTGATTTGAAGTTCACTAATCTCTGCACACTGCTGCTTCTGCAAGATCGGTGGAAACAACACTTCGGTAGCAGCTCCAGTTCCACCTCCACAGAGCAGGCTTTTGCTGCGAAATCCTTGCAGAAAGATAAGGGCAAGTTTCAGCAACCATCTCAACAAAAATCTTCTGCTCCAGTTTCAGATGGTTCCAGAAAGAACATTCAATGCAACTACTACAACAAGTATGGTCACATGAAGGTCGAATGTCGGAAACGCTTGGTTGCCCAGTCTAAGCAATTAGGTTCGCAACCCAAAGCGAACAGTGCAGAGCACACTGAGCAGGCGGAATCAACCTTTTATGCCTTCATGGCTAAAAGACCTGCAAATCATGTGAAGTCATCTGCCTAGTACATTGATTCAGGTGCCTTTCGACATTTCACTCACCGCCAAGACTGGTTTACTCACTACCAGCCTTATTCAGATTCTGTTATTTTTGGTGGTGGTGAAGAGTACACGGTTGTTAGTAAAGGCAACATTCAGATTCAGTCTGATGGGAGGAATCTCATATTCCTTGATGTGTACTACGTTCCAGGGATGGAACTAAATCTACTCTTAGTTAGTCAGTTGCTAAAACATTCTCCACACTTGGCAGTCACCTTCAGTTCATAATAGTGCACAATCACTGATCAGGTGACTAAGTCTACTATTGCAGTAGGTCTTGAGGATCATGGTCTTTTCATACTTTCTGATTCTGGTGATTCTCAGAACTTAGCTATGGTTGCTCGGCAATCTTCTGTCAGCACACTTTGGCATCAGCGATATGGGCACTTAAATGTGCATTATCTCTCACAACTTGCTTGGGATGAGCTTGTTCTTGGCTTGTCAGAGATTCAAACTCAACACCTTGGAGTTTGTGATGCATGTCAGGCTGGAAAGCAACATCACACACCTTTCACAAGTGGCAATTCTTAGCAAGCTTCTCAAATACTTCAGCTTGTTCATGCCGATATTTGCGGCCCTATGGCCACTCCTCTTCTTGGGTCTAGGTATTTTTTGTTGTTTGTAGATAATTTCAGTAGAAAAATGTGGGTGCATTTTCTTAAAAAAAAATCAAATGCATTTCAGAAGTTTAAACCATTAGTTGAAAGAGTCTAGGAAAACTATTATTACTCTTAGATTAGACAATGGGAGGAAATTTTGTTCTAATGTTTTCTCCAACTTCTTGGATACACATGGTATCAAATGCCAGTTAACCAAACCCCACACCCCACAACAGAACAATGCAGTTGAACATTGGAACAGGACAATCACCAAGATGGCTCGTTTGATGCTCGAACACAAACATGTTCTGAAGAAGTTTGGGCAGAAGCAATTAACACTGTAGTTTATTTGTTGAACCGGTCACCCACAGTGGCGATCAAAGGTAAAACTCCGGAAGAGGCTTGGTCAGGTCGCAAGCCCAGAATCAATCACCTGAAAGTTTTTGGCTCTCTTGATTTTGTTTGGATCCCTAATGCTTCATGCACCAAGTTGGATGCCAAGTGTTAGAAACTCATGCTTGCTAGATATAACGTCTTCACAAAGCCTACCACTTGATCGATATTCAGACATCTCGTCTCATCTATAATTGTGATGTAGTCTTTGATGAGCAGCAAGGACCTTATATGCCTGTTTCTCCTGTCCCTGATCCAGCAGACCAATCTATGCAGGCTCATGATTTGGGAGTTCAGCTTCCATTAGGTCCACCTGATGGGAGGGTTCCAATAGCTCTTATAGCTACAATTATTCCAGTGATACCTGTACAGACACCTCTGGCTTCTCCTGCAGGATCACCTTGCTTTGTAGATGCTTCACCTAACTTTGATCCAGCATCTTATGATGAGGATCCTGCTGATCAAGCATCTCCTAGTACTACTGTTGGTCATTCTCCTATCCAGCCTAACTGGTGGGCTAAGACACTTGCTGATCTTCGTGATGATGAGCTCATTGATGGGAGAACTGCTCGAAAAAAGAGCAAAACTATAGATTCTGTAAACTTTTCTCTTATGGCCAACATTCACAATGTGTTTCAACCTCAAACATTTTCTGAGGCTAAAGGAATTCTAAAGTGGGAACAAGCCATGACATCTGAACACCAAAGCCTGCTGAAGAACAACACCTGGGTCCTTTCTAATCTTCCACCAGGGAAGAAACCCATTAGATGCAAATGGGTCTACAAAATCAAATACAAATCATATGGTACTTTGGACAAGTACAAAGCTCGTTTAGTGGCGAAGGGCTTTTCTCAGCGTCAGGGCATTGATTATGAGGAGACCTTTGCTCCTACTGCAAAGATGAGCACCATCAGATTAGTCCTAGCCATGGCAGCATGGTTTGGCTGGAAGGTCCATCAAATGGACGTCAAGAGTGCTTTCTTGAATGGTGATCTCCATGTAGAGGTCTACATGATGCAAACTCCTAATTTCAAGGTTGCAAGTAAAGACCATCAGGTTCTTAGATTGGTAAAAGCTATGGTTTGAAACAGGCCCCTTAGGCATGGTACATCAAGATTGATAAGTACCTTAGTGATCAAGGCTTCAAGAGGAGTTCTTTAGACTCAAATTTGTACATCAAGACTATTGACAAGGACACCATTCTTCTGGTTATTTATGTGGATGATTTGATCATCACTGGCAGTTCGGCATCTTTGATTCAGGGAAGCAAGCAAAATTTATGCCAATCTTTTGATATGACTGACCTTGAGCTCATGCATTATTGCTTAGGTGTTGAAGTTTGGCAACAGTCTTCTGGTATATTCATCTCTCAGTCCAAATATGCCAGAGCCCTGTTAGACAAATTCTGAATGCAAGATTGCAAACTTGCATCTACACCTATGGAGAAAGGTCTCAAGTTATCAGCAAAGTCTGATTCTCCTTCCGTTAATGATACTACATACAAACAACTACTAGGCAACCTCATCTACCTCTCTACTACTAGACCTAATATCAGCTTCGCAATCAGCTATATTTCACGCTTTATGAGAGCTCCTAAAGGTGATCATTGGATAGCAGCAAAGCGTGTGCTTCGTCATGTGAAGGGCACTTCAGATTATGGACTTCTATACTCTTGAAGTTCTAATCCTAAACTCAGTAGGTTCACAAATTCAGATTGGGCAAGCACTATTGATGATAAAAAGTCAACATCTGGATATGTGTTCAGTTTGGGATCCGATGCAATCACATGGACCAGCAAGAAGCAACAGGCAATTTCTCTCTCTTCTACAGAGGTTGAATATAGAGGGACTGTTAAGGCAGGATGTGAAACTGTTTGGCTTCGTCGGATGCTTGGGGATATGTAGATGTCACCAGCAGGACCGACTACTCTGTTTGTTGATAACAAAGGCGTTACACAGAATCTAGTCTTCCATGAACGAACCAAACATGTGGATGTTCATTGTCATTACATACAACAGCTGGTTGAAGACGAGACTATAGATTTGCAATATTTTCCTACCACAAATCAAACTACAGACATTCTCACCAAGCCTCTTGGTCTTGATAAGTTTGTCAAATTCAGAGGACAACTTAGTGTTGTGGATAGATTAACCATTAAAGGAGGGTATTACAATAATAGATAAGTCGTCTATTATTAGTTAATGGTTATCTATTGTAAATATTTTAAGCTTTAGTTTGCTTTCATTTTTTGCTTTCTCTAGAATAGAATGTTTCTATTCTTTACGATCATTTCCTAAGGAAACATCGTCTCATTCTTTTGTATATATTGACCTTTCAATCTCTATTAATATCAAGTAAGTATTTACTAATTACCTCGTAATATCACTACCATATCTAGTCTTCTTCATGAGAATTTTCATCCTCAAGAAGACTGAGATAGACCAAGTCCAAATCTCCAAAGCCACATAGGGTTTCCTCAGAGAAAATATCATACATGATAAACTCAACATACTCCAAAAGAGGTCCAAAATCCTTTTTATAACTCCTCCAAGCTCAATGCCCTGATTAGTGTTGTGCAACCCTGAATTTAATTTAATTTTTAAATTCATCTTGTCTTTCTAAGTTGCCAATAAAATCACCATATTAAATTAAATATCATTACTTAAAAATTAAATTGAACTTTATATTTTAGCATTGTTAAAATAATAATATCTCAACACATCGCAAGATATAAAAAATTTAAGCAATCACCCACTATCCAAATATAATTACCTTGTCAACCACCATGTTGGTGTGCAAAACTGACACTATAAATACTTAGTACGGACAAATTTTCCAACATCCCTCTAAAAAGTATTAGACAACTTCAATAAGTCCTCTAAGTCACTAGCAACATCAAAATACTGCTCTAAACTGGTGGACACAAACCCTGAAATTCAGCAGCAGCTGCCAACAAGAACTTGAAAAGGACATTACAGTTGACTAAGTTTACTTAGGGCATTACCATTTTATGTCTCAAGTTATAAGATTCAGACATGTTTTAATCTTATCCTGTCCTATGTTAGCAATACATGAAGCATCAATACACATGAACAACCACGGCCATTGGATGAGTGGACAGTGCAGAGGTTCTCTCTTCATTCACCCATTGAGGGCGATATTTGTTGTCGAGTAAATTACATTTCAGGAATAGCTAATTGTGTGTTAGGAAGTGTTAGTTACCAAAGGCGTTATGTCGTGACACTTGAGTCGCAACCCTTTGGGCAATATATGTATGCTTGTCATGAACAAGAAAAGATATCATATGAGATCAGATCATAGTTGTGCCTAGTTTGAGTTGTACTATGATGGGATGTATTTGGGAGAAATATTAATGGAACAAACAATCTGGTTTCTTGAAGCATTGTGTTGCATTTACTTTTATGTTTTTTCATTACTTCTGTAGCATGTATTGAAACACTTTTACCCATGACAATAAACATTTGGCGCCGCTGCCTTTAAAAGATTCCACGGAGCGGTGATTGAATGGCAAAGGGAATGTGATGGGGCAAACAGTAGACAACAGTCGTAACAGCGAGGAAGACAACAATCTTGAGTTGTTTGAAGGTGAACGAGAGTTAACAAGAGATCTTTAGGCATCCATAGAAACACGTGCGTAGAGAAGCTGCACGAGAAGGAATTCCTGAACGTGTTATTTGGAGCGCACTCGGAGTTAGCCCTTTTGTTGACCGTTTGATGAGTCGTCTCCCATGATTACTTCTACAAACATTTCTGGCACTTCAGAACCGAAGGGAGGAGATTAACAAAGAAAATTGACGTCAACAAATTCTTGCAAACTTGTACCGAATGCAAGAAGAGCGTCATCTCAAGAGGAAGATGAAGCCTGTCGTAGGGGAAACATGAACTAAACCCGAAGGGGAAATAAATAAAGAACACAATGTCATAATTATGTTCTATGAAGACATGAATCGTAGACAAAATATTATATAAATAAAAGTGTTCTTTCAACTTTATCCTGTGTTGCTATTTTGTGTGGATGAATAAGTAAAATATTTATGCCAAACCAATTGAATAAGAATATAATTTCTAAGAAGGAAATTGAAGAATGAAACATTACTAGGAGAGTCGTACTACTGCAGCAACAAGTCGAGAGACAATGATTTTGAAGGATCACAGAAGGACTATCAAAGAAGTTGAAAGTGAGGCGGTAGGAAGTGGAGATGGAGAGGAAGATCACGATGACGAACAGAATAGGTGAAGCATTCATTGAGACTAAAAGCCTACTTGGGAACCTAACTTTAACTCCACGAACAGAGACGAGGGAGGCCCAAAGGAGGGAGAGAGAAGAAGCAGAGAGTAGGGGAGCCCAGGATACTAGTGCTGCCACGAGCATCAAAGTGACAGAAGTGCATAGGGATCAAAGCAGCCTATCGGGCTGGGAAACTCCTAGTGAAGGGGTGCAAACTACTTCCAATATGAGGACACCGAATTGAACAGTACCAGCACATCAAGTGGGTGAAACACAACATGCGGTACAACACACACAACTTGTGGTACAACATACTATACCAATACAGAACACATGTATACCAGTGACTATGGTGTGGCAAAAACAAAAACTACCTAAGTTCTCGGGGGATAGGAAAGAAGATCCCATACACTACTGTAGAACATGCGAGACAATCTAGACAGCCGACGGGGTTGCAAATTAGGATGATTGGGTGAAGCAGTTCCCAACAGCTTTGCAAGGGGTATAGCCATAGATTGATACTCCAACATAGATAAGACTAAAATGACTACATGGACGGATATATGGAAGGAATTCCAAACAAAATTTTGGCTACTCAGGGTTGAGAATGACATCGTAGCAGAAATTTATAATACAAAGCAAGCCCAGGATGAGATAGTCTAGGGATAAGAACGAAGACTTGAGGAATTAATGGGAAAGATGGAGAGCCCACCAGCAGATGGATTAAAGAAAAGGTGGTTCATCGATGGCCTAAAGCCTACACCACGCGAAAAAATGAACCCCCCCCCCCCCCCCGGCATCTTACAACGATGATTATAATAGAGCACTGGATTTGGAATGTGAGTAAAACAATGAAGAAGAAAAAGAGAAAATCATCCGATGAAGATGATGAAGATTCTTCTAGGGAAAGTAGTAGTGAGGAGTCAAGCGAGAAGATCCAAGCCCTCCAAAAGGATATGCTCAAAATGATGAAAGAATTCAAGATTATGGAAAGTAACACCACCCCTAGTGATGAAAGGGAATTATAGTGTATGGATTGTAAGGAAGAAGGCCATATGAAAGGTTCTTGCCAAAAGAAGCAATTTTGCGATATTTGCCAAATTGCAGGGCATTCCACTAAGAATACTCGTCAACATGAAAATGAGAGGGGCCCCAACAAATCTTAATGACGTAGGAGGCTTCCACTTCAATGGGGATGGCGAACACAAACACGAGTACGGCCTCGTTTGGAGACCGACACAGAGAAAGAGGAAACGATAACAGTAACAATAATGGGGGTCGTAATCATATTGAGTATGATGCAAAGAGACACCCAATGATCTAGTGTCATCACTGTAACCAATGGGGGCACTTTGTATGAGACTGTACAAAGGCAGATATGCCACAATTTCTATGTTGATGGTGTGGTCTTAGAGATCACGACGACGTAAACTATCTGAAGTTGGGAGAACATTTTTCGAACATCAACGGTCACAGGGAGGAGCTTCTCACTATCACATAGGTGCAAGCGAAAAAAGGTTACGTACTCGAACCCAAAAATGGAGAAAAGAAGAATACAGGAACCAAAGGCAAATATTGAGAAAGAAATGATGGTCGAAAGGAGAGAGACAAACAGTACAACCGACACCTTATTAAGGGGTGAGGCTGAACAAAACATTGTACAACAAGTGTTGCAAACTGAAATCCCTATGAAGCTAAAGGACCTTCTCGTTGCCATGCCGCAGCTGAGAACTACTCTGTTAAATGTGACACCGCCTCCAAAGGCACCCAAGGTGAAGGGAACCCAAGGCAAAAGGGGAAAAATCTCTTCGGAAAGAGACTTTGGGACTGGAGAGGACCCCATGTTACTAGTCGTAAAAACTAGAAGACATCCAATCATGGTTGAAATGGGCATTTTGGGAACCATCTTGAAGGATACAATTGTGAACAGAGGTTCCAGAGTCAACGTTTTTTCGGAAGCAACGTGGTGGAGATTGGTGCAAGCTACGTTGTGACCACCAATGTTTCAACTTGTCCATGTTGACCAACACAACATCAAACCTATCGGAACCCTGATGGCACAGAGAGTCGTGATTGGAACCCAACCCTTAATACTATATTTCATAGTGATACTAGTAAAGCGGAAAGGGTATGATGCTATTCTCGGAAGGGGATGGTTGGTGCAAGCCAAGGTGAATCACATTTGGAAGTAGAATACTCTTTCAATGGAGGGAGGTGGTGAAAAATTTACAATTGATCTTTGTATACAAATGGTGGGTGAAGATCTTGCATCATTCGATTCCGAGGTAGAATAGGAAATCGACGAAGGAAAACAACGAATGGAACCAAATGAAGAGGGAGTCTTGGAAATAGAAGGGTGTTCAGAAGATGATTTAGATTCACTAGACTTCCATTGACAAATGGAAGACTATGAACTATTCCACTACAACATGTCGCAGGTGGATGAAGGGGAAGAAAAGCCTGCATTTCCTTCAGAGTACATCAAATACAAAGAAGGGGAGATGCATATTGCAGAAACACCCACAAACCAATTTGACAATGAGAAACTCATAAAATATGAAAAGCCTTCGATGAAGGTAATGAACCTAGGAGACGAAACCAATCCGAAGAATATCTTTGTTGGTGATGCCTGGAATCCTACACTGAAGATAGCCACATTCAAAAAAATTGTGGAGAATAAATATATATTTATTACAATAATAGATAAGCTTCTATTATTAGTTAATGGTTATCGGTTTGAAATCTATTGTAAATATTAGAATGTTTCTAATATTTAGTTAGTTGTAGTTATCTATTAGCTTTCTTTAGCTTTCTTTTAGCTAGAATAGAATATTTTCTATTCTTTACAATCATTTCCTAAGGAAACATCGCTTTATTCTTTTGTATATATAGACCTCTCGGTCTCTGTTAATAACAAGCAAGTATTTTTACCAATTACATCCTCATATGGTATCAAAGTCAATACTTCAAATTTATTCAAAAAATTATAATTTCTTTTGAAATTATCTACTAAAAAATTTTGAGATTATTTCTATGGTTTTTCTTAATAGCCTATCTAGGGTTTCCATTTTTTTGAGAAACTCATCTATAAGAACTTGGTTTTTGGGCTAAGGTTTGAAGGTCTGCAAATCACATCCATACAAACAAAAACGAACGTCTTATTTTATCTAGTCATTTTTTCTGCTTGCGACTAGTAAAAAACATGCCCTCTCTGAAAAAATCACACCACATATCCCTTGTTTTTGGCTTGGTCGACAACCATAGTTTGCTCACTCTGTTCTCAGGACGCGTGCCCTTTCATGGCGTCATTGTTTAGCTCGTGATCGGCTTCTTTTTTCTCACATATGGAGCAGTAAACATCTCCAATACTTCCGCTTTTTCTTGCAAATATTGTCGCAACCTTCGGACAACACTTGTCGCCTCTACAATCTGCTTGTTTTTGGTCACTTTTTGCAACTATTTCATCCAAATCCGCTATTTTTTGGACCTCTTTTTGCAGTCGAGTAGGGTTTTGCTCAAAACCCTAGCTTTTGACCTCGAAAAAAAAATTTGATCACAAATTCTTGATGGGTTTTTCGAGAACTCAATTGTGTTGTCTAATTTTTCTGGGTGCCTTGATTTTCGTGCCTCAGATCCAGAAACCTACACCATATTCCTTTTGGGTTTTTTGAGCTCTCTTCTAGGGCACTCGTTAAATTTTTTGGGTCTTCCATTTTTCTGCCTCGAAGAACGTGCCTTCACAAATTTTCACAATTGTTCATTGAAAAATGTGCTATGGCATCCTTGACTAATATCCTGCTCAAGAGCAATTCAAAATTCAATGGTCAAAATTATAGCACATGAAAGTAGCGGATCATAGCAATTTTTTAATATTAGAATACCGATCAGATTGTTTTGGGTGTTACACAATGTCCAACTGCCCCTAATACTGATCAAGATACATGGGATCTAAATAATCAGGAGACAGTGATGTTGCTCAAATTATCTATAGCTGATGATCAGCTCTCTCAGATTCCATCCGGCAAGACAACTGTCAAGATATGGGCACATTTCAAAAATCTTCATGAAACTTCTAACAAAAGCAGAGCTTTCTTCTTGGAAAACACTATCTTTTATTATCATGGATGAGCTAACATCGCTCCAAGCTCACCTGAATAGGATTTAGGAAATTTGTGATCAGTTGCTTGCCATTGGTCACGAGATGGAGGAAGAGGACATTGTGGTTATTACTCCAGAGTTTACCAAAGTCCTACAAGCATTTTATCTAGACTCTCAACATCACGTCTTCTGGTGTGATTTGAAGTTCACAGATCTTTGCACACTTCTGCTTCAGCAAGATCAGTAGTATAGCGGTTCTAGCTCTACCTCCACAGAGCAAGCCTTTACTGCTAAATCCTTTCAGAAGGATAAAGGCAAGTTTCAAAAGTCCTCTACTCCAACTTTAGTAGGCTCCCGAAAGAACATTCAATGCAACTACTGCCACAAGTTTGGTCACATGAAGGTTGAATGTAGGAAACACTTTGCTACCAAATCTAAGAAATCAGGTTCACAGCTTAAATTGAACAGTGCAGAGCACACCAACCAGACAGAATCTGCCTTTTACGCCTTAATGGCTAAAAGACCTGCAACTCATGTTAAGTCATCTGCCTAGTGCACTGATTCAGGTGCCTCTCGTCATTTCACCCACCGCAAAGACTGGTTTATTGACTACCAGCCTTATTCAAATTCCGTTATTTTCGATGGCGGAGAAGAATACACCGTTGTCTGTAAAAGCAACATTCAGATTTAGTTTGTTGGGAGGAATCTCATTTTCTTCGATGTGTATTATGTTCCAAGGATGGAACTAAATCTACTCTCAGTCAATTAGTTGTTGCAACATTCTCCACACTTGGATGTCACCTTTAGTTCACATTAGTGTACCATCACTGATATGGCAACTCAGTCTATTGTTGCAGTAGGTCTTGAGGATCAAGGTCTTTTCCGACTTACAGATTTTGGTGATTCTCAGGACTTAGCTATGACTGCTCGGCAGTCTTTTGTCAGCACACTTTGGCATCAGCGATATGAGCACTTAAATGTGCATTATCTCTCTTATATCTTGCTCGAGAAGAGCTTGTCTTTGGTTTGCCAGAAATTCAAACTCAACAACTTGGAGTTTGTGATGCATGTCAGGCTGGGAAGCAACATCACACACCTTTCCCCAATGGCGATTCATGGCAAGCTTGTCAGGTACTTCAGCTTGTACATGTTGATATTTGCGGCCCTATGGCCACTCCTATTCTTGGATCCAAGAAATTTCTATTGTTTGTTGATGATTTTAGTAGAAAATTTGGGTGTATTTTCTTAAAAAGAAATCAAATGCATTTCCTATATTTCAAAAGTTTAAACCTTTAGTTGAAAAAGAGTCTAAGAAATCTATTATTGCTCTTAGATCAAACAATGGGAGGGGGGGATTTTGTTCGACTGACTTCTCTAGCTTCTTGGATACTCATGGCATCAAATGCCAGCTAATGACACCCCACACACCACAAAAGAACATTGTAGTTGAACATCGGAACAAAACAATAATTGAAATCGCTTGATCCACGCTCGAACATAGATATGTTCTGAAGAAGTTCTAGGCAGAAGCAATCAACACTGCAATTTATCTGTTGAACCTGTCACCCACAATGGCGGTCAAAGATAGAACTTCGGAAGAGGCCTGGTCAATTCGCAAGCCCAGAATCAGTCATTTGAGGGTTTTTAGCTCCCTTGCTTTTGTTTGGATCCCTGATGCGTTACGTACCAAGTTGGATGCCAAGAATCAGAAACCCATGCTTGCTAGATTCAGTAGTCTTCACAAAGCCTACAGGATGATCGACATTGAGACATCTCGTCTCCTGTACAGTCGTGAAGTAGTCTTTGATGAGTAGTGAGGCCCATTCATGCCTGTTTATCCTGTTCCTGATCCAACAAACCAGCCTATGAAGGCACATGATTTTGGAGTTAGGCTTCCATTAGGTCCACCTAATGGGAGGGCTCCAGTAGCTCTTCCAGCTCTAGCTATACCAATGATCCTTGTACAGACACCTCCAGCTTCTCCTGCAGGACCACCTCGCTTTGTAGATACTTCACCTGAGTTCGATCCAAATTCTTCTAATGGGTAACCTAATCACCAAGCATCTCCTAATACTAATGTTGGTCATTCTCCTCTCCGACCTAAGTGGTGGGCTAAGACACTTGTTGATCTTCATGATGATGAGCTCATTGATGGGAGAACGGCTCGGAAAAAGAGCAAACCTACAGAGTCTGTTAACTTTGTGTTACATCCCAAAATTTTGACCTAATTTTAAACTTGTTCATAACCGTTGGATTTAACAGATTATTCTTTCATTATCATGTGAAATAGGTAGTTATTTTTATACGTTGTATTAACTGTTAATGAGATGGTTGTTAACCATTAACTGTTATTAGATGATTAGCAGTTGCTTAATTTAAAATAATGATTATTATGTTTATATGAAATTATTATAGAATTATTATTATGGCAAAAGTGTCTTCATGGGTGATTGCAGGAACAGATGTAGAGAGGGAAGCATTGCTAAACAGGATCATTGGAATGGGATGTTCACTTAGTTCAGTCATCACGATCGGCAAGTATGACTTTAAACTTCTTTGGAAAGGACGCAACAACTTGATCACAGGATACATTTATGGGACCCACATGAGCTATTAAGAAAATAATCTAAGAAAACATAAAATAATCTAATTAAAATATAAAACGTAACTCAAGAGATTTTTAATTGATTTTCATCATATTATTATAATATATATTTACATACGTACATGTAAATATAAAATTTAAATGGCACCTATAAATTATAAAACCGTAACTTAATGATGTCACCCCATTGATATACTTACATGAACGTATATAAGTATATATTATAATAACGATTGAAATGATAATCTTTTCAACTCTTTTTTTCAACTTTTTATTTTTCTTTCCCTCTCTTTTCATAATCAATTTAATACTTGGAATTTTGAATCGGTTATAATCTTTTGAAACCGACGAAAGCCAAGGAGTCATGATCTCTCTCCATATATGGAAGCCGTGAAGGAGAGACAGGATCACCTTTTTCCTTGGTGCCCGAACTTCTTTCTACCTTGCTAAGTTCTAGTTTTTCCTTGTCTCATTGACCAAATTCGACCCTACATTGTTACATCTGCAATCTACCATTGTTACGTCTGCAATCTACCATTGTTACATCTGCAATCTGCCATTGTTACATCTGCAATCTACCATTGTTACAACCTTGTTCGGATAGTGTGAATTCACCATAGCTGAGCAAGCATTCCGGCTGGAATACAGAGATATAAGCGCTGGAAGTGATGTTTTTAAGTAAAGAGAAAGAGCCGATCAGTTTGCTAGTTCCTCAAGCAATACATATCAGGTCATGAATTACCTTTCAATGTTTCTGAACACATATTTCATTGCAGTCGGCTAAGTTTAGGAGTCTCCTTCTCTATAACTGTGATCATACTATTTAACTTGTTGAATATTCCCTGTGATTTACATTGAGCTTTTTCTTTTTATTTCATTGTATCCAGAACCATCTTTAAAGAAGTCAAGTAGTACCTCTTAAAAGGAGTCTCAAAATGTAGTAAAAACCTTATGAAGTTATTGATTTCAATAATAAGTTTTATGTTGTCTCAAACTATGATTAAAGATATTAAGAGCAGATTGCTCATAACCTTTCCAAAACACCTGGGAATCACCGGCAAGATAGCCATGATATGGTAAAGAGGTGTAAAAGGGCAGAGTGCTCATAATTTTAATACACTTGGAAATCACCAGCTGTGTAACCAAGTATGGTGAAGAGGTGGAATGAATCTGCAAGAAAACAAAAGAGAAATCAAACAAGAATACCGTAAATGAAATATACTTAATAGCTCATGCTCATCTCTGTAATGAATCTTGTTGTCAAGTCGAGCAATGGTGATCGGGTCGTTGAACCCATCGGAAATCCTTGGCCAAGGTAGTTTATAGGCATGTGTGCCATCTAATGATCACTTGATATCAGTAGAGCCAGTTATGTGAGCATATCTGTTTCATAATTGGGCGGACATTCAAAACACCAGGATACTCAGGTGGCTGAATTGAAGAACATCCCAAGCCTGATCCCGAGGTAGGGAGGGCCATTCTAATTTAATAGAATGTATGGGGACAAGTATGGTCCAAGGTTGGGAGGTTAAGCCTATGTCAATGCTTCTCCTCTCACCAAAGCCGAGGCTTGCACAACCAGCTAAAGATCCTCCGATGATACTTGTATGTTCCATTCCTTCTTTTCTTGTTAAGCATTTACTTTACTTGAATACAACTATGAATAGTTAATCATTAATCTAGTTATTACAGTTGATCATGAATACAGTTATGCTAGTTAATCGTTAATCTATTTATTGCAGCTGAACATGAAAACAGTTGTGAATAGTTAATTGTTGATCTAAGTTATCTCAATTGAATGTGATTTAGTTATTTTCTGTTAATTATTAAAAGCAATTAATGTCATGTGAAAAGCATTCAGTTATCTATTTAAAAATGTTGGGAGATTTTAGTTTAAACCGTATTTGATTTAGATATGAAAATCCGTATGTTACACTTTGCTCTCATGGCCAACATTCACAGTGTGTTTGAACCTCAAAATATATTCTAAGGCTAAAGGAATTCCAAAGTTGGAATAGGCCATGATATTTGAACACCAAAGCCTATTGAAGAATAAGACCTGGGTCCTTTTTGATCTTCCACCAGGGTTTACAAAATCAAATACAAATGTGATGGTACTCTGGATAAGTACAAAGGTCGTTTAGTTGCGAAGGGCTTTTCTCAGCGTCAGGGCATTGATTATGAGACCTTTGCTCCTACTGCAAAGATGAGCACAATTAGATTTTTCCTAGCCATCGCAACACAGCTTGGCTAAAAGGTCTATCAAATGAGCACAATCAGATTAGTCCTAGCCATGGCAGCACAGTTTGGCTAAAAGGTCCATCAGATGGAGGTTAGGAGTGCTTTCCTGAATGGTGATCTCCACAAAGAGGTCTACATGACGCAACCTCCTAGTTTCAAGGTTGTTGGTAAAGACCACTGGATTCTCAGATTGGTGAAAGCTCTCTATGGCTTGAAGTAGGACCCTAGGGCATGGTACATAAAAATTGACCTCAACGATCAAGCCTTTCAGATGAGTTCTTCAGACTCCAATTTGTACATCAAGACTGCTGACAATGACATCATCCTTCTAGTTATTTATATGGATGACTTGATCATCACTGGCAGTTCGGCATCTTTGATTCAGGGAATCAAACAAAACTTATGCCAGTCTTTTGATATGATGGATCTTGGGGTCATGCATTATTGCCTAGGTGTTGAAGTTTGGCAACAATCTTCTGGTATATTCATCTCTTAGTCCAAATATGCCAAGGCTCTATTAGACAAATTACGTATGCAGGATTGCAAGCCTGCATCTCACCCATGGAGAAAGGTCTCAAGCTATTAGCCAAGTCTGATTCTCCTCCCGTTGATGATACTACATACAAGGAACTAGTAAGTAGCCTCTTCTACCTCTCTGCTACTAGGCTTGATATCATCTTTGCAGTCACCTACATCTCATGGTTTATGTCAGCTCCCAAAGCTGATCATTATATGGCAGCAAAGTGTGTGCTTCGTTATGTGAAGGCCACTTCAAATTATGGACTTCTTTACTCTCGAAGTTCTAATCCTAGACTCGTGGGTTCACAAATTCAAATTGGGTAGGCTCTATTGACGAAAAAAGTCAACTTCTAGATGTGTTCAATTTGGGATCAGGTGTCGTCACATGGACCGGTAAGAAGCAGCATGCAATTTCTCTCTCCTCTACAAAGGCTGAATACAATGGGACAGTCAAGACAGGTTGTGAAGTTGTTTGGCTTTGTCGAATGCTTGGGGATATGAAGTTGTCACCAGCAGGACTGAACACTTTGTTGATAACGAAGGCATTATCAAGTTAGCACAAAATCTAGTCATCCATAAGCATGTGGAAGTTCACTGTTACTACATACGCTAGCTGGTTGAAGACGACACAATAGACTTGTAGTATGTTCCTACCACAGATTAGACTGCAAACATTCTCATCAAGCCTCTTGGTCCTAATAAGTTTGTCAAATTCAGAGGACACCTTGGTGTTGTGGATAGATTAACCATTAAGGGAGTGTATTACAATAATAGATAAGCTTCTATTCTTAGTTAATGCTTATTTGTTTGTAGTCTATTGTAACTATTAGAATGTTTCTAATATTTAGTTAGTTGTAGTTATCTGTTACTTTCTTTAGCTTTCTTTTAGCTAGAATAGAGTATTTCTATTCTTTATGATTGTTTCCTAAGGAAACATCGCTTTATTCTTTTGTATATATAGACCTCTCAATCTTTGTTAATAACAAGCAAGTATTTTTACCTATTACATCGTAATAGTGTTTGCCTAAACATACACGGATTTGAAGGGGGTTCCACCTGAATTGTGTCTGCATCATATCCAACTAGTACACGGGGCAGTACCTATATGGAAGCACCCATATAGGATGAATAAAAACTACACGGCAAGAGTAAACAAAGATCGAGAGAATGTTGGATGTAGGGATCATATTCTGAGTACACACAAGTGAATGGGTGTCTCCTATAGTAATTTCATTGAAAAAGGATGTCAATCAAATCAGAATATGCGTAAACTTTTGATGTTTGAACACACACACCATCAAGGATCTGTTTCCAATATCATTCATCGATAGTATTTCTAAGGAGTTTGTAGGACATGAAATTTGTTCATTTATGGATAGATTTTCTAGCTACAATAGGATATCCATCATGGATGAGGATAAGCTTAAAACAACTTTCATAGTGGAAGACGGAGTATACACATACAATAGAATGCCCTTTGGACTTTGTAACGCTTCAGCAATGATCGAAAAGATCATCCTGCACATCTTTGACAAGATGTTTGTAGGGAACTTCAAAGCCTTTCTTGACGATTGTTCCATCTTTAGTGCTGAAGACAAGCACCTCGGAGAATGTATGGAGAGATGTCGATAAGCTCATTTTGCAATTAATCCTAAAAATTGTAGATTCATGGGGCCGCAAGCGAAATTATTGAGGCACATAGTATGTAAAGTTGGATTAAAGATAGACCTACACAAGGTATGGCTAATACTGGAGATGGAACCTCCTACGGATGTGATTGAGGTGAAGTTGTTCTTAGGACAGACTGGATACTACAGGAGGTTTATCAAGAACATTGCCTAAGTCTCCGACCCATTTGACAAGCTTATTCAAAAAGGAGAGCCCTACATGTGGGTAACAAAACAAGGGAAAGCATTCGAAGAGCTCAAGACGAGGCTAGTGGGAGCACCTATCCTCGCATACCCAAACTAGGACAAGGAGTTCCATGTGCATGTAGATGCATCAAACTTTACAATTGGGGCAACCTTAGCGCAGACAAATGACCATGGACTAGATCACCTTATTTAGTTTGCAAGTCGATTTTTGTCAAAGGCCGAGAAGAACTATGATACAACGGGGAGGGAAGTTCTCAGGATGGTGTACGTTGTACAAAAGTTCAAACATTATCTGTTGGCAACCCCATTTGTCTTCTATGTGGATGACCAAGCATTGATGTATCTGATGAATAAGCATATCATTGAAGAGCATGTAAGTAGTGGCTACTATTATTATAGGATTTTATAGTCAACATTGTCGTACGCCCAAGAAGGAGCCACGTCAGCGCAGATCATTTGTCGAGGATCAAATCAAGAGAACCACTGAAAGGAGTAAATGATGACTTTCTGGAAGCACACCTATTTTGGATAGCAATACTACCATCCTAGTACACAAGTATCAGGGAATATCTCTCCACCAGGCAGTTTCGGTGCGAGATGCAACCAAGTGGGAGAAGGAAGTTGGTGTTCAGGAGCAAGACATTCTAGCTAATTAATAGATTGTTGTACAAGATGGGACCAGATCAAGTCCTTCGTCGATGCATCATGGAGGAGGCAATCCCGAGTGTACTTTGGGAAGCACATGAAGGTCCCATGGGTGGACACATGGGACCAGACGAGATTACTATCTGAACGCATGTTTGAATATATGACCTTATAGCACAAAACCTTCTACATGCCTCATTATGCTATTGGATTGTTTCTAGATGCTATACTTAGACAAATTCCCCTGGAAATTTTGTCTAGAGAGGTCAAATCAAAGCCCTTAGCACCAAGCAAGTCTCTTATCATGCGGTGCTGACACTTAGACACACCGAAGTCAGTAGAAGGGCTAAAGCAGTCTAGGTAGGAGATTGACTCAAGATCCAACCATGGAGACAGATGTGGATGTCAACCCACATTGGATAGTGAGAGTGCCACAAAGGATAGGAATAGCACTTAGATAGGCAGGGAGGATGAGGTAGAGCTAGTTACTAAGCCCTCAATATTATTTGCACGACCTATCCTTTCTGCTACAACACATTTGACCCTCGCTACCAGCACCACTACTATCCATTATTTTGCACAGGTCACGGCACCCATTGATATGACTTTGTCTATAGTGACAACAGAGAGTGTTCGTGGTGGTACCTGAGACAATCCAAATGAAGGTAGTTGTGGTTCATGTTGGAGGAGTCACAAAGTCTCAATCCACACAGAGCTGCACTAGAGGAGATTGAGGTTATCGAGATTCCTAAGACAGAGAGCAACAAACCACATGAGCCACAGGTCAAATTAGAGGTGGTAGGGTCAGATGCAATGGTGAAAATAGATGTCGCATTGTTGGTTGAGCTGGTGAGGGATAGTTTTGTCGATGTGGCCAAGTTAGTAGGAGAGAGTTATGCAAGAATGGTACCTAAGAAAAGACATTCGGTGGTGCAGCGTGTGAGTACCTACTTGATGCAACAGTTCCAGATCACACCAATTTCACAAGGGCCTTCTATTCAGTCACCTATGAAAGGCACCTCCTTTAGAGGTCATGGAGTTGGAGGGTACAAGAGGAGAGGTATCGGCACCTACTATAGCATTTGATGGAGCGGGCAAAGGAAGTCATACAAGAGAGATGGAGGAGGTTGTGGTATAGGTGTTACAAGAGGAGCTAGCCATAGAGTCGCCAAAGGACACACTTGACAAAGATGTGGAGGCGTATTTAGCAGACGTAGTAGCTAGAGGCCATCAGGTTGTGGTATTTGCACAAGCTAGAGCCTTAGAGGAGGTTGTCAAAGAGTTGAGGCATGTATTATCATTCATGCGAGTCGAATGTCCCACTGCCTTCAACACTTGTTTTGAGGCACGTGGATGGCCAGTGACAAAGACTCCATAGGTGTTGCAGGAGTAGACTGCTGAGGAGTCGATGGCTAAGAGCAGAGTTGAGAGCATTACCCACGAGATAGAGCAGGTGTACAGGGACAACTACTATGGTAGGTGGCGAAGTTAAACAAATAGGGTAGCAGCAAAATGATCTCGGGAGGAGATGGCTACCGAGCTAGCTACCCAACAGTCAGATTGGGAGAGAGAGTAAGCAGCACTCATGACTTAGTTAGAGGCAACTACAAAGGATAAGTGCATGTTGGAGACGCAGTTGACCAAGGCTAAAAAGAAGTGGAA
Organism: Cupressus sempervirens; assembly: GCA_028749045.1. Classification (NCBI taxonomy): domain Eukaryota; kingdom Viridiplantae; phylum Streptophyta; class Pinopsida; order Cupressales; family Cupressaceae; genus Cupressus; species Cupressus sempervirens. Next base: position 8,334,741 of record CM053793.1, on the reverse strand, counting down.
AGGAGGCTGAGTTATTGGAGATTGTCGAGATGTTGAAAGAGGCTATGAAGGCACAAATGCAAGTAGAAGAAGATTTTAAGGTACGAACCCAGCAATTGTACTAATTGTGGGAAAATTTGAACACTTCAACATCTCAATCACCTCCAGGGACGCTCTCTTAGTCACCTTCATCTTCATCTCAATCTGTCTTCTCTTATGTGTATTTTATTTTGTGTCGTCACAAGACAACTTTGTTTTGGGGGGGGATGATGTTGTTGGGCATATTATGTTTTGGGAATATGCTAATTGTGTGTTTGGAAGTTTTAGTTACCGAAGGCGTTATGTCGTGATAGTTGAGTCGCAACCCTTCGGCCAATATATGTATGCTTGTCATGAATGAGAAATTATATCATATCAGATCAGGTCACAGTTGTGTCTAATCTAAGTTGTACTGTGATGGGATGTATTTGAGAGAAATATAAATGGAATGAACAATCTGGTTTCCTGAAGCATTCTGTTGCATTTACTTCTATGCTATGCTTTTCTATTACTTCTGTAGCGTGTATTGAAACTAGTTTACCCGTGACGGTAAACAATATTAATGGATGATTCTTTGTTCTCTTTTCGTTCCGATTTTTTTATCCTGTTCAATTCAGGAATTCATCAACGCATGTTCGGTAAATTGTTCAAAACCAATTTCAACAAGTTTTACAATTTTTATATAACTCCACAAGTTAATTCTTGAATCACAACATCAGCAGAAGTCTGCATCATTGATAGCTTCATAGATCAACAGTCTGCATGATAGGACAGAGTTGTCCCTTTGACATATATTCCCTGTTGTGCTGTTGGTTGAAAGATTGGCATATTGGCTTAAGTAGACCCAAGACGGCTTTTAAAGAAGTGAAACTGTCAATCACACATTAAGTGGTTCCAACAGCTGGTGCAAGTTCTCAAAATTGTTGTAATGTCACTTTCTAGAACATTGCTTATTTCTGCCTAAAATAATATTTCAATCTCTAAATGATAATTGCATCTATATTTATAAAGATAAATAAATATCATGAATTTTATTACAATATTCATATTATTCTAATAATAATCTTTTTTGGTATTTCTACTATATTTCTTCTAAATTGCAGCTATTTCCTTGAATGATTTTCCTTTAATTGCTGGTCAACGTTTGGGTTCTCATCCAAAACATGATGATTCGAAATAAAAGTTGTCTTTAATCACTTCATATTATCCAAATTGGTGACCGCCTCCTTTGCTTGGTATTCTCTAAATACCCTTTTTCCTCAAGAGTCACAACTATTTACATCTCTTATTCTTTATATTTAAGAAATCAAATGAGAAAATTCTTCTATTTTATTTGAATCTACTTCATTAATCTTAGTATAAGATTTCTCTTTTTGCTGATTTGTGTTAATGTGTGGTAGCTTCAGTTGGATAAACCTATGAGATATAGTTATATATGTGTTTATTATTATATGAGATAAATTAATATAATAATAATATATATAACTATGGTTATATATTAATTATAAATTAATATAATAATAATACATAACGATGGTTATATTTATTATAATATTAATTATTAATTAAACAAATAGATATGTCCCTTAAAGGGACATGTCTATTCATGTCTTACTCTTATTTATTTGAGGAAAGCTGCCTTCGGAAAACATATACCAATTCAGGCAATGCAAGTACATTTGCAGCAATCCGAAAACATCAACATGGTATCAGAGCAAGTTTACAAGATTTGAAATCTGTAATGAAAAAGAAAAGGTGTTTGAATATATTTTCTATTAACGTATAAGATAATTTAATTTTGGAAATTTAATGTCAGAGAGAATATATCCATTTGATAATAATTGAGGACACAATCTTATATTTTGGAGCAAATGTCATTATTGATGCCAATTTCCATCTTTCATGCTTGGCATATCTGGTTGGAGAGGAATCGTCACATATTCCAAGATGTTCGGCTTGGTGTTTTGCATCTTTGGTGGAAAATATCACATTCTCTCCAGGAAACTATTCTTGTGAAGTGTGAGCTTGATGGGGGTATGGATCCGGTTGATCTTGCTATCTGTAATTGCCTCAATTTTCATCTGCAGGATGGGGTTGCGGCTCATAGGTTTCCTTCTATGTCCAGGCAGCTTCACCATCAAAGGAAGGGTCGGGTTAACCGGGATGGGCACTGGACGACTCCTCCCTGTGGAGTTCTGAAAATTAACACTGATGGTTCTTCTCGTGGGAATCCTGGTCCGGCTGGTATTGGCGGAGTGGCTCGTTGTAGTTCTGGGAATGTTAAATTTTTCTTCTCAATTCATAAGGGTGATTATACTAACAATCTCATGGAAGCTCAAGCTATTTTATATGCTGTGGAACAGTGTTGCTTGTGGGGATGGAGTAAGATTATTTGTGAGTCTGATTCCCAGGTGGTGGTGAACATGCTTTCTTCGCAAGAGCTTGAGGATGTTAGTTGGCAGCTGGCCACTGTTGTTAAGCAGATTCTTTTCTTCTCTTCCTCTTTTCAGTTCATTAGGTTCAAGTATATTCTGCAAGAATGGAATAGACCTGCTGATTGTTTAGCCAAATGGGCTTCTAGTCATGATCCGGGTTGGAATATTAGGGATAGGGGGCAACTGTCCTTTGAGATGGTGCAAGAATTTGATGATCTTGTTGCTCAGGATCGAGCTCCTTGTTGAGCTCTCCTTGTTGTATTCCTTTCTGTCTTAATAAATTTTTACTCCTCTTTTTGCATTATTGATGCCAATTTTATTAAGTCATGGACTTAAAACTATGCGGGACCTATCTGAGTTTGATTGATTTCATAATATCTATTGGTATGGAACTTTGGAGTTAATAATCGACAAACCTGGAGTTGCAGAAGGTGGAGTTTGCTGACGGAATGCCTAAATAAATATTTGCCATCGAACATTTGAGTCTATAATGTTTTCACTGTAATTATATTTGTTGTGGCACCATAATAGTTTGCTGGGAAATTATATTGCCATGAGGAGCAGACACAGAATAATGATGCTTAATCCCAACCAAAATTTGGGGGTGTAGAAGAGGTGATGTTGCATCTGCTACATCTACTAAACAGACCGTCAAAGAGTGATGAGTAGCAGAGTCTGTTCGTTCCTGTGAGGCCAATTTTTAAGTTCTTTCGCCCAAAGAAAATTAAAGATGACTATTCAAGCGTATGACTTGACTTGGTGTTAAACATGACTTTGGCGTTGACTGGATAAAGAAAACTGATGATGGGAGCCAATTAACTTGGAAGCACAGCGACCGACCCCTGTGATACACAAGCCCAAGCCAGTTTATACAAAGAAATAGAGATCCCTTAATGAGGGCAATGACACTAGGCAACAAAACCAATGGAGGCACTTACAATTAAGATTCGATATCATAATTAGCAACTATATTCTAGAAAGATTATTGATTGGAAGTTCCAATATGTGTTAGGAATGTAGAACTGCCATTTTAGATGCGCACACAATTCCATATCTCTAAATCACATGAGATTCCAATATGCCCCAGGAAATGACATGAAATATCGCAAGTAATGAAGGACTTGCCAAGTTATCTACGGGGATCAATCTGTAAGTATGTTTTATTTAGTTGAATGATTATCAATTTAAAAGGTTATGCTAATATTTATTATAATATTATTATGAGAGAAATTCCTAATATTATTATTAGAATTATAAAAAGGAATAAAATTTATAATAATATTGATTATAAATAAGAATGTTATTTTAAATAATAAGAAAAGGATAATAATATTATTTTGAGAATAGAGATGATATAATTTGTTAATACCTTATCATTCATAGAAAAGCTAAATATTATTATTATCCTAGAGTATTATAGTAGGCTCCCTCTTATTTTTATTATCAATACATTCTAGATCTATTTGCCTTGATCTCTTCCTCTAAGATTGTTATTGCAGGAAGAGGGAGATTGAAAGAGAGGGAGCAAATAGAGGATGTAACTCTGTCAATCTTTGGTGATCTAAAACATATTGATTCAGAGGGAGTAAACCATGCTGAGATGGTTTCTATAATGATCTATAAAGCGGTCACGATTAAGAGGACTGTAACCATGTGACTTTTATATGGGCCTATCCCCTGTGTATATCATGAGGAAGTGACGACTTCCAAATGATCATCACTTGTATTTGGGATGTTGTAAGGTGACGATCTTACAATCAACTTGTATTATGAGATTAAATAAATTGAATAAATGGTGAATGTCTTGTATCTCAACATTCTGGGAGGCCATTACTCTTAGAGTACTTGGTGAATATCTTTGATGTTCTGGGAGGCCAATACTCTTGATATCAAATGTGATATCTAAACATTTTGAGTAAGTGGTGAATATCATTGATATTCTGGGAGGCCAATACTCTTGATATCAAATGTGATATCTAAATGTTTTGAGTAAGTGGTGAACATCATTAATATTCTGGGAGGCCAATACTCTTGATATCAAATGTAATATCTAAACCTTGTTTTGAGTACTTGATGAATATCGGATGTCGATATTCTGGGAGATCAAGACTCTTGATATCAAATGTGATATCTAAACTTTGTTTTGAGTAATTGATAAATATCATATGTTGATATTCTGGAGATCAATACTCTTGATATCGTATGCGATATTAATGATGGAAAACCTCTAAGATATTACCAATGGTGTAATATTTGTCTTGTGTTTATCCTCCCTTGCTAAGAGGGAGTGTTAATGTATGGTAGCTTCAGTTGGATAAACCTATGAGATATAGTTATATATGTGTTTATTATTATATGAGATAAACTAATATAATAATAATATATATAACTATGGTTATATATTAATTATAAATTAATATAATAATAATACATAATGATGGTTATATTTATTATAATATTAATTATTAATTAAACAAATAGATATGTCCCTTAAAGGGACATGTCTATTCATGTCTTACTCTTATTTATTTGAGGAAATCTGCCTTTGGAAAACATATACCAATTCAGGCAATGCAAGTACATTTGCAGCAATCCGAAAACATCAACAATTTGCATCCAGCATTTTATCATTGTTTATATTTGACATTATAGTAGTTTTTAATAGAAGGGGATGTTTCAACTTTACCAAGCTGACCACGCTTATTGGGTGCATATAGTAGGTGGCTATAGCAACCTCTTCTGTCTTACTCTTATTTATTTGAGGAAATCTGCCTTTGGAAAACATATACCAATTCAGGCAATGCAAGTACATTTGCAGCAATCCGAAAACATCAACAATTTGCATCCAGCATTTTATCATTGTTTATATTTGACATTATAGTAGTTTTTAATAGAAGGGGATGTTTCAACTTTACCAAGCTGACCACGCTTATTGGGTGCATATAGTAGGTGGCTATAGCAACCTCTTCTGTCTTACTCTTATTTATTTGAGGAAATCTGCCTTTGGAAAACATATACCAATTCAGGCAATGCAAGTACATTTGCAGCAATCCGAAAACATCAACAATTTGCATCCAGCATTTTATCATTGTTTATATTTGACATTATAGTAGTTTTTAATAGAAGGGGATGTTTCAACTTTACCAAGCTGACCACGCTTATTGGGTGCATATAGTAGGTGGCTATAGCAACCTCTTCTGCAGTTCAGAACATTGTCAATAGCCAATACCTCCACACACCTTACTTGCCTTTGTATATCCAAACTTTTGATGATGTTTACAGTCTGCAACCAAATTTAGACAGATTTGACCAGTACGCTGAATCCAGTTCTGCTTCCTTACATCCAAATGGTCTTACAGATTGATCATGCTTCAAACATTATTAGGCACGGTCCAGCACATACTATTAATGAGACAATGCATGGATGTGTCTATTTGGTACTGTAACAATTTCTAATGGTACAACTAGCAGCTTCTCGACAATTTTTTCTGAAGGATATTTATATATAAACCTATACAGAAGACCTGGGCATTTTCTCCCTTATCATGAATCTTGATGCACTTTGTCTTGTTGTAAGACCCATAAGAGTATACAGGGGGACTTTGGTGCTTATATATTAAGGCTGGGAATATTATAATTGTTCAATCTAACAACTTGAAACTATTGCACTGTTGCATAGGAGTCTAGTTAGTCAGCCAAGTGAGCGAGCCTAGTATTGTTTTTAACTTTTAGTGAAAACTAAAGAAAAGAAAGAAAGGTAATTGTTCTATCAAACACATCTTGTTTTAGCACTCCTCAAGCAATGGTCGAACAAACAATTTTCTAGCAGCATTCTCTGCTAAGAAAGAAACATAATGGACAAAATGAGTCCTATTTATTATAAAGGTAAGAGGTATAAGATGAAGTCACAACAAAATATGACCAACAAATTTTCTCATAATTAATGACACGTGCACCATTTCAAGAGCATTAGTCTGACAATATTTTCTGTGGTGCCATTAGCTGAACATGAACACGTCAACCGTGGTACCTAAAAATAAGGGCTTAACAAGTTGTCATGCAATGAAAAGGTGATGTACCAATACTAACCAGGGACGTTTTCACAAGACACATGATTCTATTTGGATATCAATTAAAGATGATAATATCATAATAAGGTGATTGAACAAAATCATTGAATTTAACAAATACAAAAAGTAGCTAGCGATCAAATAAAGAGCTTGAAAAATGAAATACATGCCAAATTTCGATCTCAATTGTCATCTAGAAAGCTGACTTTAGCTCCTCTACATGGATATCTTTCATGCAATCTCACAATATTGTAGACCTTTTTGGTGATATGATACAAATATGCAGTATGTATACTACACGAGTACAACAAAATAGAAAAATGCCTACTGTTGACACAAAAGTTTGCACCCGTGCTTGAGGTATGACCCTCAAGCAACCTTGTGTAACATGGAAACTACCTCCAAGAGTGAGACTTGTGCTTTGAGGCTGAATCTCCAGAGAAGGACAGCTTTTTTACAATTAGGATGCACCTAACTACAATTTGTGAGGAAATGGGGAGAAGGAATGCATAAAATTAAAATGTTGAAAGGGAAAGGGGGTGATGCACGAAATTGAAATTATGACTCTTCCCTGTCTATAGATACACATAACACCAATAAGCACTCTAACTTCTACCAATCTCACTCAAATATATTCTCTAAGGAGTCATATGCAGGTCAAAGGCAAAGAGATGTTGCAAGGAAATAAGATTCACAATGCAACATCGATAGACCAGATTGACACAACCTATAAACTTAAAGAACATGAAAGAAACATTTAGCAACAAGCAAGAAATATGCATAGATAACTAAATGGGAGAAAAGACTTTTAAAAAAAAGATTTTATTGATGCGTGGCAAGACAAAGTTACAATTGCAAAGGAAAGATTTCTGCAAAAGAACCAAAAGAACCTAGAAAATATGTACAAGGCTTCCTTTTAAAGAGATCAAGCATATCTCAGTTACAGCAATGAAGTTCAAACTCCAACCAACTGGAGTTAGGATTACAAAATCACAATCAAGAAAAAATCAGATAAGATCTGATTCTATGTGCACATTTGATCATGAAATGACAGGAAAGAACCAAAATTGAAGGAACTTTGCAAGAGGAATAGACTGCCCAAGTAGAATAAATCAGATAAAATCTGATTTTATGCATATTTGATCCATGAAATAATAGGAATTGAGCTAATAAATGCCCCTGCAATCAAGAAAATCATGCAAATACTCTCTACAAGTGGCAACACACAAAGGAAAAGCATTTGCGTTGCATGTCAAACCATGAAAAATGAAGTTCGGAAATAAATATTCAGCTCTCAGGTCTTATCACAGTCACCAGAAAAAAATAATGCAGGCACGAAAACACAACATTTTTGGCCTATGCACCATCGCACCAAAAATTTCTTTCTTTCCAACTAAGATGCGATCATGCAAAAGGGCAAAAATACAACATTTTTGACTTTCGCACCATCGCGCCAAATATTTTCATCTACTTATATCCACTTCCGACCATGAGAAAAAGTCAAAAACATGCCGCAGTCTTGGCCTATGAATGTCGAAGGAGCAATAAAGTTTTCCTAAGATAAGCCAAACTCCTTCTACGCCAAAAACACACAATGTTTTCGAGTGCTTGAGATTATGCCAAAAACACACAACACTTCTTGTGCCAAAATTAACAGAACTCAGCCCATGAAAGATGTCTCTATTTGGTTATCTGTAATGGGTTAAAGGGTGACCAAAAATATCAACACTTACCTTTAGGCATTCTAATATTCAAGCCTTGAAGGCAAGAGATTATTCTTCCAATTCAGTTCACTAAACTAAGTGTGACTACAGTAGTTGGCCTTTTGCATTTTATGTAAAGAGAACTGATATAAATATACATCATCTCCTCTTGCTATGCAAACTTGTTGATTTTCTTCATTTGAATTATTGATCGATTGTTTTGTCCTTGAAAGCCTTACTTGTTCATGGGAAATTCTACAATTTACAAATGATATTCAAATCATGCATAATTGCGTTCTCTGCTATCACTAAAGATTGTTAGTTTTAAATGGTATAAATTCTATGCAAACTTACATGGCAAAAGTAAAATCATATGCTTTAGCAATTCATCTTGCAGCTTTGTATTTCATTTCAAGCAAATTCTTCTCTTTCCTCCTTCAAAAGATCAAGAATCTATTGAATATCACAAGAAGAACAAGCTTCATAATATAAAGATTATCTTGTAGATCATTTCCATATTCACAAGATTTCCCATGTTGGTATCTTCTAAGGAATAGTGGTGAACAAGTAAAATATGGTGGACAAAAATGAACAAAAGGATAAACAAGTTGTACTTCAAAAAATTATTTAACATTTTTATCTGCTATCTTGATTTCACTGATTATGAAGATGCAATTGGTTGATCTCACACATCAGTGATGCCTTAGGTCAACGAACATTGACAGAAAATAAATTAACATGTCGTGTATTGGTGACAGCCTCCACCTATATCAAACTAGATGCACTTTGATACGAAGCGGTATATGTGCATAGCCACAAATACTGAAGTTGTTGAGCTTGGATTGTAACATTCCGATTTCTCAGGTCTAAATTAACAACTAACATCTCCAAGAAATACAGTTATTACTTCATTTTCATAGGAAGGCAGTTAACTCAGTTTCGTTCATATGAAAAGGATTGACAGTTAAAAACTAGTTAAACAAAATTTCTTAACGAAGAGCGGAAAAATACCATCAATGAAAATTACTATAGAAGTTAAAAATCACATATCATGAAATTTGAGATCGAAATCAAAATTAGAGATGCTTCTGCAACCACACGGGTTAGTCCACAAATACCACTATAACAATATCACATGATGACTACCATCTAAAAACCACTATCTCAAAAACAAATGATGATTACGATTAAATACCACTATATTTAAAGTTAGGGCATCACATACCACTGTATGAATTAGGGCATTGTTTACCATTGGTTCATTTAGGGCTTTTGATACCACTGTATCAATTAGGGCTTCCAATACCACTGATTCAATTAGGGCTTCTGATAACACTGTATCATTTAGGATCCCAGCTACCACTAAAACAATTAGGGCTTCCAATTCCTTTCCTTCCGATTACTTAACTGTTGCAGGAACTCAAGATTAGGAGATATGCTCTCATATAAATGGAAGTTTCATATATCAATTTATCCGATAAATCTATCCTTCGCAACTAATTGTAAAAATAACTATAATAATGATATAACTCAATTATTCTTACCTTCTTGCATATACATCATAAAAGTAATAATACCTGTTTTTCGACAACAATTGAAAGTACAGCTTATCTTTGTCTGTTGTTCATCTGACAACTTGGGGAGAGGTGAAACATTGTCAGGGGCTTAACCACCCAACCTCGAACCTCAACTTTATCCCCACACAATCTCTAACGAGAAAGCCCCTCCCTACCCGGAATAGACAGGGACCATCTTGTCATCAGCTGAGCAACCTGGTATCTAACCATACCCCTTGACTTGACAATAGGGGATTACATTAAACGGAATCATGCATGAGCTATTAAATAATTCATATTAAAATGATGAACATTGATATGTCATAACTGTTTACTATTTCATGTTATTGTAGATTCCTTTCTCTCACCTCATCACCCATCTCTTTCGCTACACAGCCGAGTGAGTCCCAGGTGTTTGGAATTCTCAGAACAACCGGTTCTGCCAATTATACAAGATTACATGCATCCAGCATTTAACAATCTGTGATTACATGATCATGTTTTTTAAAGATTCCAGAATTTTGATTGTTTAATTCTAATATCCATCGGTAAATGATTATGGATCCATACTATTATTTTCTTGGCTTCAACAAAAGATTCCTATTACTTGTCTTTCATAGGAGTACAGAAACATTTATATTCACAGCCAATGCAGTGTGCCTGACCTAGGTCCATGACTTGGCAAAGATTAAAATTGCTTTGTAAAATATTTATTGGTTCTTCCTGAGAGTAATATCCCTTATCTCAGAGGCATATGGAAAATACTTTTGTATAAGCTGGCACTAATATGACCTCCTTTTAAACAAAGTTCTGATATGAAATCTATATTCTATTATGGAATCAATGTTATGATTTATAACTTGCTACTCAATACTTAAGCTTATGTGCAGCCAACACGAGGAACAAAAGATACTTCTACAAAATGCATGGAGTGAAACAAGTACTGTAGTTAATGGTGATAACACAGGCATGATTATTGATTCATGGATTTCATTATATTTTCCATCTTACATATCCATAACTGAGACAATCTCATGGTTATTTGGTAGTAAAACAGGAGACCCGATATCAGTTCCTAAGAAGTTCCGACTAAGGATGGAAGCTATGTTTTTTTTTACATTCTCCATTCAGACTGTATATAAATTTGGCAACAATATTATGTAAAGAAGAACATAACAGGACGGACTAGTATGGCAGTAAGAAATAAAAGAAAAGATATACCAAACACGTTTTAAATTGGGCATTGCATATCTTATGTGACCTAAACAATTTTTTCCCTGCGGCCGGAAGTAATGATCTCCCGCACTTCTCTTGCTGTGATCCTGCGAATGGAAAGAAATGTGAAGGTGAAAGAAATAGGTTGGCAAGCTTATGAGACCAAAATTTATCTCAATATTCTCTTGACACTACTTAAACGCAATAGCAAGTGATTGGAAGGTCATGGAAATGTAGAGGGGAAAGAGTTATCTCCAAAACGATCATCGATACTCTTATTTAATGGCTGGCTTGGCTATTCGGCTACCTTTGGTTATCAAAAAGGCCATTTCGAATGCCTCCCAATTCCAATTAAAAAAAGAAAGAAAATAAAGTGGGAAAGAGTTGAAGAGTTCTTAATTTTTATTTTATTATTAATATGCACTCTTATATATGTTCATGTATATATATTGGTGAAATGGCATCATTAGATTATAAAGTTATAATTTATTGGTGTCACTTCATTTTTATATATAGATATTCGTATTTTAAGGGTGTATATTAATGATTAAATAAAAGATTTTCAAAAATAATTCTTTAAAGATATGAATTTTATATTTTTTTAATTCAAGTTTTATTATATTGTTTTCTTAATAGCTCATGTGGTCCCATAGAAGTATCCTGTTTTCAAGTCGCTAGGTCCTCAACCTATTTGCCCAGTGATCATGATGCTCCTGCGCCTAATTCCTTTCTGACAATGCTTCCACCCCTTTGACGTGTTTCCTACAAGGAAGTTCTCCACAGTTAAATCATAATAAATTATTTAATCATAATTAATCGTAACGGTTAACCATCTTCTCAATTCCATGAATTCATGACAAATGATCAACTAGCTTGTTATCTTCATTTTGAAATTATAACAACTAACTATCTTCCCATTTCACAGGATTATAACCAAATTAACTGTCAACTGACTTCATGTGAACCTCAACGGCTATATTTTAGATTAGGTCAAAAGTTGGGATGTAACATGGATCGCATAGCAGTTATAAAGGACAATTAATAAAATGAACAAAGAACCATCCTCATGCCTGCTATAAAACCTAAGAGGGAGATCAGATGCATGTGATGCTTTATTGGAGCAAGTCAGACTGAGACTTATTACAGAAAAAACAAAATTCTATACAAGAGCTATAGTATTCTTTATTCTATAAACCTCCAGGATGTCCAATGGAAGTTCATAAAATTCTCATTCTGCATCCACCCACAAATCCTCAAAAGGGACATCATAATGATTAAGAGGTTAAACAATAAACTCATCTAAATCTTATTACAGATGATGAATTGTCACATGCTAATTGGAGGTCCAACTGAAATCCTCCAAAAGATTGTTTGGAGATCAACACTTATAGTTAGGATATCTAGCCATGTAGAGAAAGAACTAGATAATAGGGTCTCATCATCCTACTTCAAAAATAATATGTGAAAGAAATCAAATCTTTCTTGAAAGTAATCTGTGAATACTAGATATTAATAATTTCTCCTAAATTCATCTACAGGATTGTGCAGTAGAATGCTTGATAGAAAATATATTGTGCTATATTACATCATGCACACAAGTTTCAAAGGTTGCTAGAAATTTATAAGAAGGTGAACTTTAGTAATCAGATTAATGTTGCCAGGGAAGATATAGGATTTGACATTTTCATTAGGACAGTGCAGACTGAGGTTTTCCAAAGTACTCAAAGCTTCCATAGATTGTAGATCAACTACCCAAAATTCAAAGATCTCGATGGATTATTTACTCAAAAAAAAAAATTGAAGTTCCATCCTAGCATAGTAAATGTCATGTCTTTCTACCAAAGCAAGTATTGGCATCCTTGAAGAGCTGTCTACTGGTAAGAAGTTTGTTCTATTGACTAATAGTAAACAGAAACAACTCTGTTCTTAATTACATTTAGTTGAAAAACTTTAAGCATCTAGTTTACTAACATTGAAAATTCAAAAACCAATCAATTAGGCAACCACTACTACTTTACCTCAACAGCCAAGTTATCCGGGACAACCCCACCCTGCCCAGCTTCCTCTAAACGTTCTGCATACAAAGAATGGAATGCTTTAATGTCATCAATACTTGGGCAGCCATACCTGCGAGAAGCAAGACCATAGATTGAATAATCATGGCACAGAAAACCTCACCATGCCCAACTTGGACTTGGACTACGTAACTCGGTGAAAACCAGAACTCAGCAAAATTCCCAAACATTAATAAAACAATATTTTTACATTATAATATTAGAAAGTATGCATTAAAAAAACAAAAAAAAGTGTAGATGGTATGCATAGATGTGGTTATGACAACTGATACATATTTTTTATTCATCCATAGATCATAGAGGAAGTTCATTACACATCATAGTGTCAAATGATATAAAATTACAAATTCATTTTTATGTATTTAAAAAACAAAATCCTCATAGAACTTATTACTGGCTGTGTGGATGGCTATTTTATTCTAATATACCTGAGCATAGCCTCTTACTATAAATGCCTTCTCTACAGAATGAGTAGCCACCATATACTAAGCCAAACAGAGTACCACCAAATAAAATAAACACAAACACCGGTTGATTAATTTATCAATATCACTTGCCCAGTCTGAGTCCACATAACCATGAATATCAAAAGAAAGCATGTCTCCTATCAATTATCATAATAACACAAAGAACTCTGAGGTACCCTACAAATATCTGAAGACTCTTTTAAATGCATCTTAATTAACCATAACAGGATTTGACATACATCTAGAAAGAACTTCCATTACCTAGGGGATGTCTAGTCTAGTGCAAACAATAGCATACATCAAACTCACAACAAAGTGAACACGTTGCTCAGGTCTTCCACCTTTCATTAGGATGTTAGACACTCTGGTACAAATAACTATGTTCCAACAGTACAAGGAACACATAATGGTCTGCAATCCTGTGTTCAAACATCTACAAAACTGAACTGACATACTTACTCTAGACAAACCATAGCTTTTTGTTCACTCTAACTACACCAAGATATTTCATTTCAAATTTAGCTCCAAGTTGAGATCTTAGGTCTAAAATCATTCATTTAACTCTACCAATAAATAACAAGTCATCAACATATAATGCGATAAACAGGAAAGTCCAAATGATCACCATAAATTTTATAATAAACACAAAGATCTGATTTAGAATGCTCAAATTCAAACTCAGCACACACTGAATTTCTAGTACCACATCCCTAGACAAAGATTTCTTCAATTTACAAACCAAATTACTCTTACCGTTCACCATGTAGTGCTCTAGTAGTGTCATAAAAATATCCTTCTTCAAATCACTATGGAAAAAAATCCTTTTCACATCCATCAGCTCAAACTAAAAATCCTAAGCAGCAGTAGAGAGAGAAAATATAATGGATGTATTATTGTCACAAGGGAAAATATCTCGCTGTAATCAATACTCCTAACCTGAAATCAGCCTTTTACAACCAACCTTTATACGTCTCAAGTCCCCCATCTAAACAAATATTTTTCTTGAACACCCTCTCCAACCAACAGGTTTTTCTCCTTTATGTACTAGATCCCATCTGTCATTTATTTTCAAAGTTTTCATCTTTCATATGTAGAAATCTTTTAGAATTATGAATCATTCATAGCTAATGCCTCTTCTATAGATCTAGGTTCATCCATATTGGTATTCAAAGTAAAATTTCATCTCCAATCATCAAGTCAGTAACTTTGAGACGGTTGCTTATGCCCGCAGACCTTGGATCTAGCTGAGTTGGAGGTTCTTTTAAAGATTCCTGACTAGATGAGCTCTCCTCAATTTTTTTGTCTATTTGGGAGCCTCGATTCAACTCTCTTAAACATAAAAAAGTTGAATCACATTTTTCTATTCAAATTGTTTTCGCTGCAATGTTACAAAAAGGAAGCTTAGTTTCTGTTGTTTTTCCTAAGGATCTGCTATGTATTAACACTGCCACAGTGTTTGGTATGTGTTTTTCAAATGCGTCAATCTCTTTGAATTTGAATGAGGAATAAACCGAGAAGAGACATGTCCCCTAATGGGTGTCTATTCATTAATGCAATTAATATAATGGAAAACTTAATTATACATATATATATGAATCATTGTATGTATATATATATATGAATCATTGTAACTATATTAACTTCTCTTTGATCTCACATGTTTATCCTACTAAAGCTACCAAAACATCAACACTCCCTCTTAGCTAGGGAGGATAAACACAAGACACGTATTACACCATTGGCAATATTAGGTATGGCAAATTTTAAAGATATCTCTGTTCAATATATATATATATATATGAATCATTGTAATTATATTAACTTCTCTTTGATCTCACAGGTTTATCCTACTAAAGCTACCAAAACATCAACACTCCTCTTAGCTAGGGAGGATAAACACAAGACACATATTACACCATTGGTAATATTAGGTATGGCAAATTTTACAGGAATCTCTAATCAAAAGATATCCACCATTTTAATATCATGAGTATTGGTCTGCCAGAATATCAACACATGATATTCACCAAATACTCAAATAAGGTTTGATATCACATTTGATATCATGAGTATTGGTCTCGTAGAATATCGACACATGATATTCACCAAGGACTCAAAAGGTTTGATATCACATCTGATATCATGAGTATTAGTCTCCTAGAATATCAATGATATTCACCAAATACTCTTTGAGTAATGGTGTTCCAAAATGTTGAGATGCAAGATATTCACCAAGTACAGTGAGTACTGGCCTTCCAAAACATCAAGTTGCGTGATATTCACGAAGTACTTTGTGTAATGGCCCTCCAGAACATCAATTCACATAACATTCACCATGTACTCAAAAAAATGTTTATAAGGTATTTACATACGCATTCTCATAAGCTTACCATATAAACATCGACCATACAAAGTATAATCTCTCATGATTTGCATAGACATTGCAAGATATTCATCATAATAGAAAATTAAGTTATTGTAAGATCGTCACCTTTCCATAACTTCTGCAAATATAAGTGACATCAAGATATTCATCATAATAGAAAATTAAGTTATTGTAAGATCGTCACCTTTCCATAACTTCTGCAAATATAAGTGACATTATTTGGAAGTCGTCACTTCCTTGTGATGTACACAGGGGGTAGGACCATTAAAATCACATATCCACGTGGTATATTTCATGAATCACAGTCCTCTTGACTGCTACAATTTATTGATCATTGAAAAATTCATCTCAACATGGTTTACTCCCTCTGAATCAATATAACTGAGATCATCAAAGGTTGACGGAATCATATTCTTTATCTGCTCCCTCTCTTTCAAGGTTGCCTCTAATGAAATGTCAGGCTCCCTCTGAATCTCAGTCTCCCTCTTTTTCTTACAAGAACATTCTCGAAGGAAAAGATCAAGGCAAATAGCTCATATAGAAATATAAATAATAGAGCAACTACTATAATACTCAAGGATAATAATTCTATGTAATAAAATCATTTCAATATAATTTAAATCTAACTTAAATCTATATTTTCAACATATTGTTTTCTTATTAATGCCACATAATAATCTATGGTGACCAATTTCACTAATATTATTTACAAATTATTTAAAATATATATTTGACTTCATGTATAATCACCATGTATTTAATATCATATTATTCATTGATTTGATAATGTAGAGGAAACTTTAATAGATATTCACCTTCTTCTATATCACTAAAAATATTTCATATTCATCATAGTATATTTAGAAATGCAAAACATATTTGAAATGAAATAATACATATGTATACTTAGCTTAGCCCTCAAGAACTATGTTAGACTGATTCCACCTTTGGTCATTGGCATCCAACATTAATTCTTAATTCCTCTAGATGATAAATACTAATTGCAACTTCCTTGAATGTATTTAGTAGATATGTTCAATCATACTTCTTCACACATTTTAAGAATTCCTTTATTTACATACAGCTCATTGTGACTCTATACCTCCAATGTAATTTGTATGCTCTGGCATATGTAAATGCTGCAACCTTATTGAAATAAATATGCCGATTCTTCTTGTGTGCGCTGGTCTTTTGGAAAGCCACGTTAGCCTAGAAGTGCTGGCATTGAAAAATGATCAGTGGGATTATTGTGGAGGGCCACGTGGACTCTAAGAGCCACATTGACTATTGAATAAAGAGGCTTGTGCAAATAGTAAAACACAGAGAAACTGTGCAATTTAAAGAGTATGAGGCTACGTCTTTAGTGAAGGTGACTTAGACCAACATTTATATGCGTGTGCTTCCTTCTTTTTTCTCGCTCCAACCTTCTTTCTTATCAACTTTCTTCCTCTCCCTGTCAGCTTCAATATTAATTCATGAGCAGTTGACTCCCAGAAAACAGCAGAATATGCATCTTGTAGTAGAGAAATGACTTCCACATCGTGTAATCTAAATATGGTGAAGAGTTGCAGAAAACTGAACACCAGTGCAATAATTTGCCCCAACCAAAGCTATTTGTTTCCAGACGATGAGAAATTATCCTTCACAAACTCTGCCAACCTAACATGAAATTTACTTTTGTAGTGTGCATACACTGATCCTTTTAGTTCTCGGAAGGCATATTTCTGACTCACTGATACTCCATCCAATAGACCATTGAAGAGCTCAGCTACTTTTGCATCAATCCCAAGGTAATTTATAACAATTTCACTTTTTCTGAGCACAACCACATCTTATTCTCTGGAAGTCTGTGATTTGGATCAGAGGAATTTAAATATTGGCTCCCTCAAATTTAGTTGCTTCGATGCCTCCAACGTGTCAATCAAATTTGATCACAGTATTTGTTAATCCTACTGCACAAGGGATGCATCTCACAACATTCATGAGTTTGTTTGTGGAGCATGCATGGCAGATATAACTAACTATGTTCGAGCAGCATGATTTGTTCTGATCATGAGGAAATGGTGGATTCACAACCAGGCCATGCAACAAACCCAGTAGATGATCATGAACTTGTGGAGAAACGGTGAAGAGTAGTTGTTGCTCCTCCTATTCAGGCCCTTCCTATTTGCCCAAAACACCAGCATGCAATGCTATTTTTATCAGATTTTTCCCTACTATTTGTCCAACATGTTATCTGATTCATCCAGCTGAGGACACTTACTCACTATAAATGAGTCTGACTTTTTGTTATATTCCATCAGATTTGTTCGAAGATGGTGAAGGAACAAAATCTCTGAAATTTGAATCTATCTACACTGCCTTCAATCATTTTCTTATCTTTGCAGCCTAGCTCTGATACCATGTTGTTTTTCCTGAGGATCTGCTGCAAATGTATTAACACTGCTATAATGTTTGGTATGTGTTTTTCAAATGCATCGATCTCTTTGAATTTGTATGAGGAATAAACCGAGAAGAGACATGTCCCTTCATGGGACATGTCTATTCATTAATGTAATTAATATAATGGAAAACTTAATTATAATTATATAATTATATATATATATATATATGAATCATTGTAATTATATTAACTTCTCTTTAATCTCACAAGTTCATCCTACTAAACCTACCAAAACATCAACAGTTTCTCTAAAAATGATACTTCTAATTCATATTATCTTTTGTGCAACGATATCCCCAAACTTCTATCCTTTCACATCATAACCATATCTAATGATGATACATTTCAAAGCAATGTTCTCCAACTTTGTCCACTTCTTTAGCACATGTACATATGCTTTGCAGCAAAAACTTTAAGATGTCTCAATAAAAGCTTGTGACCTAACCATGCCTATTAGTTAGAGCTGATGTAGGAAACATGTCAATTAGGTAGTAAACAAGGGCAATAGCTTCAAACCAAAGAAATTCTCCATTAATGTCTTTGTTCATTCTTTTTACAACTCCTTTCTATTGTATAGAATACAAAATTCTCTCTTGTCTCAAAATGTCACAAATTTTGTAGAATCTATCGAAACCATTAGAAAAAAATTCACTGCCATTGTTGATCCTCAAACAATTTATTTCCTTTCTAATTTGAGACCTCAAACACTGCTTTAAATTCTTTAAAACAACAGGACTCTTTTGAAAATATATCCATGTCCAACTATATTCATTAATAAATGAAAACTAACGTGGATTTTCCAATGGAAGGAACATCTAAAAGACCGTCAGAATTAATAATATCTAACACACTGCAAGATTTATGAGAACTCTGTAATAATTCGAACCCGAAATGTAACCACAATACACTAGTTCAACAATGCGTATAATATAAGAAATGGAATGACAGTTCTAATACAGCATTTTTTCTTTCACGTTATGACAGGTAACATGCAGCAATTCTATTATTCGTGAGAGATTTGCAAAACAAACATCAAACAACCCCAGAAAAAGTCAAATGTAAGGTTAAGAACCAACTGAACTCAGTCCACAAGTTTTCATAAATCTACATAAAATAGAATAGTGTGGAACCTGGCCATTTGTCGTGAGGAAGATGAGAATCATGTGGTCCGCTCTGGTGTGGACTCTGCAACCAAGGGGGTGCATGCTATCCCCATCTGTTAATTACCTTCAGCGTTCAATGGACTGACCCGTGGAGTATATGTCTGCAGTGTTGGACACGTCAACTCCCAATAACCCGAGTCTACTATGGGTGCACACGTTAAGACTCTAAACCAGTATTGACTGCCTTAATATCCAGTGCCGCACTTATTTACTGCTGCCTGATCAGATCAACTAACCTCACCCTGGGTAACACAACTTCCTTAGTCTCCTCTGTGCATTTGGTTCTGATGTCACTCCCAGCTATACTGATGCTGCCCGCTGATATCACTGTTAGTTGGATGATATTGTGGTGTTAAATTCTTTTATGACCGGTAAGGCAAGCTTCCACAATCGATACTGAACTGAACTGACCCTACAGCTATCAAGTGGCTCCACCATCAACCTCTTCACTACTGAAACAAACTCGACTGAAACAGTATATTAACCTGCACATCTGTACCTGATTCTGATAATATTCGAAACGAAACTGGGGCTACGTCCAGCCTCCACAATCTTCTTAAGAGGTTTCGTTTTTAAGATATCCAGTCACATTTAAGCAACCTCTTGTATTTTGATCAATATCAAATTTTCATCCTCACAATCCCAAGGAAGCTCATTGCTTTTATAACCCCAATAAGAGGAGAAGTACAAATAACTAGGCAATGTGGGATAAAAGCCATTTTCATCTTCTAACCACTTAAGTTACTTTTGTTATAAAATGACGTTAAGTCATAAAGTAACTTTATAAATCCACTCTATAATATAAAGTGACTTAACTATAGTAAAGTTCATCCACTTAAATATTTCCCCAACAAAACCAAATAAACTCCTGTGACTGGTTGGCATCCTCAAGATCAATGTCGTTAGCCTATCTGGATGGGGAGATAGACCAACAAGGTGCCAGTAAGGTCTAGTGCGGAGAAGGGGACATTACAAACTCAAGCAAAATTGAATGCAGTTTTGTTTATTGTAAATGCTATGCTCGCAAAAATCAAAATCAAGATTACAATCAAATAAACCTTCAACAAGACTTTATTTTACAAGGTCTTCAAACCCTTTTCTTCAATATGGCCAAGTCTTTGAGACCACCCTTGAACTCCCAAAAGCCATGACCATCTACCAAAAAATTGAAACACCCACCTCCTCTAATGAAGGAATCACAAGATCAATTTTGACAAAAGTCTTATCGCACTCAACAATGTCTATACCAAGCTTATCCAATGTGACAAATCTAACACGTCTAACAATCACCATAGCAACTCTAATAGAAACGACTTCCTACACAGCTGCATCTATTAATTTGCTCATATATAACAAATTTCTTACTAGTCCAAGGATATGCTACACCTTATTGTTTTCTACTATCGCATTAGAAAGTCTAATTCCAAATTTACCAGAACCAACAATATTTAAAAAAGACTCATCACCCAAGTACACCTTAGCCAAATCAAATTCTTCATATTCAAAAAATAATAATCTATTAGATGTCATATAGAAATATCTATTGAAGTCAATTAGCCATGCATCATTATTTGCACAAATGGTCAAAGTTGCATCAAACGTGTCACCATCTTTCTTCTTAGTCTCAAAATCAGGAAACTCGAAATTCTTCTTCCTTTTTTCTTTGCACTACTTATGTAAATGTCTATGCTTATTGCAGTTCCAGGAAATAGCTTTGGACTTTCTAGGAGATTGAGATCTCCCCTTGAACTTGGATGATTTATCGAGCTTCTCATTCTTCTTGCCAATTTCCTTAGGTCTTATATGAAAATATAGGGAATGCTTCGTACTAATAGATACCTTCCTCTTTATCTCTTCATAAACAGAGAACCCACAATATCTTTAGTTTTTAAGATAATAGAATTATTCCCAATAGTCATAACAAAAGAATCCCATGAATCAGATGACGAACAAAGCAAGATTTGACATTATCCTCATATTTTTTGACACCAACTCAGCCAATTGAGCCACCAACATATTAAATGCTTCCAAGTGGTTTGTAACTTATCCACCCTCTTCTATTTTCAAAGAATACACTTTTTTAAAGAAAATTTTATGCAGTAAAGATTTGGCTTGATAAATCTCACAAGGTTTCTTCCATAATTTCTTTGCACATAACTCTTCATGCACATTGATCAAAACAAAATTTGTCAAGCATTATTTGATAAGATCCTTGGCCTTACAATCAATGGCATCATATTGAGGAACCAGAGTAGGATTTACAGGCCTGAAAAGTTTTGCATCAACAATATTCCCACAGATCTTAATATATGCATAGGCCCTCCACCTTCAGCTTCCACATCTCAAAATTGTTACAAAAAAATATTTGCATCTCTATTCTCCTTGATGAACTTGTCATCTAAAAGTACCTTCAACAAGATTACAAAGTATCTTCTACACAAGCTCCATCTCAAATTCAGATTAGTTTAAAAACCAACCACCCACAACTAAAACCAAAGGTGATCAAGCTCTAATGCCACTTCTAAGGAAGCTAAGGTAGCAGAACAACTTCCTATACTGATCTTGAGAGGAGAGTAATGCAAGAACTTTTGAGATCTTTATAACGATTACAAAAATTAAAGAAAATAAATATAAATATTATGCATATTACAACACAATAATTTACATGTGAAAATTCCTTTCAGGAAAAAAAAGCTGTGAAGGCCACCCTATATATTATTCTAAAAACAACAAGATTACATTATACTTACAAGTTAAGCTTCTCACAACAGTATTACAAGAAAAATATTCAAAAGTAACTCAACAACTATAAGAATTGTACATACCAAAGTAACAAGAATCGGAATCAGATCGGAATCGGCAAGGCCGAATCGAATCTTCAATCGGCCATGAATCGGAATCGAATTGGCCATGAATCGGCAAATTTAAAAAACCCTTGAAATTTAGTAACTTATTTCATAAACCCTTCATCACTGATTTGATTCACTGATTCACAAAAAATTGTTTGGCTTGAATTGAATCGCCAAATCGCATGAATTGCATGAATTGTCGTGATTCTTGGAACTAAGGTACATACAACCTTTGTAGATTGGTGAGGTTAGGTACTGTGAGAGGGGGTGAATTAAGACTAACAAAACTTTTGTCTATTCAAACTTTTCACCTAAGTCACAAGGTTCAAGTTCGAGTTCAAGTTCGAGTTCAACAACTATGAAATTCGGATGATGTTTGACAAGGTAAAAAAATTCAAAAAAAAATCGACATTAAATTCACTGTATAGATTTTTTTTAATATTTTAAATAATATAAGTATGTCCAATAAATTATCAAGATAGTTTAACATTACAACATAGATTTGAAATCTTTATAAAAGAATATCACATTTTGAAAATAAATACAAATAAAAGTGGTTTATAATTTTAAAAACATTAAACATATAGAACAAAATATAGTAATTTAACTTTATCATTTTATAACATAAATGCAAAATATATTGATATTTTATTTTAATTTTAAAAAATGAAATAAATAATAAATTTAATTTACTACATTTAATATTACACATAAACAATAAATAACTATAATAAAATAAAAATATACTTGAAAAAAAAAAAAAAATCTTTCATATTACTAAAATAATTATAAGAGACAAATTAAAAATAAAAACAAAACGAAATGCAAAATTATAAAATTAAACGTTAAACAAAAATTTTAATGTCTATTGAACACGAGAGTAGCAATAAGCAGCGGCAATTTATCGTTATCAAAATGGAGCTCAATAGTCTTAAAATAGCTAGCTACCGGTGAAGGATAGCATGGGCTCTATTCTCCAGTTCCTCCAAGACCATGGCTCTTCTTTCATGGCCAACGTCTACACCTATTTTAGCTACGACGACGATAGATCCATCAAATTATTACACAGTATTTAAGCCCAAGAATCCTGTGCCAGAGGGCAATTTGTGCTTTTCTACCCTGATGAGAAGCCTGTTTACCCTATAGAGTTCTCGCTTAATTAGTCTCATGCATCTAAAGTGTTGTTGCCATGAGATTGGATCATTTTCTGCGAATACTTTTCTATCGCTGGACTGCCCTAGCTGCACTTTATTTATTTTTTAACTATGTAACGATTAAAATGAAAAGTCGGTCAATGGTTCCATACGAATTAGAGGACGAATTTAAAAGAATTTTTTAGATTATGCTGACATAACTTTACCCAACCATAACATGAAGATTTTTGGTCTCACAGAAACCCTTGGTTAGGGGGAAAAATGTTGGCATGAATGCCTTATAGAGATTGTCAGTATGCTTTGGGAGATGATTGAGTGCTTATGTGTTGCATTCATGACTTGGTTTCTCATTGATGTCAACATATCAGCTTTCTAGACAGTTTTGGCTGAGTAGCAAAGATAGTTTTGTTCGGCGAGGTTTTTGCTTGTTGAGTTTCTTTCTACAGGGTTAAATATGTATTCTTAGATGTGTACAGATGCTATATCTATCCTTGCAGAAAAAGTTATAAAGTTTTCAATAAGTTGTGGAAGATCTTCAAAGGATTGGTTGTAGGACAATTTACAGGAAACTGTAACCTGTTGTCCGTGTTGTATCTTTTTGGTGAGGTTAAATCTTGTTCAATGAGCTTGGATATTGGTCAAAGACATGTTGGTGAAGCTATGTTCAAGTCGGTGAAGATTATTTTTCATTTTGTGAAGACTTGTGAACGATAATGTGCAAATTGTTCCTTGGAAGCCGACTAAGTTTTGTAATTGATGTAAATTGTATTGTAATGTGTAAAACATAATTGTAATATCTTATAATGGTCCTATATTATTTATTGTACATTGGAGAAGCCTCAAGGCTGACTCAATTCATTATTAGGACCTTGTATAGAGGAAAAATACTTTTCTTATGGTTGAGTATCTAGTGCAGATGTTTTTATTGTTACGCCAACTTGAATGCGAATTTGTGAAGATCAGAGAAGTGTTTGATGTTGAGGATTGGTGTGGACTTCAAAGGAACTCTATCGGCAAAGAAGTTATGGTTTTGTGAGTTCATTTGTTGGATCTATTATCCTGAATAATTGTTTGAGGCAAATTGGATAGTGGGTTCAGTTGTCTTCCTTTCAACTCCTAACAAGGTTGGCACGACTTCAAACAGGGTTGGAATCTTCTAACAAAGATTCAAAGTCTCCTAATAGAGACTCATATGTATTCATTATATTCATTTGGCTCCTAATAGGGTCACATCCTTTCATAAGGAACTTTTATATTAGTACATCATCTTGTGGGCATCATTCCCACTGGGGTTTTCCCTCTGATTAAGGGTTTCCCTAGTTAACATATCTTGTCACATTGCATGGTTGTTATCTTATGGTTGCTATGTCTTTTCGTTACATGTTTCAAATTTGTTAAAGTTGATAAAAGTTGTCTAACGCATATAACTAATTCAACCCCACCCCCCCTCTCAATTATATTGGTGGACTTTACTTTCTAACAATTGGCATCAGAGCATCAGGTGCTTGAAGAGAAAATTTAACAGCTTAAGAAGATCCATGTGTACTTTCAGGAAAGAAAATCTGAAGTTTGATGGAGTTAACTATGACAGCTGGAAGGATAAGATAAAGACTCACTTGCTATGCATGAGAGCAGATTATTGGTTGATTGCAAGGGAAAAGTAGATTGTTATTAAGGAGAACGATTTGGCAAGTTGCACAGAAAATGACAAAGATCTATTCATGTGCAATATGTATGCTAGAGAAGCATTGTTATCAGCTCTTCCTGAAAAAGAGTATGTTGAGGTAAAAGGTTTATATCTTGCACATGAAATTTGGGTTAAGTTACCGAATCTATTTGAAGGAGATGAATTTGCAAAGAAATCTAGATTATAGAACTGGAAGAATATGTTGGGTAATACTAAGATGATAAAAGATGAATCTATAAGAGCATATTTCGGTAGAATTGGTGAATTTGTTGCAGGAATCAAGAGTTGTTGAGGAACGATACCCAAAGACAAAGTAGTATGGAAGATATTATAATCTTTGACCCCTAATTGTGCACACAAAGTTGAGATCATTGAATAGATTATCTTTGTGACACCAAATGTTACAAAAGAAACATTACTTGGGAAGTTGCAGACTTTTGAACAGACCTTGAAGCAGAACCAAGGAGTGACAAGGATAGAATCAGCTTTTACTGTAGAGAAAGAGAGAGCTAAACTTACAAGAAGTGTGAGCACCAATGGAGATTATGCTAGAGATTGGGCGACTAAACTTGAAGAAGACAAGAAGATTGATGAAGGGCTTGCACTGATCATAAAGAGAGAACCTAAAGGTAGGAAAGCTTTTGCTTCTTGGGCTTGTAAAGATTTTGGTCATTTTCATATGAATGTCCTAAGAGAGTAAAGAAGAGAAAACCTAGGAAGCCTTATAAGTCAAAGTTTACACAAGATTGCTTGTTTGTTGATGAGGGTGATAAATTCAATTTTAAGATGGTACATTTCTTAAAAAGTGATGATAAAGATGATGTACTTGGATTTGTTGCTATCAAAGAAGAAAGTCCTGAGAAAGAAGAAGTAATAGAAGAAAAAGCTTTAGTATCACATGTTGAAAACAAGAAATCTGATTGGATTATAGTTAGTGGTTGTTCTCATCATATGACTAGAGATAAGTTTGTTGAGTTAACAGTTATGATGGAGCAGTTAGAGTTCAAAATAAGGCACTATGTCAGATTAAGGGAAAGGATCTTTTACACTTGATGGAAAGACTAACAACTGAGGATGTTTACTTTGTTGATCGTTTGAAACATAATCTTTTGAGTGTTGGGCAGCTTGTGGATAAGGGATATTTGTTACAATTCACTAAGAAGACTTGCATTATCAAGGATAAGGATAGTAAGTTGACTAGTACAGGCACAAGAACAAGAGGTAATGCTTTTCAATTGAATCCTACTGAGATGAAATGTTTGGTTGCAAAGGTTGATGATAGTTGGTTATGGCATAAGAGATTTTATCATATTAACTTTGATAACATTGTGAAGATAAGTTCTACACATGCAGTTAAAGATCTGCCTAAGATTGTGAAATCTTTTGACATGGTTTGTAAGGAATGTGTGATGGCAAAGCAGCAGAAGAGTTCATCTCCGAGCAAAATATTTACTACTATAGCGAAGTTGGAGATTGTACACATATTTCAGTGGTCCTACAAGAACAAGAGTGTTTCATGGTGATAGGTACTTTATGCTTTTGATTGATGATTTTACAAGGATGATGTGGGTAGTATTTCTTAAAGATAAATGTGAAGCTTTTGAGAAATTCAGGATATTTAAGAATAGAGTAGAGAATAAATCTGGTTTGAAGATTAACATCTTTAATGAGGAGGAGAATTATTTCAAATGAGTTTAACATCTTTTGTGAGAATAATGGAACTAAGAGATAGCTTTCAGCCCCTAAGACACCACGGCAAAATAGGATAGTAGAAAGGAGGAACAGATCAGTAAGTGAAGCAGCTAAAGCACAATCCATACATTAGAGATAGATAATTTTTAACCTAATAGAGCTCTAATGTATGGATTGTTAACCTAACGAAAACGTAACCCAATTCAACAGAAAAAGACAGAGAGAGAGAGAGAGAGAGAGAGAGAGAGAGAGAGAGAGAGAGAGAGAGAGAGAGAGAGAAAACTGTTAACCTTAAAAGAAACCCCAAGTCACTCACCGGAAGAGGGCTTTTTGGTAGAGATCAAAAGAACAAATGAGAGGATCGTTACCCCTAATGCATAGCTGACCTTCATGCACTACAAATCTAATAACTATGCTCCATCAAAATCTTCTTCCAATTGTGTGGCGAACAAAGCATTGTCGTCCCTCCTTAGCATTGCCTCTTCCACACAACTGGCATCAACTAACCCATGAAGCAGTTTAACAAGACGACATCTTTCTTCAACCAGGATAAATTGGCGATAGGCCATTTCAATGATCCACACAATTGTCTCAACACATGCAATAATGATTAGGACTGGCCAAGACTTTCCACTATACATGCTCTTGTTGACTATTGTTAACCTAACAAAAATGTAACCCAATTCGACATAAAAAGACAGATCGAGAGAGAGATTGAGAGAGTCAAAATTGTGAACCTTAACACAAATCCCCAAGTCACTCACCGGAAGAGGGCTTTTTGGTAGAGATCAAAAGAACAAGTGAGAGGACTACTACCCCTAATGCATAGCCAACCTTCATGCACTAGAAACCCAATGATTGCGCTCCTTCAAAATCTTCTTCCAATTGTGTGGCGAATAAAGCATTGTCGTCCCTCCTCAGGATTGCCTCTTCCACACGACCAACATCAACTAACCCATGAAGCAGTTTGATAGGACGTCTTTCTTCAACCAAGATAAATTGGTGATAGGCCATTTCAGCGATCCACGCAATTGTCCCAACACATGCAATAATGATTAGGACTGCCAAGACTTCTCATTTCACATGCTCCTATCAACTACTTGTACAGTAAATATTACACTGACTATGGCTCCAATAGATGGATTGTTAACCTAACAGAAACGTAACTCAATTCGACAAAAAAAGATAGATTGAGAGAGACACACACACAAAACTGTGAACCTTAACAAAAAAACCCCAAATCACTCACTGGAAGAGGGCTTTTTGGTAGAGATCAAAAGAACAAGTGAAAGCATTGTTACCCCTAATACATAATCGACCTTCGTGCACTAGAAACCCAATGATTGCGCTCCTTCAAAATCTTCTACCAATGTGTGGCAAATAAAGCCTTGTCCCTCCTCAGAATTGCCTGTTCCACACGGCGGGCATCAACTAACCCATGAAGTAGTTTGACAGGACGACGTTTTTATTAAACCAAGATAAATTGGCAATAGGCCATTTCAGCGATCCACGCAATTGTCCCAACACGTGCAATAATGATTAGATTGCCCAAGACTTTCCACTGTACATGCCAGAGATCGAGAGAGAGATAAAACTGTGAACCCTAACAGAAACCCCCAAGTCACTCACTAGAAGAGGGTTTTTTGGTAAAGATCAAAAGAACAAATGAAAGGACTGTTACCCCTAATGCACAGCCGACCTCCAAGCACTAGAAATCCAATGACTACACTCCTTCAATGTATTCTTCCAATTGTGTGGCGAATAAAGCATTATCGTCCCTCCTCAACATTGCCCATTCCACACGGCCTACATCAACTAACCCATAAAGCAATTTGACAGGACAACGTCTTTCTTCAACTAGGATAAATTAGCGATAGGCCATTTCGGCGGTCTGCGCAATTGTCCCAACACATGCAATAATGATTAAGACTTTCCATTGTACATGCTCCTATCGACTACTTGTACAGTAAATATCGCACTGACTATGGCTCCATTGGATGGATTGTTAACCTAACAAAAACATAACCCAATTCAACAGAAAAAGACAGATCGAGTAAGAGAGAGAGAGAGAGAGAGAGAGACAAAACTGTGAACCTTAACAGAAATCTCCAAGTTACTCACTAGAAGAGGGCTTTTTGGTAGAGATCAAAAGAACAAGTGAGAGGATTGTTAGCCCTAATGCATAGCCGACTTTTGTGCACTAGAAACCCAATGACTGTGCTCCTTTAAAATCTTCTTCCAATTGTGTGGCGAATAAAGCATTGTCGTCCCTGCTCAGTATTGCCTCTTCCACAAGGACAGCATCAACTAACCCATGAAGTAGTTTGACATGACGACGTCTTTCTTCAAGTAGGATAAATTGGCGATAGGCTATTTCAACGATCCACGCAGTTGTTCCAACACATGCAATAATGATTAGGACTGCCCAAGACTTTCCACTGTGCATGCTCCTATCGACTACTTGTACAGTAAATATTGCTAATGGCTCAATTGTTAACCTAATAGAAATGTAACCCAATTCAACAGAAAAAGACAGATCGAGAGAGAGAGAGAGAGAAAGAATTGTGAACCTTAACAGAAACCCCCCAGTCACTCACCGGAAGAGGGCTTTTTGGTAGAGATCAAAAGAACACGTGAGAGGACTATTACACCTAATGCATAGCCGACCTCCATGCACTAGAAACCCAATAACTGCGCTCCTTCCAAATCTTCTTCCAACTATGTGGCAAATAAAGCATTTTCATCCTCAACATTGCCTCTTCCCCACAGCCGGCATCAACTAACCCATGAAGTAGTTTGACAGGACGACGTCTTTCTTCAACCAGTATAAATTGCCAATAGGATGGATTGTTAGCCTAACAGAAATGGTCAAGGCCATAGTCAGTGCGATATTTAATATACAAGTAGTCGACAAGAGCATGTACTGTGGAAAGTCTTGGGCAGTCCTAATTATTATTGCATGTGCTAGGACAATTGCAAAGATCACTAAAATAGCTTATCACCAATTTATCCTGGTTGAAGAAAGACGTCGTCCTGTCAAACTGCTTCATGGGTTAGTTGATGTCAGTCATGTAGAAGAGGCAATGCTGAGGAGGGACAACAATGCTTTATTCACCACACAATTGGAAGAAGATTTTGAAGGAGCACAGTCACTGGGTTTCTAGTGCACGAAGGTCGGCTATGCATTAGGGGTCACACTCCTCTCACTTGTTCTTTTGATCTCTACCAAAAAGCCCTCTCCGGGTGAGTGACTTGGGGGTTTCTGTTAAGGTTCTCTCTCTCTCTCTCTCTCTCTCTCTCTCTCTCTCTCTCTCTCTCTCTCTCTCTCACTCATTGGGTTACGTTTTTGTTAGGTTAACAATCCATCCATTAAAGCTAAATAATTGGTTCGTCTATTAAAACACACAATTGTTCCAGTTCCAACTAGCTTGCAAAATACATGTTAAGCACAGAATTGAATCATGGCTATACTATTACCATAAAATCTGCAACCAGCTGATCCAGATCCAACCAACCGATCCAATTCTAATCAGCTTGCAAAATACATGTAAATCATAAAATTGAATGATAGACTATACTGTAAC
Organism: Cupressus sempervirens; assembly: GCA_028749045.1. Taxonomy (NCBI): domain Eukaryota; kingdom Viridiplantae; phylum Streptophyta; class Pinopsida; order Cupressales; family Cupressaceae; genus Cupressus; species Cupressus sempervirens. Next base: position 8,304,244 of record CM053793.1, on the reverse strand, counting down.
AATAGAATGTGCAAGTAGCTAATCCAGATCCAACCAGCTGGTGAAACATAAGCTAAGCATAAAATTGAATCGTAACAACAATGTAACAATAAAATATACAACCACCTAATCTAAATCCAACCAGCCAGCATCCAAATACATTTTAATCAAGGTTGCATGGGTACGTGGGTACAGGAACAGAAACGGGTATGGGTACGCATATTTTTCAAAATAGGGGATGGGGGAACGTGTGTATGCCTAATTTTTTCTATATAATTAATATTTTATAAAAAATATAAAAATCAAAATATCTGTCATGAGTCATGACATTGAGCATTCAAAACAAGAAATTTGAAAATATGAGCCATAAGTCAATATATATATATATATATATGCTATTGCTGAATGTTTAAAGTATTTTTCATAATAGGGGAGGGAGGTACTTGGGTATGTCAAACTTATTTTAAAATTATACTTTTATATTTATAAAAAATCTGAAATTATGAGTCATGACAATGGTTTTTCAAAACAAGAAGAGTGATAAAGTTTGCAAATGTAATGTACTGTTTCCAGTTTCAGATTTGCTATATGCTTCAGATAATAATACATGATAAATGCTTAGATGCATAACAAAGAAGGCAGACTTTAAACATGAACAAGATCCTAAACCATATGACAATGACATATTGCAAATGATAAACTTATGACTTGAACAGTGATAAAGTTTATTGTTAATGAGTATCAAAGTTTCAAACTGATTTGGTATTGAATTAAGTTTGATAAACAACAAGCTAGAACAAAAACAAAAAGCCAAAAGAAAAATCAGAATCTTAATCAAGGTCCTTAGCTATGATGCTCTCCATCAAGTACCCAATACGTGGGATACCTGTACCCGGTACTTGGGTACGTGGGTACGAGTACCAGGGGTGTGGGTACGAGTACCCATGTAGCCTTGATTTTAATCATAAAACTAAATTGAGATATTTACTTCATGGACTATGACCTCCAAAATGCTTGTATATATGGATGTGTCTATCATAAGGCTTTACAATAAGTTTCTATAGTGCAAAAGCACTCAAAAACAAATTTCCCTACGCATAGACTCGGGGAGGAGATGTCTCAAAGGAATCAGGAAGCATTTAGGCCTTAAATGCAACAATAAAAGGATGCCTAAATTTACAAGCAAAAAAGTAGAAGGAAACATATTAAAATAAAATACATGTATAGAAGATCCCTTTTAACCCTCATTTTTCATAGAATCGATGGTGAAAATTATCTAGCTCTAATGGATGGATTGTTAACCTAACAAAAACGTAACCCAATTCGATAGATAAAGACAAACAGAGAGAGAGAGAGAGAGAGAGAGAGAGAGAGAGAGGAGTGAACCTTAATAGAAACCCCCAATTCACTCACTGGAAGAGGGCTTTTTGGTGGAGATCAAAAGAACAAGTGAGAGGACTGTTACCCCTAATGCATAGCCAACTTTCGTGCACTAGAAACCCAATGACTGTGGTCCTTCAAAATCTTCTTCCAATTGTGTGGCAAATAAAGCATTGTCGTCCCTCCTTAGCATTGCCTCTTCCACACAACTGGCATCAACTAACCCATGAAGCAATTTGACAAGATGACATCTTTCTTCAACCAAGATAAATTGATGATAGGCCATTTCAGCGATCCACACAATTGTCCCAACACATGCAATAATGATTAGGACCGCCCAAGACTTTCCACTATACATGCTCTTGTCGAATATTTTTACGGTAAATATCGCACTGATTATGGCTTCAAAAATAGCTACAACAGCCTACAACACAACGGTAACTTGTGAGCCTCATGTGGGAGGTCTTGGGTTCGAATTCGCTTAACACATTAAAATAATTAATCACAATAAATAACAATAATTAATTTAGGCTTTGGCCGTTTACCAATCCAAAAAAAAGAAAAAATAGCTACAAAATTACTAAACAACTTATTAGATCCCTCTCTTTGCAATAAGATGAGTTTTTCCAAAGATAAAATCTTTTTTTGGACCTTATCAGCAATATTTTGAATGCCAAATTGTTCGATGTCCACCATTGTGAGCTCTACGTTTTTTTTTCTTGAAGAGCTCTCTGCCTTCCCTTCTTCCGGCTATGGTTTGGTGCGAGGAGCTTGGCAGACATGGAATGGAGTTGCAAATGGCTACACTGAAAAGGACTCAGATAAAACAGTTTCAAAAAGTTAATAATTAAGTTTTAAAGTTGAAGTACAGATACATTCCCACTTTAAATTAAGGATTGAATATTTAAAATCATTTATGCTTGTTTTCAGACAAACTTACATTCTCATTTTAAATTAAGCATCGAATACTTAAAATCAGAGAGATGTGCATTGTCATTTTAAATCAAGCATTGAATACTTCTAGTTATTTATGTTTTCTTTCAAAGAGACTTTTTCAGTTCAAAGATATATTCAAATAATTTCAGTTTTAGAAGTATATCTGTTGGTAAACAAATTTGTTCTTTTAAATTATAACTCTTGAATGCCCAAATTTGGAACAATATCTGGTTACAAACAGTTGAAAAGCCACTTGTGGATAAATTGGCTTCTCTCTGAATTGGTAGGTATAGCTCCCTAGAATAGATTTGCAATGAATTATGTTCTCCTCCTAAACTAATTCAGGGGTATGTTCTTGACCGGAGAACAGAAGAGGTATAACCAAGCTGGACCTAAATAGAATCTAACTCAGGCGAATAAAAATTTTTGAGTATCAAAACAAGTTTATGCATTCACACATCTTATGAATTCATAAAGCTTAACCAAATAATGGCTAGTACTGAACTAAGTTAATTCAAATCTGAACTGTAATTAATAAACCAAAAATGCTGAAGGGATTTCTCTTTGAACGAACAATGACACTACCTATCACATTCATTCGTTGCTTCAAAACAGGGGAGTGAAACTCTGTTCTTTCCTCGTTTCGACTCAAACAAAAGAGAAAAACATAATACTAAATCGAACAGAAACTAGAAGAGAAAATAATTGATATAAAATACCATTCAATTGTCTCTGCAATAAAAAGTACTTCACACCAAAAATTCGCCGACCTTTCATTAATCTTTTAATCTCATACATATACAATTTCGAGATGACCGTTACAATGGAAGTTCAATCGTTTCATCTTCTCAAGATTGACAAACGGCAAGGCGCCAATTTGCCATGTTTCAATAATACAAAAGAAAAGGCAGAATGTGAATCACTTTGAATTCTTCCCCTTTTTTGCTTTTGCTCTATAGGCCTTGGCGGCAACTATGATCGGGATAAGCTCTTCATGCCTAGGCACGTGGATATTGGTATATATTAAGAACCATTTAGAATGCTCTCTAGCCAACTCCTTCACAGCATTCAATTGATTTGGCAATTCCTCTTTGGCCACGTCTATGCATCTACTAAGTGCCTGTAGTTCAGCAACCCTGTCTTGACCATGGAAAGACATATCAGACAAACTATTCAAAAATTTGGAAAAGTTCTTCATGACATTGATTCCAATGAGTGCTTTTCCTTGGCCACTAGTCTGTGAGTCTGTATGCAATCCCCTCATAAGTTCAAATCCTTTTTCTTGTGTCTTCTTCACCTTATCCTCTGTTTCTCTAAGTCCTTTCTCTGCAGACTGGATCATCTCAGTCTTAAACTGCATGCTTTGAAGCCACTCAAACAAAGGTTTGTCTCCCTTTGGCAAGATTTTTGCTTCAACCGCTTCCTTGGGCTTCATCTGGATGATCATCTTCAAGAGGGAGATGCAATCATCATACTTCACCCTTTCTCCAGCCAAAGTATTGCTATTTGATATAATGTTATCTTTCTCTGTTTCCAACCTTAAGATAACATTACCAATCTGCTCCACAATAGTGGCTCCTTCTGATTTGAGCTTCTCAATCTATTCTTTACCGATCTGGCCAAAATGCCTATCTTCTTGGAGTTGAGAGATGAGGGCCTGAACTTCAACAGCAGTAGGATTTTTAGTCACTGATACTCCAAAGATGGCTGCTAATGGAGTGACTAGTTGTCTGATGAACTTATTTAATTCTTCTATCTCAGCCTTCATTTTGGTCTTAGACAACTTCAGGCTTTTTAGCTGCCCCTCGATCACCTCGCTGTTTGACTTCCATAAGCCAATTTTGGTGGCATGCCTTGCTTCTCCAAGATCCACAAAGTGCAGAGTAAAATCTTTGGCCGTCATGTCCTCAATCTGCCCTCCTTTGTTGGGCTTGGCGATCTCCATTGTCAAGTGACCTGTTTCTGGATCTTGCCCAAGTATGGACAAGGTTTTCTGCTTCTTTACTCTTTCAATGCAGATCCAGAACGGATTGCGAGAGATACAGTATCTTTAGCAGAAGTGCTTTCATCTTTCCTTTTCCTTTTTCTCTCCAAAGTATCCTCGAACCAGGAGTCAGTGCCTATCACCTTGGAGGCTATCCCGAGTGATTCTATACTAAACATCTTTCTCTTGGCTGGAGTGGCTGTCACAGGAGTCGAAGAGAAAGGATTCTTCGGATCCTGAGAGATGAGTTTAGAAGAACTCTGACCTTTATCCACTTCTGGAGTTTTCTTTGTTGCTTCGTCAGACTCAGTAGACTCACTACTATTTCTTTTTCCATCCCCTAAGTCTACTATCTGTATTGAAGAGCCACTTGGCTGCAAAAGTGTAGCACTTGCTGGTGGAACAGGACTATGATGAGGAGAGGGAACTGGAGTAGTATGGGGAGAAGGGATTGGAGAAACATGGGGTGATGGAAGTGGTGTAACATGGGGGAATGGAATTGAGGCGGCCGTGCTATCCTTCGGCTCTTCCATCTTCTTTTCTTCAGTGCCAATCTGGGTTCCAGTGACTGGGAGGAAATCATCATGACAGGTTTTGGCAATGGGGACATTCTTGTCTAGAGGTTGATCACCTCAGCTTGATGGTTGAGCTGGCCCTTGAGTAGCAGCTATTGTTATGCCTGGTGTAGCACTTTGAGATGAGGAAGGTGTTGCAACTGCTGGAGAAGCTTGAGTGGCTGCACCTTTACTCCGGCTCCTCTTGGTTGTCCATTCAACCCATTTCCCCATTCTCTTGATTATCCTGGCCATCATGATATCAAAACTTTCCTCAACATCTACATACGGCTCGAAACTGATAGGAATCCCCCTTAACTTAGTTAAATATGTGTTGCTATACATATTTTGGCCATCATCCTCCAAGCCTTCTACATCAAAGTTGATACCGTATGTTTTGATTTGCTCTACTGTGAGCCTAGCAAAAGCACAATCTCTGCTTTCGAGCTCATCTCTACAGTCCGCCCAATAATCTTCAACAGTAGTAACATGTTTGATTATGCTCCCAATCTGCAACACATCTCTTGCATACCCATTCGGGTCGAACATAGGTCTTACGACCTCATATGCTTCTAATTGATATTTAGTCTCGAATGCTTTGAGCATATTTTTCGCATCAAAGCGAGACTCGCAACTATAAGCCCCAACCTTCATAGGGAATTCATACCCTTTCTTCTTCAAGCTCGCGCTCGGCACATTCACCTAGATCGCCTGCCTCACGGTCTCTATCAGCACAATCATATCGCTCGGATAACTGGGCAGCTTCAAAGGAAATCCATCGAAAGCTGCAAGACGCAAATATGAAAAGGATGAGAACTGGATAAAATAGCTACCAAACTGACTGATGGTCATCATTGCCTCCAGGTTGAACCTCCTTTCCGGGCATCCTTGGAGTTCCTTGCAAATTCTCATTGTAAATGCGTCATTAACTTTGACATATTCTGCATAGCTATTCTGCAATTGTAAGCATGGATAGAATTCATAGCTTTTCACATCATCAGGGAAGTTCTCTATTCTGGGAAGGCTTGGCCACAATTGTACAGAAGCTAACATATAAATCAGGAAAGAAGACATGTAAAAGGTGTTGTAAAACTATGCAACGCTAAGGGCTCTGGACAGATACTCGCTTACCTCATAGGCCCAATCAACATACTTTGTATCTAAACAAATAATTTGTACTAGAAAGAAATACTGTTCAACAAAATTAAGTGCTTCTACCTCACCTTTCAATCTGTGCAAGATAACCAGAATGTCTACCATCTCGAGCTTGAGATCAGTGCCGAATAGAGTTTTAGGAACCTTACTCTTAGCACCCCGCGGCTTTTGGAACCAAGACCTCATAATTTCTTTTCTCCACACTATTTTCTTCAAGGAGAACTCAGACATTATCCCTCCTACTGTCAACTTAGAGAACTCTTCCCATTCTAGAACTCGGAGGCAATTTACCACAATTTGCCTATCAATAGAGATTAGAACTGTATAATCAAGCAACAAAATTTGTCTGGTATCCGGGTTGTAGTGATTTATGCATTCAACAATTAACTCAGGAGCTTGAACTCCCACCAGAAACCCTGTTGCCTCCACTAACCCACTTCCTCGGAGCTTCTCAGTTGTAGGGTGAATTGGCTCCGACCTCAGCCTCCTTTGAAAATCTTACATGTCGTAGAAACAAAGCGAGGTATTCGTGAAACTCTGCAATGTGGATTTGATCCCATTAAGTCCGTCAAACCCAACAAATCCGGTTGCCATTTTATCTAAGGTAGAAGTGAATCGAAACTTTGAACTCGAAGGAAGCACAAAGGATAGAATTTGCAAGTATAAAGATTTGAAAATGTTGTGCAATTCAACAGCATAACAGTTCAAGAAAAAGCAGTAATTTGAAAAACTATTATGTTTCTCTCTATATAGAAACCCTAATTCCGCGCCACACAAACGAAATAAAGGATAAATCCGTTGGATTAGTAAATGCGAGAATTTCTAACGGACTTTTCCATGTCTTTTCACTGTTTCCGTTGGTCCAACGGTAAATTTCCTTTATTACATACTTACCTTCCCATTTTTCACCTAGTTCTGGAGAATTAATAACGGAGTACCCTATAAGGAAATATCCGCTCAGCCAAATTCTACTCACTACACTTCTCCAACTGTGATTAGCTTGTGTCCGTTGTCATCTTAAGGTGTCTTACGTGCAATTTGTGTACCCAATTTGCTTACAAAGTCGATTTCTTCATGAACGCGGAAAATCACCTGCATGGGTCGAAAGCCCAACGAGGAGAAGGCGATCTTCAGTTTTCCGCTCAAGCTTTATTTACCTTCTAACTCTTGGGTTAGTCTTTTCTCTGAGTTCGAAAAACCACCAAAGGACTGCGGGGACCAAAAGAGGGCCCATTTCTTCATTTTTTTTCCCTTTACAAATGTCTTTAGCGGAAAATTGACTTCATGGGTTGAAAGCCCGCCGTGGAGTAGTCATTTTAGAGTTTTTCGCTTAAGGTGATTCTGAGCACCATGATGAATCCCGGATGTTGTCCAAGGCAGAATACTGTGATGAAAATAAGGCTTATCCATAGAACAACTCATTCTCTTCTTGCTTTAATCCGTAAGCCACATTTATTAACCTCTATGAAAAATCACCTTCATGGGTCAAAAACCCACTGAGGAGAAGGCAATGTTTGATTCTCCGCAAGCTTCATTTTTTTTTACGTGTAAATCATGATAAGCCACGAACAAGTCCATCCTTGAAAATAACTTTGTGAACATCTTTATGAAACACAAGAATCTCTATCGAATTAGGTATCGAATTAGGTACTAAGCTACCCATACGACATCAAGGAGAAACCCACCCGGCCGTAAAATGCAAGAGAAGGGAAAGATGGGAAATCCAACGGAGAATCTTTTCACCTAAGGAGGAAAGACTAGACTTAGACATACCCAAACCAAACTAAGACACAAGGTCTTTTCCATTTTGCAAAATGGGTGCAGGATGAAAAGTGGGGCAACAATATTAAAATATTTTCAATTTAAAGATACATTAAAATTATTATTTTTAAAGATATATTAAAATAGTCTTAGTTTAAGAATGCATTGTAATAATTTCAATTGAAGAGATATATTAAAATAATCTTACTTCATGCCTACATTAAATTATCTCACTTTCAAAGATACATTAAAGTATTTCAGCTTATGAGATATATATTAAAATAATTTCAATTCAATACTATTCTAAAATAATCTTAGTTCATAAGACACATTAAAATAATCTCAATTCAAGAGGCACATTAAAATATTCTCAATCAAGGACTACATTAAGCTAATCTTAGATCAAGAGATACATTAAAATAATCTCAATTCAAGATAGTTACATTAAAATAATATGAGTTCAAGAGATATATTAAAATAATCTCAATTTAAGATTATATTAAAATAATCTTAACTCAAGAAATATATTAAAAAACTCAATTCAAGACTACATTAAAATAATCTTAGTCCTAGAAAACTATAAATAAATAAAAATTAAAGACATACATGTATTCATTAAATTGTGTTGTTTTTAAACATCATAAATATTTTTAAAATATTTTACTTGGACTGTGCCTTCTTTCGTTCTTTAATAAGATGTATCTTCTAATCAAACAACCAACTGAACTTATTATTATTATTACTATAACTTTGTAAGTCTAGATTGTGCATATAATGAAACTAAAAAAAAAAAAAAAATTTGACAAAATGTGGGAATTTTTTAATTTGTCTTTTTTAAATTATAATTATATAATATCCTAACAATGAAATATATTATTTCTTATTTAATCTTTGTGTCTAATTTAATAGAAATGTTTTATTGTAATTAAATATTAACAAATGATTATAAGAATATTTATTTGTAGACTGGCGTATAATCCTTCAAAAGGGAGTGACATTTTTATATTAAAGGTGGTAAAATTAGGGAGTTGTCTCTTGAATACAATAGTTCATCAAACTTTAGTCAGAAGATTAAAATTTACAACACAATACCAATATATTGAATACAACCAAATCAAATTGAAACAACATAGAGTACCCAGTATCTCTGCTACGATAACTACTACATAAAATATGGTACTCATGAAATATGGGTCAATGAGTTTGACTCAAAAATCACGCAGTTAAATCTTAATAGCAATATCACAACTACTACATAGTAATATTATCTACTCTATTGATTAACATAGTATAAAAGTATTTAAAGTCTTTAACTAGGGCCACCTAGGGACATACCAAAAATATAGAAAATATCAGTATAACCTATAGTAGTCTAGGAATTATAAACAAAGTTTTTAACAAGGCCATATGGGTCACTAAAAAAATCAAAATAAAATGGAATAAGAAACCAAGTCCTTGGGTTTCCTTCTGCTTGCATCACATGTCCAACGTCACCTTTCAGTTGCATTCACCATTGTCCTCTAGCCAAGTGTGTTCTTTTTTAGTAGACATAATGATATGACAGAGTAGTGCATTACTTTTAACACAGAGAGGAGGATATTTAGTATCTTCTTTTCTAGATATGCAACTATTTTCTTGTCTTTATTTAGCTTTTTTTCCCCATTACCTCACATTTGGTACACTCTACACCTAGAAGAGTAGCACCCTTACTAGTCACAAGCGATTTAAAATTTCCCCTAGCATTATGTCTTAGGTAAGGTCTAAGAGAACCATCTTGAGGCTTTCTAAGAAATAAGAAAAGATGTTGACTATCTCATAACTAACTCCAACTTGACAACCTCTTTCATGGTCTCCCTTTTTCATCATTCTCACTCTCCTCTCCCTCATTTGACTCAGAATCCACTTTCATTTTCTTCCCTTTTTCCCTAGGCCGAGTAGCAAGTCTTGTGGAGCGATGAGGGAACTGGGTATGTGCAAGATCATGAGGGGCCTAAAAGTAGTGATGTGAAAAAAAATCACTTTTGAATCGTCAAAAAGCACTGAAGAAATCGTGTCGACTATTTCCCCACCGATGCTAATACCAAACAAAAAAAAAATGTCGAGACATATCAGAAACCTAATATGTATGTGTTTAAAAACAAAACTAATGCATTTCTCCCCAATTTCTGCCAAACAAAATGACATTTCATTATTTCGCTCTTGGGTATACAAACATTTTCGAATACTAGATCAAGGTTTCCACCAAATTCCTCAAAGGTAAGTTAGATTTTTTTATATCTATTTTCTTGTTTTTCTTAATTTTTTACTCAAATTTAGGTTTTTAATGAAAATATAAGGTTTTGTGTTTTTTATTATAATTTATCAAAGTAATTTCTAATTTTTTATTTATTTGTAATCGAATCAGGCATGACCAACACTGACAAATGTCAAAACACTTCCCTACAAACAAAATGAGCTCAAAAGCTGTCCACAACCACCTCCAAATGATCCACAACCACCTAAATGTTCTACAACCACCTCCAAATGCTCCACAACCCCCTCACCATATACAAGATTTCATACAAAACAATCTAAAGAAATAGGTAGGGCTTCCAAAACACATATCAAAATATCAGGCTACACAGACTCCCATATTGTCCACCCTAAACTCCATCGTGCAAAATATTGAGACAATATCTGAGGAGGATAATGTTGATCTTCATTGGCTCGAGGAGATGCATGCTCCGTATGATTATGGGTTGGATTATGATGGGTTTGCAACCCTTAACATAAGTAAAGAAGACATAGCTTCCCTATTTTTGAACCCCAAAATTGGACTCAAAATTGACCCTAAAAACCCCAATTTGTGAATAAAATGATGCAGGAATGAGGCAATGCATGCAAACTTTTGGGATCACTAGTGGATTATTGTTTACAAACACCACACAACAATTTGGAGGTTCGCTTTTATTTCTTTAAGAAATTGCATGCTAAGTTTGTGAATGCACACAACATAAACTATTGGAGAATGAAGCCCAACATGGGCGTAGGAGGTGGAGCTCCCCATGATAGAGCATTTGTACGACAAAAGAACTCCATCACCTATGTCCCCCCCACTAATTTCTCCCCTAACTCTTTACAACCTATCTATATCTATGAAAAAATCTTCTACATCCATGGAGCAGCATAAATGGGGGAGTAAAGGCAAATGAGGAAGAAATATATTTTGGTATTTTTGGAACTTTTGATGTTTTTCATCATATGTTGCCATTAATGCCAAAGTGGGAGACTGTTGGCATGAATGCCTTATGGAGATTGTCAATATGCCTTGGGAGATGATTGAGTGCTTATGTGTTGCATTCATGACTTGGTTTGTCATTGATATCAACATATCAACTTTCTGGACAGTTATGAGAAAGTAGCAGAGACACTTTTGTTCAGCGAGGTTTTTGGTTGCTGAGTTTTGCGGGATTAACTATGTATTCTTGGATGTGTATAGATGCTATATCTATCTTCGCGGAAAGAATTATGAGGTTTTTAGTAAGTTATGGAAGATTTTCAAAGTACTAGTTGCAGGATAGTTTACAGGAAATTGTATGTTGTTGTTCTTGTTGTATCTTTTTGGCAAGGTTAAAGCTTGTTCAGCGGGATTGGATATTGGTCAAAGACATGTTAGTGAAGCTATGTTTGAGATGGCAAAATTTAGTTTCATTTTGTAAAGACTTGTGAAGGATAATGTGCAAATTATTCCTTAGAGACCAACTGAGTTTTGTAATTAATCTAAATTGTATTGTAACGTGTGGAACCTAATTGTAACATCTTATGATGGTCCTAGATTATTCATTGTACATTGGGGAAGCTTCAAGGCTGACTCAATTAGTTATTGGGATCTAGTATAAAGGAAGGATACTTTTCTTTTGGTTGAGTATCCAATGCGGATGTTTTTATTGTTATGTCAACTTGAATGTGAATTTGTAATGATCAAAGAAGTGTTGGATGCTGAGATTAGTGTGGACTTCAAAGGAACTTTATTGGGAAAGAAAATCTTGTTTGGTCAATTCATTTGTTGGATCTATTATCCTGAATAATTGTTTGAGGCAATTTGGCCAATGGGTTCATTTGTCTTGGTACCAGTTTTGAAGCAATTTGGACAATGGGTTCAATTGTCTTCCTTTCAACTCTTAACAGGTTTGGAATCTTCTAATAGAGATTCAAAGTCTCCTAATAAGGACTCATATGTATTGATTGTATTCATTTGGCTCCTAATACAATCACATCCTTTCACAAGGAACTTTTGTATTAATACATCATCTTGTCGGCATCATTCCCACCAAGGTTTTCCCTTTGATCAAGGGTTTCCCTAGTTAACATATCCTGTATCACATTACATGGTTGTTATCTTATGGTTTCTATATCTTTTGATTACATGTTTTAGATTTGTTAAAGTTGACAAAAGTTGTTTAAAGCATATATTGATTCCCCCCCCCCCCCCTCTCTCAATTATATTGGTGGACTTTTCTTTCTAACAAAAAACTGTGGTGGGGTGGTACCCACAACTCTTTACTGCAAATGAAAGAGGTTTGTCAGTTAAGGCTACAATATGTCACCTTCTGAGTGAGTCACTCAATTAGGAGTGACTGATACATTATGAGATGTATCAACAGTCTTGTTGGGACTACTCTATTGAGAGATTTTATCCCACCTATGTGATGTCCACCCTGTTAAAGGATTTACAAAAAGTCCATACATAGAACTTATCAGTCTGATTAGAGACTACCTAGTTAAGAGATCAATACCTTGTAGAAATTATTATGATTCTTTACAAGACAATAATTGACCTGTATGCATTTTCCTTCCAAACCTTGTTAGATCCCTTATGCTCTTCTCTTAATCTCTGATCTCAATTCTCTATCTCTGTTCGCTTCTCAATTCGCTAATCCACTTGATTATCCCCTATAACCTCTTGCTCTATCTGCTCCTTAGACTTTTATCCTTGATCATTATTCGTGTCTTTGATCCTTCAATCTTGACCTTTGATCTTAGGGTTCACCAAAACCTTAATCTCAAACTTTCCATAAATTGTTTTCCTTTACCTTCTCCTGTCGGCTTCCAATAATTGTCAACCTTATCACAATAACCATCTAATTATCCGATAACTCTTCTTTGTTGCCAATAATGTCATTTATATTCTTATAGTATAGAACTATTTACCTATAAGCTTCTTCATCATCATGTAGAATTCCTTGACATCAATGACAAAACAATATCATGATAATCATCATATGCCAACAACCTCCATCTTATGCACCTAATATATAGGATATACAATACACTAAACCATCAAACAATATGACAAACCCATGAGCAGAGACTAACCAAAAAGTGGTGTCTGACTTATCTTCAAGCCAAGTTGTCATATAATTGGTCACAATGTACACCAACACATATAATTCCCTCTCACAACCTTCATGTGTCCAACACATTTTTACATATCCCATTTTAGGAGACCAAAAATTCAAAGGCCATAACCTTTACTATGAGACTCCAATTGACAAACCAATTGTATCGTAGAAAAGCTCAAGTAGTGCCCTATCAAGCTACAACCCGCTATGCCAATTATGACACTTTTGATCCCAGAAAATACCTCTAAGGCCATTAAGCTAAACTTTGAAACTTTTGAAAATGGGAACTTTAATGTCTTAAAATTCAAATATGATCTTGCAATGAAAATTTACCAATATGCTTATTCAGCCAATCTATAGCTTTTGGAAAACCATCAAACAAACCCATTGCTCAAATGAAAACTTATTATAAATAGTAACCCTATGTAGTCACAAGGTTGAGACACCATTTTCATAACATTTACAAAGTTGTAAATCTTGATTTTCCATTGTAGTTGCTCAAAACAAGTTAATATTAACATCATGCTTGTACTTGCAAGAGCTTCCATTGGTCTCATGTTAGTGCTCATATGAGCAAAGCATTTATAACTAATAACAATATATAAAAAGGGCAAATATGCTTGCACATTAGCTCTACCAACACCTTAAGTGAATAGGTCTTCCCACCACAAAATGCTTGGCATTCACCAAAGATGGCAAACTTCTCCTAGAAGGTCAAAATCACGTGGACATTGGATAATTATGCCCACCTTGATTTCAAGAATTCTCAATTGGTATCAGAAAACCCTTTCTAGAAATGTCAGAATTGACCAAAAAAAGGGGGAATTTTACAAAATAAAACATAAATCCAAAGAAAAAAAACGTACCTACATTTTCAAATGTTACCAAAAAATTCATCCACTCAGCTCAAAATCAAGAAAAAAAACTGATCAATTTACTTATTGTTATCAATTCATCAAGACGAGAGAGCTAGACAAATAAGAGTTAAAAAGCAATCTACTATTTTTCCTTTAGCATCGCAAAGTGATATTTGCCCCTGTTGGTAAGTGTTTGAGAAAGACGACTTAGTGTTCATAAAATGTTATCCAAAAGAATGCCCCCAAATTTTTAGTCAAAGGACTCGAGAGCTATTTTGACTCGAAACAACTTCTTTTGCAGTTTTTTAACCTATGGACAAGGAAATGAGTATATTAGGTATCTAGATATGTCATGTCGTTCCTAAGTTCCTACCGCATACCAAACTATGCACATTGAAATGCATAGACTGCATCTATTCATCAACATGTCAGATAAAAAAACGTAATCAATTACAGGCAAAACATATCATTTACTATGTTGAATAACATATGAAGCAAACTTGATAAACTTTGCCTTTGTGTTATGAACTGATATAAGAAAATTTCATGCATTTAAAACTCATGCACTAACTTGTTTACCATCATAAAAGAGTAAAAATTTGACAAAGAGAACAACATGGACCACCTTAAGGCCACGCATGGACCACCTTAACGTCCATTGGTACCCACTTTAACCAAAGGCACAACCATTACAAGAGGAGTAAAAATGAAGAAGATATCTATAAGTCGACAATTTAAATGATGTACTGAGATATTTCATATGGGGAAGATTTGCCATAAAATTAATAGCATAATTGAGAACTAAAATCTCTTTATAAGAACCATCATCAAAGGGTCATTATAAAGCCAAACTTGAGCAATGGAACAAGATAAGAAATATTATAAATATTCTTGTGGCAAGGAGCTGTCATTGAAGACTCAATCAATGATTATAAGCTCTACCCCATCTTGATATGTAATTCTACAAATGATCTCTGCAAGACCCATCATCAGTGATAAGTCCAGACTAAAAGTTCCTGGCTCGGTCTGTGAATTTGAGGAAATGTTCATTAATGCTCTGGTCACTCCTTCCTTGACTTCAATTACAATCAATAAGTGGTGCAATCACACCTCAATTTTATCAACAAATTGATCACAAACCGCAATATCTCATACCAGATAAAAGTAGACTTCTTGATAGAATGTAGCCATGCATGACTAGTTTCACTAAGAACCTTGGTGGTATTATGCATACGAAAATCATGCATTCCATTGGTGGTATTCCCACTCGTTAGTCATTATCCCTCCATATGAAACTCCCATTGAATTCTCAACATAGTCATTTGCACCAACAAAATATCAACCCATTGTGTTTTTAGCAAAATGGGGAGGAAATAACTCACTGTACTTAGCTACATATACTCTGCCCTTTCTTAGTGACCTAGTAAATATATAGAGCATTTTCACTCCAAGCCATTCATGAAAGGATATATTGAAGACGAAGATTAAAAAGGGAAATAAAGTATAAAAGATGACTAAACGGTGAACAAGATCATAGAAAAACTGAATGAGGATGCCCCTTCTGTGAGATCTCTTCTTTCTATTATTATTCTGTTTAAGCATTATATGCATCAAAAATAGCTACCTAAAATTTGATGTCAGCCATGCTTACATCAAAGTAGACTAAACAAATGCTAATTGACTCAGAACTCGTCCAAATATTACACATTGTTTTTCCATGTAACTACCATTTCACTAACACTTCATCCCTATCTATAACTTTCCCTCCATAAGAGTTAGAGAGGAGTGGCCACAGCCACCTTCATGTCATTTTTATAAAATGGACTAGATTTTTCCTAACATTAGGATTATAGCATGAATCGATACACTTTGTATTTTAAGAGATATTCAAACCTTTTTTTTTAAATCCATAAATGACAAGTGTATTATAGTGACCAAAGTAACTTGAAGAGCAATATTTATCGTATGACTCCGTGCTTAGGCATTAATAGTTTAACATAGGTGTACTAAAATTATGAGATGCTTGACTTCTAGTGATTTATAAACTCCATGACTTGATGATGATATTCAAACCTAGGACTAGTACTGTTTCCATTTCCTTTGAAGGAAAAATGATTTTTGAAGAGATTTAAACATCAAGGCTCTTCTATTTTAAGTTTCAACCTAATTTAGGGAAATGATGGGAGATAACACCTGACATGAATCTAGGATGAATTTAATTGTGTTATTTGACGTGTAGTTTGAGGAGTGATTCATCCTTCCTGTCTACAAAAACCTGCAGGTCTGCGGACAGAAAATGCTGAAAATCATTAACTTCCTTAGAATTCATGTTGCTATTCCATTGCTTGATGTCATCGCACCACAGAGATGCATGTGTTTCAATTTCTTAAGCTATAAAAGCAAGAGTTCCATCAAATGCCATATCAAAAAAAAATCCTACTAATCTGTGTATTAGATGAGGGAAAATATTTTTTCACTACAGAAATATCCACAGCCATTGACAGCTTTCAGATCAGTAGCATATAGAAGAAAAATATATGTAAGAGGTTTCTGGAATCAATTGCATACTAGAAATAGTGTCCAGAAACTAGCTCTCATATGCAGTTCATTCCAGAACTTCTAACAAAGTAGTACATTATAAAAAATTAAAAAAATTAAATGTCTTCTACTTCTATACCTTTCTATCCAACAGCTACTAACAGTTTATCTTTAAATTCTTGCAATAAATAAAATTAAGCTTATAGATCGCTAGAGTATGTTATGTCTAAACTATGAACTTTCTTCAACGAAATATTTAAAGAAGAATAAGGTAGATGAGCTAAGCAACTCACTCGTCAGAAAGCTTGTCTAATCGGACATAAATATAACCATGATGAGAAACCTTAAATGCATAAAGTCTTAAATCATCCTTAAATTGAAGCAAGACTTCCTCAGCAATGGCCAAGGCCTTGCTACCCCATAAAGTATCCCCCAAAACCACTCCACCACCATCTCCTCCATCACCTATCTAAAATATATGAGCAGAAACAAATTAAGTTTATGGAATAAAAAACAAATTCAAGCAAAAATTAACAATTTAACTGATTTCCTACTAATTTCAAAATCACAAGAGTGAGGCTCACCTGCGCTTCAACTTCCTCTTCCTCTTCCCAAGTATCCTCATCATCATCATTGTCATTGCACCTCAACAATTCTGCCATCACCCAATAGCTTCAACCATACGTAGAAAATTGAGGTTCAAGTAGATAAACATGGCAATTCATAGCTGCATTTCGTAGATATGTTGGTCTAGATCCAAACAAGAGAAAATTCCATTTGACTGCCACCTAACAACAATATGAAGTTGTTTCGTGCTCAAATTAAATATTTCATCTTTTCATTCAGCTTGTTTGTCAAGTCCATAAACAAAAAATATCAAAGATGTACACTGCAAATAGCATATAAATCCATCTACTTATTATTATTTGTCAAATTTCCAGTTAAAGCAATAACATCTTGAAAAAATAAAAAGATTGCACGACCAGGTGTGCACATTCCATTTGATGGTTTCAAACATGTTGGTGCACAATTCTGCTACTTCGCCAGTTCTAAGTGTCACTGTGATGCTAAGAGTTTGGGTATTGGGCAATGTAATATACGATATGTGGCATCAACATGCGGTGTAATCTGAGCTAAGAATAAACCTCGCAAACAAGCCCGGTTGGGCCACCAAAGTTATGTGTAAAGGGCCTTTGGTTAGGGTTTTACACCCACCTTACCCTTTTCCAACTAAATCTTACAACATAAGTTCTACAGATCTCACAGGTACTCAAACAAAAGGGCATGTACTATTTAATAATTGGATAATTATTGTCCAATCAACAGTCAATCGATACTTGTGAGTGGACAAAATAAGCAAAACATTAGGTCATTTTATAACAACGTGAAAGATCCCCAATCCCGGTGACCTTGGAAGTTGATGTTTGTTTCAAAATTTGAGACTTTGACCAGAATTTTGTACCTCTGAATAGACTTTATAGAATTCTGATTTCTTTTTGGTTTTTTCTCATTTTCAAGTTTTTAGGTGTTTTTGAAGATATATGCAACTAAATGACAAATAACAAATAACTTCAAACTAAGAATGACGAGCAGCATTCATATATTGAAAACACTTAACAATCTGGAAAGGATTCAAATCATACTAGGCATAATATTCAATTTTTTGCAGTCAAAGAAATAAATATATCAAATGGATTTGTTGTTGTCTACAATGAACCTGATGCCAGTTGTAGAAGGGTTTTACAATCACAAAAGATGGAGAGCTTGTTGTCACAAACCCCTATATGATCTCCAAACTACAAAAAGTGGCTGCTAATAAAGAATGGTGCCCACAATACAAGCCTGAGCTGCCTCTGGAAGAAACGCCCAAGCTGGAATAGGTTGGCTGCCTAGCTGAATGTGATGTTTCCTTCTGATAAATGGTGCTATGAAGAATGTCGATCCTTGCCACAAAGAATAGTACCTTCCAACTCCAATACTGAATCACCAAATCCTTGTTGAGGTTTGCATCCCAACACTCCAGACTTAGGGTTTTCGTCCCAAGCCTTTGAATCGCTCCACTAGAGCAAATGTCAAAAGATAACGAACAATTAGGTCTTCATCTCCTTATAATTCCTCCCAAGTGCAAATCGAACCCTAAATGAGAATTACACTTTGCACTTTATAATAAATTAACATTTTCCCAATTAAAGGCACCCAGGCTATAGGAAAAGCATTACTTTATTAAAATCTCATAACTCAAAGCTCCAAAAAGTCTTCAGACAGTGAAAATAGTTTATAATAATTCAAGACCTTTTCAACGAGCTATAACGCAAGGATGCATCTAACCAAACGAAACCATATTCCCCTTATTACTCTGAAATGGCTATATAAATAGCCTTATTATAAATTATTTAAATGCTAACTTAGGAAATATTTAAATATATTAAAATATTCCTCATTTTGCCTTTGAAATCCCAAACCAACCAAATAAATGTGAAACTGACCTTATCACATGAATGTGACTGGTACCGAATGAGATGGATCAACTGGCAATCCCTTCCCTATAATCCAGGGATGCTCCTAGAAACTAGGGAACACACCCTGCCATCCTGAAATTGAAACCATGGAATGGTCCCGTGGAACCTCACATCTAGAAACTACCACATCCTCCTAAAATGTAGGGATATGCCCTAAAATCAAGGAACTGCACCCAACTGGCTCCCAACTACCTGTAAAGTCAAGCGTGGTTACTAAATATCCTGTATGAGTCTCTATCTACAACTGCTAGCCTACGAGACCCCCATGATAGGCTAAATCACGTATCTCTGCTAGTTAGACTAAAGAGAGGACATAACAGTCCTCCCTTCTTGAAGATGCTTGCCCACAAGCAACTGCAATGCTGGGTGCTACAAAATGGATTCACCCTCCCAAGTGGTATCCTCTATGGGTAGACCTCTCCAGCGTACCAAATACTCCCAAATCACCCTGCTTATCAGTTGTCGTTCCCTCACCTCAAGAACCAAAGTCAACTTACCTTCCTCATTAAAGGGAGGTAAATCGGGTAATGCTATGATATGTTACCCTATTGCCTTTTCAGGCATGATACGTGGAACACATTATGAATCCTACTATCATGTGGTAACTCAACCTCATAAGAAACCTCTCCAACTCGCCTAAGAATTCTGTAAGGTCCATAAAAACGAGGTTTGAGCTTCTCAACTCCCCCCCCTTTAAGGGTGCTCTGTCGGTAGGGTTGTAAGTGTAGAAAAACCATGTTATCTACCTCAAATACCCTCTCGGTCCTATGCCGATCAGTGTACATCTTCTGCTAATTCTGTACACATTGTAAGTTCTCCCAACGAGAACTCATGATATCCCAATCCTCCTGTAACCAATCCTATGCCAAAGGAACCATGTTGTCACTCAAAGCCAAATCAACAAAGGATAATGCATCGTAGCCATAAAGATCTTTGAAAGGAGACATATCAATGAACATGCAGTGCGTAGTATTATAACAATACTCACCCAGATACAACCAACGCACCCATGCCTTCTGCTGCCCCGACACATAGTGACGCAGACACCCCTCAATCCACTTATTAACTATCTCCGTCTACCCATCCGTCTAAGGATGGTAGCTGGTACAAGGTGTCAACTCTGTGCCCATGAGCTTGAAAAGTTCCTGCCAAAAGGAACTCAAGAATTTGCTCTCCCTGTCACTCACTATGGTCTTAGGGAGACCATGGAGTCTAAACACCTCCCTAAAGAATAGCTCAACTACCTACGATGTTGTGAAATCAACTACAATCGGAAAGAAGTGGACATATTTAGTCAACCTATCCACCACAACATAAATATAGTCCTACACTCAAGGAAGACTTGTAATGAAGTCCATAGAGAGTCCCATCCACTTCTGTTTCGGTATAGGCAAGGGCTGCAACAAACCAACTGGGAAAATATACTCTGTCTTGTTTTGCTAGCAAGTCACGCATTCACAAACATGGCGTAAGACATCATCCTTGAAACCCTTCCAAGAGAATCTCTCCCATACCGCTCTATGTCTTACCATAACCAGGCTGCCCTGCTGTAGGAGTATCATGGAGGGCATGCAAAATCTATCCCTTTAACTTTGATTCAAGAACAAGGTAGACTCTATTTTTGTAGTAGATGACATCATCAATCACCCTGTATTTATTATCATGTACCAATCCATACATGATCTCACAATCATGCTAATTTTTAAAATACTCAACTAAAAGTTGAGCGTTCCAATCTGCTGAAATCTCACTCAATGAACATAGGGCAGCAAGTGATGATTTCCTACAAAGTGCATCAACAACAGTATTCTTCTTCCCCTTTCTATGTCAAAATCATAGGCTTGAATCTTGCTTACCCACTTTTGTTGATGATCATTGAGCTCTTTTTGATCAAGGAAATATTTCAGACTCTTGTGGTCAGTTCTTACCATGAATTTGTTGCCAACAAGATACTGTCTGAATTTGACTAATGCATGCATAATAGCCAACATTTCCTTATCATAAGTAGAATACAACATCTCATTTTCACACAGCTTCCTACTTTCATAGGCAATGGGATGTATGATCTGCATCAAAACAGCCCCTATGCCCTCACTTGAAGCATCACACTCAAGTACAAAAGACTATGAGAAATCAGAGAGTGCTAAAACCGTACATGTGCTCATAACCTCCTTGAGTCTATCAAAGACTCCCTATGCCTGTTCTGTCCATCTAAAGGCTCCCTTCTTTGTGAGATCTGTCAAGGGTGTTGCTAACTAAGAGAATCCCCTCACGAGCCTCTGATGATATGCACATAAACCAAGTAATCTATGTAACTCAATAATGTTCCTGGGATAGGGCCAATCCCAAATTGCCTAGATTTTCTTCTCATGCACCTTCACTCCATCAGTACTGATCACATGGCCCAAATATAAAATCTCACGAAATCCAAACTCATATTTGGACAGCTTAGCAAATAGAGACTGACTCTCCATGATGCTAAGAACCTCCTCCAAGTGTCTGAGATGATCCTCCCAAGCACAACTATAAATCAAGATACCATCGAAAAACACTAGAACCAATTTCCTCAACTGTTTGTTGAAGATATGGTTCATACAGGACTAAAAAGTGGTCGTTGCATTTGTGAGACCAAAAGGCATCACCAAGAACTCATAATGCCCATAGTGACAATGGAATGCAGTCTTATGTACATCGTCATCCCGCACACATATCTGATGATAGTCTGAATGAAGATCAATCTTAGAGAAGTAGATAGCTCCATGAAGCTCATCCAACTCATCAATGCATAGAATGGGATATCTATTTTTTATTATCTTCTTGTTCAAGGCCCTATAATCTATACAGATCCGCAAAGTCTCATCCTTCTTAACCAGTACACAGGAGAAGCAAAAGGACTAGAGCTAGGGCAAATGAACCCCATGTCTAACAACTCATGAATGGTCTTCTCAATCTCATCCTTGTATGCTCTAGGATGATGATATAGTGGTAATTATTGGCTTAGCTCCATCCTCCATCTCTATCCCATGCTCAAATCCTCTATCAGGAGGTATACCCCGGGATATATATCACCAAACACTCGACCATGCCGATCCATCACTGACTGTATATCAACATAAAATGCCTTGCCATCCTGAGGTGTAGGTGTCTTGGGCTTCACATAACAATGTTTAGCCCAAATCACGTCATCATGTCTAATGATAGTCTCCATCCTACGAGAAGACACCTCCCTAGGTCCACTATCTGATGTTGCCCTCAAGATAGTCTTCTTCCCTCCAGTCTAACTGCATATGGCGATGGTCAATAATGTACCACCCAATACCCTGTAACCACTGCATACCCAAAACCACATCATAATCCTCCAGTGGGAGTACATAGAAATCATTTGTCAAAGTATAATCCCCCATCTGAATGCTAAGTTGAGGAATCCTCCTAGTACAGCCCAATATTGTGTCATCTACAACCTTGACCCCAAAACCAGCCAACACCTCATTCTACAAGCCACACCTATCTACTAATTTCTGATCAATAAAATTGTGCGTGGCACCTGTGTAAACCAAGCTCATAACCCGCTGGCCCTGAAGTATTCCTTTCAAATGAAAGGCGTTCAATCTTGGATAACTAGATAGTATAGCCATAGTCACTTTAACTGATGCCAAGGGCTCATAAGTGTCTAACTCCAACTGTGGATGCTCCTGCTCAATCTCCTCTGTACTATCCTCACTATCAGTGTCAAGAGTCTCCTCATCTCCCATCTCAAATGTCACCTCAATCAAATGAACTTTGCTGTAATGATCCCATCTTTTCGCTGTTGACCAAGTGTGTGTGCGTTAGCCTTGTTCTACATGGTCCCGAGGGCTAACGAAGGGTTTAATGGGATCCTGGAGTGTTTTGGCCTAGTCATTTCCAGTTTGGGCCAAAACGAAGTTGATTTACTCAGTTTCAGGCATACTTACTATTTTTAGTAAGTCGGCAGGACACAGTGCAAGTCCATTTTGGTGATTGGGTTCGATAATCCTCGGTGAGAGCTTTCCGATGAGCTATCACTCGCATTATTCGGAGTCCGATTGCTAATACATTTTAATGCCTGAAGTTTTATTAAAGTAACGTCTAATTTAATTAGAAAATATTAAAGTGTTACTTTAATATTTATTTTATGGTGATGTGTACCCAAGGGAGACATAAGGGGTATTTTAATATATGTTTTATATATTACACATCTTTTATCCCACATTTTCCATATGAGTTGAGCGGACCCTTGGAAATAGAATAAAAGGAAGCATTTGTGGCTTCATTAGGCAGGTTGAATATGAGAAGAAATTGGTGTGTGAGTTGCAGCTTTGTTCTTGGCATTTGAGGACGTCTATCCTCTCTTGTAACATTCTAGACGTCATTCCCTTGGGGTTTGGCCTTTGGAATTCTTCCTTATTGGTTTCATTATCAAGCAGTTTAGTTGCATTTCCGGCTACAGGCGGATTTGATATTTTGCTCATATCTTCTTCACTACTTGTCCGACGCTTATGCCGCTTGGAGGGAATGGTATTATGAAGGTAGTGGACTGATTGGAGGACAAAGTATTGTAGCAGCAAGTTCGTAAGCATGGGCTGAAGTATTATGACAATATTGCTGAAGTAATTAGTGAGTTGATAAATCTGCCATGTATTTGGTTTTATGAATTCTGAAAATAACATTTTATTAGCAACAGTTCATTTCCACTTTGCATATTGTTGTAGTTTTTTTCTTGTTTATGTTGTATGATACCAATTCCATGCACGAAACACAACAAACAAATAAATGTTTGATTTCCAGAGTTATAAGGGGTTTTAAGAAGTTGAATGCAAACTGTTTGACATAATTCCTTTCAGCAATTTGGTTTAGTTTTTGGGACATTCAGGGGTGCCCATTACAGTGGTATCAGAGCTATAAGTCCTGCCAGCCTGTGGAGATCATATTGATAGCTAGATAAAGATGTATATTAGTCCAGATCAAGATGTGATGTTCAGACAGTTATTGGGTACATTAGAGAAGGGGCAACATATGCAACAGGAGCAGAATAGGCGAATGGATATGATGTTGCAGCTTATGGCTAGACAGATGTGTATCAAAATTGATGATTTGTATGTTGCTCCAGAGCAGAAGGTAGTCGATTTCTCAGGTGGGATCGAGACACATATAGAGCCAGCCAGCTATGATGTTAGTGATGTGGGCATTACGGCAGAGTCAGTAGAGACATGCGTGCAAAGTCAGGAGACCACATATGAAGCCTTGTCGAGGGATGATGACGTAGCAATAGTGGAATTAGGAGAATGCGAGGATACTATCATATCAGCAACCACTTCTATGTCACTTGAAGCATCCAATGAGGAGTTTAATGGTATAAATGCAGTGGTCGATGTATTTTCTAATGAAGCCACACATGTTAATGATTATGAGTTTTCATCAACTACAAATTCAATTCATTTTTCTGTTGCAGCAGTTAATGTTGTTCCTATGTCCATATATTTCGATGCGGCAACACCTATTGTTGATACAGTTAGCATGAGTACATATGGTTCACCTACAACTACATCTTTTTCAATGCATGATGGTGATAATATGCATTCCATTCCAATATATATTATGTGGATGGATAAAGGTAAGAAGACGTTTCATAGATCTTCTATGGAGTTGCCTTATGGTGACATTCTGACTTCATCAGCACAAGTTTTGAATGCTAGGCTATAGGGGTTGGTCCTGATGATGCGGATTTGCAGTTGGTTTAACTTCCATATGGATATCACACATTACTTCAATTGGGATCCAGGTGGAGGTTGGAATTCATTATGTTACTTAATTGCTTGAGGACAAGCAATTTCAAGGAGGGCGGATTTGTAATGATCCCATCTTTTCGCTGTTGACCAAGTGTGTGTGCGTTAGCCTTGTTCTACATGGTCCCGAGGGCTAACGAAGGGTTTAATGGGATCCTGGAGTGTTTTGGCCTAGTCATTTCCAGTTTGGGCCAAAACGAAGTTGATTTACTCAGTTTCAGGCATACTTACTATTTTTAGTAAGTCGGCAGAACACAGTGCAAGTCCATTTTGGTGATTGGGTTCGATAATCCTCGGTGAGAGCTTTCCGATGAGCTATCACTCGCATTATTCGGAGTCCGATTGCTAATACATTTTAATGCCTGAAGTTTTATTAAAGTAACGTCTAATTTAATTAGAAAATATTAAAGTGTTACTTTAATATTTATTTTATGGTGATGTGTACCCAAGGGAGACATAAGGGGTATTTTAATATATGTTTTATATATTACACATCTTTTATCCCACATTTTCCATATGAGTTGAGCGGACCCTTGGAAATAGAATAAAAGGAAGCATTTGTGGCTTCATTAGGCAGGTTGAATATGAGAAGAAATTGGTGTGTGAGTTGCAGCTTTGTTCTTGGCATTTGAGGACGTCTATCCTCTCTTGTAACATTCTAGACGTCATTCCCTTGGGGTTTGGCCTTTGGAATTCTTCCTTATTGGTTTCATTATCAGGCAGTTTAGTTGCATTTCCGGCTACAGGCAGATTTGATATTTTGCTCATATCTTCTTCACTACTTGTCCGACGCTTATGCCGCTTGGAGGGAATGGTATTATGAAGGTAGTGGACTGATTGGAGGACAAAGTATTGTAGCAGCAAGTTCGTAAGCATGGGCTGAAGTATTATGACAATATTGCTGAAGTAATTAGTGAGTTGATAAATCTGCCATGTATTTGGTTTTATGAATTCTGAAAATAACATTTTATTAGCAGCAGTTCATTTCCACTTTGCATATTGTTGTAGTTTTTTTCTTGTTTATGTTGTATGATACCAATTCCATGCACGAAACACAACAAACAAATAAATGTTTGATTTCCAGAGTTATAAGAGGTTTTAAGAAGTTGAATGCAAACTGTTTGACATAATTCCTTTCAGCAATTTG
Organism: Cupressus sempervirens; assembly: GCA_028749045.1. NCBI lineage: Eukaryota > Viridiplantae > Streptophyta > Pinopsida > Cupressales > Cupressaceae > Cupressus > Cupressus sempervirens. The sequence continues at coordinate 8,278,249 of CM053793.1, read as the reverse complement.
GTTTAGTTTTTGGGACATTCAGGGGTGCCCATTACATTTGCCATTACCAAGGCAACGGTGTCCGAGCTCCCATGGCTCCTTACAAGAGAAGCATAGCTTTCTCCTTTTCAAATCATTCCACGTCTCCTGGTCCATCCTAGGAGGTCTAGTTGATGGTCCACCTCTATTCTGTAAGGTATTGGCCTTCTATGGAGGTCGTGAGTCCTTGAATGGCTTCTTATCTGTCTAATAAGAAGTAGGGGTGCTGTCCAGTCTCAATGTCACATCAATGGCATCCGTGAGAGTGGTCGGCTTGAAAGCACATACCAATCCCTTAAGCCTATCCTACAGTCCCTCAATAAATAACATCATGCTCCACCTCTGAGGCATATCAAGTACCAAAACTGCAATACATTGGAACTCATTAACATACGCCTCCGCATGTCCAGTCTATCTAAGATGTGCCAACTCTCTATAGTAGAGTTTTGTGTCCTTACAATCAAACTGGGCAATGAGACGCTCAGTGAACTCTGCATAGGAGTGAACTATGGCGTGATGCTGGGTGACCAATCCGTGTTGCCACCAGTCATAGGCAACCCCGTCTAAATGCAAGACTACAAACTGAATAGCATCACGCTTAGACATGGGCCTCAAAGATAGATATATGTCCATCTTGTGCACCCAAACTCGTGCACTCATACCACTAGTACAATCATATGTAGCCGATGTGATCTTCTTGGTAGCTCTATTGAGGTCATTATTCTGCTATGGCCTATGGCCCCTGTCTCCTCTAAACCTGGCAGCATCTCTCCTCTATGCACAATACTGGGGAAGAGAAAAAGTGTCCCTAACCTTCGAAGGTAGGGCTCTCCACTCATCCATGGCTACCATAATTGAATCTTGGAATCCCACCTCGGGTGGCTCTACCTATGTTGGCTGCTCACCCGGAACAAACCACAAAAATAGGGGTCTATCCCAAACTAGTGTACAAGGGCGTGCTTGTCAGTTGGAATGAAGGGAGCTCCCAACTGATGTGTGGGATCTATGACTATGCTGACTTCCTGCGACTGAAACTGATATGTTCTGCCCATGTCTCTCATGAGTGCTTCCCTATCTATCCAACTCCATATGTTCCAAGGTACCCTATAAACTTTCCAAGGTCTGAACTATCTTAGGCTATGCAATGATGAGAGTTCGCATCATCTCCCTCTCTTCCTCCTTTGTTTGGTTCTATCTGGCACCTCTCTATTCATTTGCCATAATAGTTTCTTGTTCAATTCCAAACCCTTGCTCGATCTCGAATTGAGCTCTACTGCGTGTGTAAAATTTGTTTATCTCAGCTCTATTCGGATGCATAGAAGTGTCAATAAAATTCACAAGCTGGCAAGATCAAAGCTCTAATACCACTGAAAGATCCCCAATCCCGGTGACCTTGGAAATTCCTATTTGTTTCAAAATTCAAGACTTCGACCAGAATTTTGCAGCTCTAAATAGACTTTATAGAATTCTGATTTATTTTTGGTTTTTTTTAGTTTTCAAGTTTTTAGGTGTTTTTGAATATATATGCAAGTAAATGACAACTAACAAATAACTTCAAACTAAGAATGATGAGCAGCATTCATATATTGAAAACACTTAACAATCTGGAAAGGATTCAAATCGTACCAGGCATAATATTCAGATATTTACAGTCAAAGAAATAAATGTATCAAATAAATTTGATGTTGTCTACAATGAACCTAACGCCAGCTGTAGACGGGTTTTACAATCACAAAAGATGGAGAGCTTGCTGTCACAAATCCTTGCATGATCTCCAAACTGCAAAACATGTCTGCTAATAAGGAATGGCGCCTACAATACAAGCCCGAGCTGCCTCTGGAAGAAACACCCAAGCTGGAATAGGCTGGCTGCCTAGCTAAATGTGATGTTTCCTTCTAATAAATGGTGCTATGAAGAATGTCGATCCTTGCCATGGAGAATAGTACCTTCCAATTTCCAATTTCACTAGTTTCAAATGTCAAAAGATAATGAATTTCCCACCTCATCAAAGTCTTCAAATTGAATAATTGAAAAGGAATAATGATTCTAAATCATTTAAGCAAGCATAAACTCACAAGAGTTTCATTCCAAGCAGTGAAACATGGGGACGTGTCCTAGCCCATGGACCCCCGTGCTCCTAAGATGGGGACATCACAGGGATAGGGGGATGGGAATAGGGCATCCCCCCAACACCACCCCTTCACCACCGTTTTGCCCCCGAAACATCAAGACGACATTGTGTTTGTGAAACAACGTGGGGATACCCAAGTATCCCTCAACCGTCCCATGGATGTCTACATGTTTGTTGTAAACAGGTGGCATCTTAAGTGGATTTGCATGCAAAAACATTAAAAATGTTACATTTCCAATGGAGTTCAAACACATCAATTTTGGGAGAAAAATGTTTCAAAAATAAAGAATCCAAAGGCCTCACAAGAGGTAAAATGTGCTTGGCGACGTTCCTACCCCTTGACCCCACCCCATAGCATAGCAAGGAGTATGCAAATGTGATGACCCCTACCCAGAGGCTGTCAATAACCAAGGTTTGGCATTCACTACTATATAAGCAATTTAATAAATTTTGAGGAGTGACATATATCTTATAATGCTCTTAATAATTATAATGTTTTATCCTTGATTCCTTCCATCCATCCTATACCTATCCTAAGGAGAGCGTGGATTTACTTATTGTAGGGCACTTGACACTAGTATATCCTCTAGTTTTACTCTGTCTCTCTCGCACAACACCATCTATCAACTCCTAGGCGTATAGGAGAATAAGAGAATTGGCTAGAACAATCCTAATTCCTTTCCATTACAAGTCATACACAACAATATAAATAAATATAATTCTATTTAATACTTCTTTATATAAATTATACTCTATCTTCATACATTTATTTATGTCTATATTGACATCATAAATACAACCCAATATATGACCTTGCATAGGGTGTTTAATATCATCATATCCCTTTTAGCATATAATTCTACTTACATATGGATATCTTTCCATATATTAATATGGATTACAAATTGATATTATAACATGTAATATATGATATGCCATATTAACCACATATTGTGATCATGAGTCACGATATCCACAATGGCATGTTTCTATGAATATTCTCATTTTGACTATACGATCATGAGCCATTAATTTGGTCTTACCTTATCCACTCAGCAACCTGTTCGCTTGGTAATCTATTTCATGCACTTAACTAGTCGTTAGTGATGTTGTATTCTCCTTTCTTTTCCAATTGATCCAATTGGACAAATCTGCCAACTCTCACCAATCACACACCTATGTCAAGTTGTACTTGAGTCGGTGGAGGCTGCAAATATTGGTAAGTAATTTACGTTTTTCCTTCTTCCATGCCTGATGTGACATTGGCCCCCCCTTAAATAGAATAATGTAATCGTATGAAAAGTTGCACCCCATGCTTTCGTAACCCATGTGCACTACCGTGATTTGGTTTATAAATGCCTTTTTTGTTATTATTATTATAAAATTATATTTAATGGTAAATGATATTATAATTAGTGAATGATATTATTAGAACTATATTGTGGTAAATGATACTGTCAAATGTATTTAATACTTGATTGATTCTTATATTGACTTCGTTATATAGATCGTCATTTGGATTTATGATTTAACTACTAAGTAACATAGAGTCGACAATCAAAAATATCAAACTAATATAGAAACAATAATAACAATATCGAATTACTATTAATGTAATATGTCTTAGACATTTAGCTTTAATAATTTGTTATCTAATTTTATATATCTAAATTAACTAGTTATTTTGTTTATATATTAATTTGATCCATTAAAATATGGTTCAATGTCCCATTTCATGATTTAGAGAAGTAGAGTTAATTATATATGTGTTTGCATGTACATTAAGGTTGTTTGTGATAATATAGTTATTATTTATTATCTGTTATTTGGGCATGACAGCAGAACTCACAAAGGGCATTGCCCCTTGACCCCACTAGTGGCTGCCATCCCTAGACACCCACTTTTAAATTTAAACGAAAAAGAAGAAATTGATGTGTTTATACCAATGTTACGGGACTCGGACTCGCCTCTGACTCGGAAAGTCAAAATTCGACTCGGACTCGGACTCTGTGATCGGACTCGGCCAGGACTCGGCAAGGACTCGGAAAATCATACAAGTATAATAACGAACTTTTGAAGGAAAAAAATGAATTAACATAATATAAAGTTGAAGATTTAAGATTTAAGATTCAATCCTTAATAGATTCTTGACATGCCACATCATTTTCAGAATTCATATACATTGTAAAAAACATCTTCCGGAAATCTCTATCTTCTTAAAAAACAAAATTTTAAAAAAATTTAAATTTTTTTTTTTAAATTTATTAAAAAAAAAAAAAATCAGCGTCTTGGGCTCTGGACTCGCCTAGGACTCGCAGAGTCCTTAGACTCAGCGAGTCCATGTGGACTCTGCCAGGACTCGAGTCCAGAGGCAGATTGGCTCGGAAAAATGGACTCTGCCTCGGACTCGCAGAGTCCTAGCATGACTCGGCGAGTCCCATAACACTGGTTTATACCTACTTTATCGAGTTCTAGGGATGAGGAGGAATTTGCCTTGAGGGATGAATAGAGGCCTCCCTTCACTACATTTCAACATTTTGTACTTGTTTCAATATCATGCTATTCATTATAATCATCTTTATGAAGTTTTTTGATATGATGTATATCTTCAATTTGTCGATTCAATAATTTCATTTTTTGAATTGGAATTTTATTTAATATTCTAATGATATTCATTGTTCAAGTATTTAATATTTGCAATTTTATTTTTTATACACATTTTCATAGCAAGCATTTCACGAACTACATGTATAGTATATGGTATATACAGCACCACCTCCTCCCCACCTCCCACCGTCCCCAAACTTAGGCCCTTTGTTCCCCCATCCCGACATCCCATTCCCAAAGGGGCGATGGAACATTGAGTCTAAGGGCTGATAGCTCTTTCATTGTACCTAATACCACCATACATTATGTAAAGGCATCTCGAACACGATATCTGAAATAATTCATTTATAGAAGGTCTCAAATGTGCCTTCAAATCCTATACTAAAATAAAAATTCCTTATCCCTTATCCCATGAACCAAAGATCCTTGAGATGATCTTAACATTAAGGTCTACAAGATTGAAGGTCTACAAGGTTGAATGCTCTCGCAAGACCCCTTGTATTTGATGAGGTGGGCCACTCCACTAGGACTAGAATCAAGAAGCCTAGAGCAAACATTAAACATGACCACAGTTAGCAGTCTCAAAATGCATAATTTCATGATTCCTTTTTTTACTGCACAATGTTGATACTCCAATTGTGTGCCCCATTTTTGGTCTAAGTGAAACACTCAAAACCTTTGAAAAAATTTCAATTAGTGTCAATAATGACAAACAGATTAATCAAAGACTTGAAGATGGTGTAGACTAATGAGTTGACACATTTTCTTTGCAAATTCAAGTTGTAATTTGTTTGAATTTTTTAAAGAATTACTTTTGTCATTTTTATTTTATTGTTTCAATCATTTTTGTTTAGATTGGTTTTTACTACATGACATATTTGTCCATGTAGAATAACTTTCACTGCAAATACTACCTCTCCATAGTTTCTTACAATCAGATCATTAACATTTGATGTCTATTATATAGATATTATTTGATTCTTTAATGTATTATTAAGTTTTTTATCAGTACTAAGATATATTTCAAATCTATACTATCATGTAACAAATTTCTATTAGCATAAACACTAACATAATCTTATCCCAACAAAAGTTTTAAGAACTAAGTAGAGTCATAAGCGAAAAGATGAGCAGGGTAGGCAATACAAATTCTGGTGAAATAGGAGGGGAGAGAGCCAATATTGATGACAATGATCCAAGTAATTTTCCTTTGTTGCCTGATGGATCTTTTGTTTCAAGTTTTTGCAGGGGTTTCAGGCTTGCCCTTATGCTTGTGCTCGCCTCTGCCTCTTGGCTCTGTATGAGGGTTTTGCTTTCGTCAGGCCTAGGGCCATGTATAGGTTTCATCCCCCTATTATGCTTTTGTGGTAGAAGGTAGTTGTGGGCATTCTACTTCCACACTAGTGATTGTGTTGCTCTATTGCATTACTTTTGCTTATTGTTATCATTTGGGTGCAGCCTTCCTCAGTTGGACTTGACTAGACCCTTCCTATTGGAGGGATGTTCATCTTTCTCCTTTCCATGGATGTGCATTGAAGGACAGTTTTGTTGTTTTCACCTTCACCGTGAGGCACTAGCGTTATGGATTGGTTGCTTCTTGTTGGGGAGTGGTGGCAGATGTTCATCTTCCATAATATCAGGTGTTTTGCTCTGCTTGTCATGCTTTTGATCATTCCTACTTAGGTGCAGCCTTCCTCCATTGAATTTGGCGCTATCTGTAGGAGGGAAGTTTGTGTTTCTCCTCCCTAAGGAGGTGTGTTGAATGCTAATTTTGTTGTTGACTCCTACACTATGAGGAGCTTTGTTGTATGGATCAGTTGGACTAGGCTCAGTTGTTCCCTCATAATGCTTGTTGGCGACTCCTTTGAGGGAGAGTGGTTAAACCCCCGCTCTGTTTGGGGTTTTGGAGGTTTGGTCTCTTGCTTCAATCTCATGGTTTAAAAAAATTTGGGTCTCTGATTTGGGAACAAAAAAGTGCGGTGTATGGTTTGTTGAGCTGTGTGGTGCTCTCTTATGATGGGAGGTAGTTATGGTGGAAGGGACTAGGGGTGTCAAAAGCTTGTTGGATGCCTTGTTTTTGGTCTCTAGTTCTATGGAGATGTTGGGTGATCCAGATTATATAGAAGATCTAATCTTTTAAAAGTATTTTTCATTTTTTTTTTTTAGTTTTTCTATATCTTTTTGTTTGGCCTTTTCGGAGGTCTTCTGCTCAAAATTTCAAGCCGAAACTATAATCAGTCCCTAAAATTGGGCAGTTATAGGCTCACTGTTTTAGAGACCGATTACAATAGGCTCACTGTTTTAGGGACTGAACTAGGTTTTTAGATCTTTCCAATGGTGTAAGCGGTTTCGAATTCCGAGCTACAGGTCAAAAGTTATGACCCTGACAAGTTGAAGTAATTAGACACCTAGTTTTGAATAGTTTAGTTTAATTTGTTGTTTTTTTAATTTTAGCCAAATAAACATTTCGAATTTGTGGTTATGGTGGCTGTTGATATTCCATCATTGCATTAATTCTTTCAATCTCAATGAATAAGATGGCTTTTGGTTTGCATACAACTCTTTCAAGTTTTTGCAAGAATCTCCAGAATTTGACCATTGATATCGAAGGTAAACAATTCACCAAATATCGTGTTTGCAGCCCACTTCATCAATCCAGATCAGTGGTATCAGAGCGAGAATGCTCCTGTATGCCAACTAATACAAGAACCTCGTATCAAAGACTAGGATTGGCTACAAGAAATCCGTCGGAATACCTTCCTCTGCAACGCACAAAACCAAAGATGTCAGATACTTCAGCAAACTCTGTGAAGAAGATGGTGGAAGAGGCTTTGGCCAGGCAGCGAGAAGATATGATGAGTAAGTTTTCAGAAATTTTGAAAACCCAACAAGTGCCGAATTCAGTAGCACCATTTCATGGGAACACCCCTTTTAAGTACAGGTTAACTTTGATATCCCAAATTTTGAAGGAAAAGTCGATGCTGATGCTGTTGATAATTGGTTATCCAAGTTAGAACGATATTTCTCTGTAAATAATTTTTCTGATGTGGAAAAAATAGCGTTTGCCCTCTTGAAAGTTGAAATTCATGTCAAAATAGCATGGGAAACCAGAGTATTGAATAAAGAAAATGTGGCAGGAGAAGAGTTGGAAATACTATCTGATAACAAACCCACTTGGGGGGAATTTTTGGAATACATAAAAGAAGCATACTTGCCTGAAGATGTATATGAACAGAAATATATAGAATGGCAGTTGCTTTGACAAAAGAGGGACCAATCTGTGCAAGATTACACCAATACATTCCATGCACTCTCTGCAAAACTTGGTATAGAAGATTCAGAGAAACATCAAATTTTGAAATATCGTAGTGGGCTTCGTAGATACATTCAAACTGAAATGGAATTCTTGAATACAGAAACTACATTGGCAACTGCTTACAAAGATGCTACAAATTGAGTTAAAACAAAAAGGAAAAAGGGATTACTTTTCAAATAATAAGCCAAGTGGTGAAGGCAATAATAAATTCGGGGAAAACCAGTGGGGAAGGACCCTCCCTCAAATCCACCCAAGAATATGTGGTGGGCTACCAAAAAGACACAAACAGATACGGGCATGTGGTGTGAGATACATAGGAATCCAACTCATAACACAAAGAATTGTTGAAGATTTAAGAATTTGATGACAGAAATACAAAGAGAGGAAGTTGAGCCTGAATCCACACCAATGGAAACTCCTAAAAATGAGATAGTAATAGAAGCAGACCCATATGCCATTGTTGCAACAGTGAAAGTAGTTCCACGAGAAGATGAGAAGAGATTGTTCCATTCACAGATGTGGGTTGATGGAAAGCCTCTACATTTTATTGTTGATAGTGAGAGCCAAAAGAGCTTAATTTCTATGGAGAAACCCAAGAGATTAAGTTTTAAAATGACAAGACAGCCACAACCGTACTCTATGGGATGCGTTAGTGAAGGAAAAGATATTCAAATAAACCAACAGTGTCGCCTATCATACTCAATCAAACCATTCAAGGATGAAATAATCTGTGATGTAGCAGCTTTAGATGTATGTGATGTTTGGATGGGACAACCATAAATGTATCAAAGGCATGGGGTGTATGAATCCAAACCACGCAGTGTCACAATAAAGCTTGGTGGAAAAAGATATCGAATACCAGAGGTATGCCCAACTCAAGCTACTTCTTTAATTACTGCTAAACAATGTAAACATTTAATTGCTCAAACCAAAACTTTTGTACTCCTCATGATTCGTTCTACGAAAACAAAGTCAGTTGTCCTTAACACACATACTAAGGTGGCGACCACATTAGACCAGAAAAAGGAGATGGATAAACTCTTAGAAGAATACCATAGTGTGTTTAAATCACCAGCAGGGATCCCAACACACTGCCAAGTCAAGCATTCTATTGATCTAATTCCAAGAACACCATTGCCTCGTGAATCAATATATAGGAGATCAGTTTTGGAAAATGATGAAATTAAGAGACAGATTCAGAAATTGATTGAAAAAGGACATATCAGGCCAAGCTCTTCACCTTGTGGCAGTCCTATAGTTGTGGCAAGAAAGAAAGATGGGACATGGAGACTTTGTATTGATTACAAGGCACTTAACAAAATTACTGTGAAAAACAAATATCCAATTCCTCGAATTGATGATCTTTTGGATCAAGGGGGCTAAGTTCTTTACAAAAATTGACTTGAAATCTAGATATCACCAAGTACCAATTGACCCAGCAGATGTATGGAAGACTGCATTCAAGTCCAAGGAAGGTTTGTTTGAATGGTTGGTTATGCCTTTTGGCCTGACAAATGCATCGGCCACATTCATGAGGTTAATGAATGATGTTCATAGACCCTTCATTGATTCTTTTGTAGTTGTCTATTTGGATGATATCCTCATATTTAGTAAAACTTGGTTTGAACACTTGCAACCTATTGAACAAGTACTCTTGAGTTTGCAGAAACATAAACTCTATGCCAACATAGACATGTGCTATTTTGGTATGCGAAGCATCCAGTACTTAGGGTACATCACTGATCGTGAGGGTGTTCATGTGGACCCTACAAAGATACAAATAATCAAAGATTAGCCACCTCCTCAGAATTTCACAGAACTTCACAGTTTCTTGGGTCTAGCCAACTTTTATCGCAGATTTGTATTTGGTTTTTCACATTTAGCATGGCCTCTTAATCAGTCACTCAAAGGTGGAACGCAAGCAAAATTTCAGTGGACAGAAGAAAAACAAAAAGCATTTGACGATTTAAAACTCAGACCATGTTCAACTCCAGTTTTGGTTCTTCCAGATTTGCAACAGTCATTTGAAATAGAAGCAGATGCATCAGATTACACTCTTGGTGTTGTAATCATGCAACACGGGCATCCCGTTGCATATCATAGTGAGACATTTTCTGAAATAGTTCGCAGGTACTGATGGAGCTTAAAATTATGATCTCCATTTTTCGATCTTAAGAATGAACAAATATAAATCTGGAAAGGAAAGGTTTTGGATGTCTATGTATATTTGAATAGACTTGGCCTATCCATAGGAGCCAAACTGCAAAAGACTATTTGGTCCAGAGAAGAATATAATGATGTTCACTATAACATTAATTGTACAGATGTAATTATGAATCTTCTTACAGCAAAGTGTACAGAATAAGGCATCAACTCGGAGGAGGAGTTGGCACTAGTACACGGAGTAAAGCCTGGCCATTCTAAGTGATCCTGAATGATATATTGTGACAATTACTAAATCTGGATTTGTCTGGAATGAGAATATATTGGAAGATTGCAAGATAATCTGATTTCATGTAATTGGCAAAGGTGTATGTGTATTGCACTGAGATCTGACAAACAAATATGTTGTTACTAGTAAATTTTGTTTTAGACGTATCCCGTTCAGATGGACATAAGTGATTATTGCAGAGACGGTATTCCAAATTCTCGGTGAGTGTGCTACAGATATCAGTTTATTACATAGTAATAAGAGAGAAGTATCCACACCCAACAAATATATCAGTGTATGCATTGAAGATGATTGTATAAAAAAACAATTAAAAACCAATTCATATGAGTTGATATATACAGCCATGTATATGTATCTAGTGACTAAATAGGAGACTATATCACATATGAAGAATCATTCATACGAAATAGACAGGTAGCAGTATTTAAGGAACAAAGAAATGCCAAAGGGCTCTGATAATCAGCATCAGGGTGCAGGGACAACTTGCTTGATTGATTCAGAAAACTCACCCATGAGTGGTATCACCGAAATCCTCTGGATGGAAATCTGAAAGAACTTGTTGCTTGCCTGGTGAAAAGGAAGCCGATTTCCCGAGATGGTATTGGGCATCAAGAATTTAAAAATGGACTCCATATGATCAAACGTTTGGATTGGTCTCCTCATCACAGTAGAAATGTTTACATCATGCAAAGTCGGCAAAGGAATAAATGAGTAATTTACTGCAGCATATTTGCTCTCCATGGCGTTGGCGATTTCCACAAGCCCTTTCGGTGGTATTTCCCATCAGTTTTACTTATGGTGCTCTATATGTTTGTGGCAGGTGTTCGAACGAATGTAAAACCAATGCGGAAGGAAAGGGTCGAATGTCCAAGTTTCTACAGGTTTCACCATGCCAAGGAAATAATTTGCCTCAGAAAAAAGAAATTATTTCCTCCCACTATAGTCTTGGCCGGAAATCTCACAACAAATTTGTGCATCAAGAGTTTAATAATTCGGACAATTAAACTATATGAAACAATTGATTAATCTTCTTAAGAGCCGCAAAAGATACAAGGCATTTGAAAAGTTTTAAAAGTAATTTGTTAAATGCTCGAAGAGGTGCACGGTTTGGAAAGGTAACCGATACCTTTTGTTCATCTATAAATATATGTAATGGAAAGTCGAACAATCTACCATTCAATATACTTTCAAAAATACCTCTTGACATTCCTGAAGCATATACTATTAAATTTCTCTTCTGAAAGGATTGAATTTGAACAAAACTCCTGGATAGTGAGATTATTGGGGCATACAATTCAAATACTGTAAGAAATTTTGTTGATTGCAGCATCAACATGTGGGTGTCTTTAGCACAAAAAAATTTTACAGTATAATCAATGAGATTTCTATTTGCTTTTGAGTTAAATATTATATAGTTCATCCTTCGTGATCATTTTTCATTCTTTATTTATTTTCAATTTATTAGGATAAGTAAATCAAATTATTCGCTGCTATTTAAATTTGATCACTACAAATACAGTGAAATATTATTGTTTTCTTTATTCGTATCTATTTTATCCATATAAGGGTTAAAACATTATAGACTAGTTTAAATATGCATAAAACGAAATAATTTGATGCATCCTGATAATTGAAATGTTGATAGATCAAATATTTGTAATATCACAAAGTTGTATGTGAAAACATATAGTATTGACTCTGATTGCCCATTTAAATTTTGGCACTGATCCTTAACTCGCTCATTTTTCTCTATCTATTTGTTGGCAATATTCGGATCTTTTCGGTTAAGGGTTTAATATTTATTTGTTTTTAGTAATTCATTTTTAATTTTATTACAGCGTTCTCAAACCTATTAAAACAATCATAAATTGAAGAATAATATTCACCATTTGCAATCCAGAAGCTTTCCTTAAAATCTTGCCACTTAAGGAAACTGTCTTTGCATTATATCTATTTGCTATAAAACATATTGGATCCAAGTTTTGTTGTCCGGGATTAGGTGTACAGGCCTTGGTTTTGCAAAGCCAAAAGCGCAAACGATCTAAATCGAATTGATTGATCCTATCAAGTTGACCAAAACCAATTAGACATCCTAGCATTGAGCAGGCAAGGCTCGTAAGTTTCTAATCAACGGTTTTGATAACCAACAAGTACCCCACCTATGATAAGGAGTTGTATGCCATTGTTTGGGCCTATAAACAGTGGAAGCACTATATTTTGCGAAAAGAAACGGTGATACATACAGATCATAAACCTCTGCATTTCTTACAAACACAAGGGAAGTTGCAGATTGGCATCAGCGGTGGTCAGCTTATTTGCAACAATTTCACCTCAATATTTGTCATAAAAAGAGCAGCACTAATAAGGTAGTAGATTGTTTGAGTAGGCCCCCAATCATCGGTTTGACAATGGTGTTGGATTCATGTGGCCACCAAACAAAAACTTGGGCTCAACTATATGGGATCTTGATTTTTGTAACATTTACAATGCAGAGTTAGAAGGGAAGAATGTTCCTAATTTTATATACAGGATGGGTTACTTTGTTATATTGGGCACGTATGTGTCCCCAGTGAAGAAAGAAAGAAACTGATATGGGAAGCACACTATAGCTGGGTGGCAGGACATTTTGGTATTGGTAAGACTACTGCAATTCTTCAAAAGTATTTCTATTGGCCAAAAATGAAACATGATATCATTTCATATATAAAATCTTGTGTTGCTTGTGCAATTGCAAAGCCTGCAAATTGTAAACTGGGCCTCTATCTACCATTACCTATTCCTGAGAAACCATGGCATTCTGTTTCAACGGACTTTATGTCTGGGCTTCCAAGTAGCAGAAGGGGAAATGACTGTATATATGTGGTAGTAGATAGATTTTCCAAGATGGCTATCATGATGACTTGTAAAAAAGTGATTTCAGCAGAGGAGACCGCTAAGCTATTTTTTGAACATGTTTGGGTTCATTTTGGGTTGACAAAAAGCATTATTTCAGACAGAGATAGCAGGTTCCTCAGCAATTTTTGGTCTTCATTATGGACTAGAATGGACACCAAGTTGACAAAGTCTACAGCATTCCATCCTCAAACAGATGGCCAAACAGAGGTAGTCAATAGAATTATTATCCACATTCTTCGAATGTACCACTACAAACATCCACATACATGAGATGAGAACTTGCCTTATGTCCACTATAGCTACAACAGTGCACTCCACACTACTATAGGACATAGTCCATTTGAGGTTTGTCTTCGGTATCAACCATTGGCACCCATAGATGTAGCACTACCCATCTTGCAATCTAGTCAACCACTCAAAACTGAAAAGGAGGCAGTCAAAGCAGACAAATTTATTGAGAAGATCAAACAGTTACAACAACAAGTTCATGATATTTTAGAACAGAGCAACAAGAAGTATAAGGAAAGACGTGATCAACATAGAACTCCCCATCATTTCAAGGTTGGTGACAAGGTATGGCTACATCTTCAGAAAGAGGGCTCCAAGGACCCTATCAAAAGCTTCGTCCTATTCGGTATTCGGTATGGGCCATATACCATTAAGAAACAAGTTGGTGAGAATGCTTTTGAACTTAATCTGCCACAGTTTTTGGGAATACATCCAATTTTTAATGTGGAACTGTTGCGACCCTATTTTCCTCCATTATTGGACATCTCTCAAGCTGCTGAACATATTCATGCTATTGAATTGAATCCATCCACTGCTATGCCATTAAAATGTGATCATGTCACTAAAGTCATGCTGAAATATTTGAGAAATCAGAAAATTTCGCTATATAAGGTGGTTTGAGTTGGTCGATTCTCTCATCAAGGCAACTGGTTAACCAAGGAACAGGTTGCAACACAATTCCCTCATTTACTGCAGAAGATTGATGCAATGGGGCCCATTGCCTCTTAAGGGGGGAGGAATGATCCAGATTATATAGAAGATCTAATCTTTTTGAAAGTATTTTTCATATTCTTTTTATAGTTTTTCTATATCTTTTTGTTTGGCCTTTTCAGAGGTCTTATGCTCAAAATTTCAAGCCGAAATTGTAATCGGTCCCTAAAACTGGGCAGCCCTACACCTACTGTTTTAGGGACTAAACTAGGTTTTTAGTTCTTTCCAACGGCATAAGCGGTTTCGAATTCCAAGCTACGGGTCAAAAGTTATAACCCCGACAAGTTGGGGTAATTAGACACCTAGTTTTGAATAGTTTAGTTTAATTTGTTGTTTTTTTAATTTTAGCCACATAAACATTTCAAATTCATGGTTATGGTGGCTGTTGATATTCCATCATTGTATATATTCTTTCAATCTCAATGAATAAGATGACTTTTGGTTTACATACAAGTCTTTCGAGTTTTTGCAAGAATCTCCTGAATTTGAAAATTGCTATCGCAAGTAAACAATTCACCAAATATTGTGTTTGCAGCCCACTTCATCAATTTAGATCATTGGGACAGACGGTAAATGGGGCCTTGTCCCCATTTATTGATGATGTAAAGCTTATGGGTATTGCTTTGTAGCTTTGGCCTCCTAGCATTTTAATAGGTACGATTCTCTCTACCTATTGTTGGTGGAAGAGATGGTTTTATTTGGTGAAGAGAATTGTTAATTTGTGGCAGTGGTTTGTGGATCGTTGGGGGGTTACTGTTTGTGACACACATTTATGTGATGATTCTATAAGCCCCACGGCTTTGTCTTTGGATGAGAATGTGGAAAGAAAGATGGATTATGGGTATCCCAAGTGTAATTGAAGCTCTGCTTGTGATCCCTGGTATTTTGGAGGTGTTTTGACAGCTGGAAGGTGGGATCACTCTACGATTTGTTGATGATGTTGACTTGGGATGTTACTAGAGGTCGGCCTCTATGTTGGATGCAGTTGGATTTGCCTCGATTGGAACAAAGAACTAATGGCTCTTCAGTGTTCTGGAGAATGAGTAAGGGTTATACTTGGTGAGCTATGTGGCTCTACTTAAAGATGAGGAAGTAGAGATGGAGGAAGGGAATCCCTCTTTGTGATTTCTGATGTGGAGAAAGAGTTGAGGCAGCCAGCAAATGGGTTCATTCTCCTATTAATGATGATGACGATATGGTTTTTTGCTCTCTTCGTTGGGTGTGAACATGGTGGTTTGCGTTGATGTTATGGGGACTCAAGGTGCAGTGGGTCGTGCCCTTGTTGAAGAGAATGTGATGCTTCAGAGATCACTGAGGTTGAAAGTTGGTGCTTACCATGCTAGCTATCAGGAAGGGGGCGGCTCTTCAACACTAAGAATTGGTTTAAATGACAAGCTACTTGTAGCCTAAGTTTGTTTTCGGCTTTTATTGTGATGGAAGTGACTTTCACCTTCAATGTTCTTTTTTTTTTTGGTTTGGATTGTCCCTATTGTTAGGTTTGGGCTGCTAATAGTTTTCAAGGGCTTGCTTTGGTTGAAGTTTGTAAAAGTTTGGGGGCTATTCCTAACCCTATGGATGAGGGAAGTGTGCTGTTTACCAAGATGTGGGATTGGTATTTGTGATTTGCTTTTTCTTTCACAGTTCCTATGGAGGTGAAAGAATTTCAAATAGAGGTGGAGACTTTCTTCGTAAAAACAAAGGTTTGTAACACTATGTGAGATCCCCTCTATGAGTGTTTGGATGAAAGGTGGTTTAATGGTATGCTCCTTGTTTTCTCAGTCCATTTCTTCATTGCTCGTATAGAAGTGGGCTCCTTTGTTATTGAGGTGGAAAGGGGTTTTGCAGTTGGGTGCGAATCTGCAACTAGGCTAATGTTGTTTATCACAGAATGGTCTTGGACAACTTTGTGCATCCCAAGAGGAAGGTTTGGGGAACCTTTCCTTGTCCCTTTATTGGATTGCTACAATAGGTGGGTTGTTGGCTGAGAATTCTCGGGGGTCTTTCTTGGCCTATGTGTTGTGTTACATCTCAATTTTTGACCTAATTTAAAATATAGCCATTTAGGTTCACATGAAGTCAGTTGACAGTTAAATTTATTATAATCCTGCAAAAATGGAAAGATGGTTAGTCGTTATAATTATTTCTCACGAATTCATGAAATTGAATGGGTGATTAGTTGTTATGACTATTTATAACTTGTTATGATAATATGATTTAATTACAAAGAATTTCCTTGCAGGAAACACGTCGAAGGGGTGGAAGCATTGTCAGAAAAGGATTAGCCATAGGAGCATCACCATCACTAGGCAAATGGGTTGAGGACCTAGCGACTTGAAACAAGATACATCTATGGGACCCGCATGAGCTATCTAAATAAATAATTTGAGAAACATAAATAGTTAAAATGTAAAACGTACCTCAAAGGATTTTTAATGATCTTTCACCATATTATTATAATAGATATATCTATATACATACATATAGATATAAAAATGAAATGGCATCATTTTATTATAATAATTTAATAAAGTGATGTCACCCTATTAATATATTTACATGTACATATATAATATAAAATTATAATAACATTCGAATTATAATAATATTCAAATTATAATCCTTCCAACTTTATCTTCCAACCTTTTAATCTTTTTTCTCTTCTTTGTTTCTAATCGATTTAATACTTGGAATTTTGAATCGGCTATAATCTTTTGAAACTGACGGAAGCCAAGGAGTCTTGATTGCTCTGCATATATGGAAGCCGTGAGGGAGAGACGAGAGGACCTTTCCTTGGTACCCAAACTTCACCCTACCTTGCTACATTCCAGATTTTCCCT
The DNA here is from genome assembly GCA_028749045.1 of Cupressus sempervirens. Lineage (NCBI taxonomy): Eukaryota > Viridiplantae > Streptophyta > Pinopsida > Cupressales > Cupressaceae > Cupressus > Cupressus sempervirens. Next base: position 8,260,994 of record CM053793.1, on the reverse strand, counting down.
TGTTTCATTAACCAATTCGACCTTGCATTGTTACGTTTACATCTTGCCATTGATACAGCTGCAAACTGCCATTGAAGCGTTTGCAAATGCCCTTGATACGTCTACAATTTTCCATTAATACATTTGCAATTTCCAACCTTGTTCAAATTGTGTGTTTTCAACTCAGCTGAGCAAGTATTTTCCTGCTAGGATACAGAGGTCAAGCACTCAAGAAATCAAGAGGGAGCCGATCAGATTGTGAGTTCCCCAAAGGATACATATCAGGTCATGAGTTTCCTTTCTATATTTTTTAATGCATATTCTCCTGTAGTAGGCTAAGCTTAGGAGTCTCCTTCTTTAAGACTGTGATTATATTATGCAATTTGCTGACTGTACTCTGAGAATTATAATGAGCTTTTCTTTTTATCTTTCATTGTATCTAGTCGGATAGTATCTCTTATAGGAGAGTTTTCCAATGCAATAAAACCTGAAATAAAAGGTACAATAACATCGAATTTCATAGCAATAAACTATAGTATTTATCATGATGATAACTTGTTGATATCTTGTTTGATATTACAAAATTGATTCTCTTTTAAGTAGATTTATTCATGGCAAACGAAAGCTAAGTAACCATAAAATGAATCCATAAATCATTATGCCAAAGGAGATTAAAATTAAACCATAAATTATGCAATCTTTAAGAATGTCTTTTTCAAATCACAGATTGTGATAAGCTGGAAAATATATATATATATTTTATAATTTAGTTAAGAATCAACAAACAGAGCCAACTGCTCTGAGATCCGAGCACCTAGGATTCACCGGCAAGGGTGAAGAGGTAAGATGGAGTCTACAATGACTTAGAAAATAAAAGTCAAACATTATACATTAAATCTAGAATAATATCATTAAATAGCTCATGCATGATCTTATTATTGTAATCTCCTGCTGTCAAGTCAAGTGGTGTGGTTAGATACCATGATGCTCAGTGGATGACAAGATGATCCCTGTCTATTTCGGGTAGGGAGGGTCTTTCTCCTTAGAGATTGTGTGGGGATAAGTTATGATTCAAGATTTTGGGTGGTTAAGCCCCTAACAATGTTTCACCTCTCCCAAAGTTGTTGAATGTACCACATACAAAGATAAGCTATACACTCAATTGTTTGTCGAAACAGGTATTTTACTTTTATGAAGTATATGCAAGATTAAGGTAAGATTAATTGAGTTTTATCATCATTACAATTATTTTACATTTAGTTGCAAGAAATAGATTTATCTGATGGATTGCTATATCAATCTTTCATTTATATGAATAATAAATATGAACATATCTTCTAATCTTGAGTTATTGCCACAATTAAGCAATCAGGAGGAAAGGAATGATACAATGATATCTGGAGCCTTAAATGATACAGTGGTATCTAAAGCCCTAATTGATTCAGTGGTATCTAGAGCCTTAATTGATTCAATGGTATCTGATGCCCTAAATGATCCGATGGTAATTGAAGCCCTAAGTGATACAATGGTATCTGAAGCCCTAAATGTTCCAATGGTTATCAATGCTCTAATTGATACAGTGGTATGTGATGCCCTAATTTTATATAGTGGTATTTAATGATAATTGTCATTTGATTTTGATATAGCAGTATTGGATGGTAGTTGTTCTTTGATATTGTTATAGTGGTATTTGTGGACTAACCTGGGTAGTTGCAGAAACATCCCTACAATGATTTCTTGTTTGAAATTTCATGATATGTGGATTTTAATTCCTATAGTAAATTCATTGATGGTGTTTTAAGTTCTTAGTTAAGAAATTTTGTTTAACTAATTTTAACCGTCAATCTCTTTCATATGAACAAAACTGATTTAACGGTCTTTCTATGAAAATAAAGTAATAACTGTAATTCTTTGAGTATGTTAGTCGTTAATCAAGGCTCGGGAAATCTGGTTGTTACATGTTGTATATAGCCTTTGGTGGCCTTTTGTTCTCCAAGCAGTATTTCTAAAGATGTTTTTTGCTGACTGTGTATCATTAGAGACCTTATGTTGTAAAAATCTGCAATTGGTGTTGCAGATTTCTTAACAGCTCTCTGGTTGTGGCTTTGTAAGGACCAGCCCCCTCATTAGGGTGCTGAACTAATCAGAAACAAGTTTCTATTAGCATATATATCTAAATTATTTTTTCTCTTTTTTCATTGAATCAAGGACAACCATGTGGAACACAATGTATTTTTTGCAAAAAAATTAGTAATTATTATTATTTTACCTACTTAAATATCTAACATTAAAAATATATATTATACATTTATAATGTTCAATGAGTTAACACTCAGAGCCACAACATAGTTCCAAGAGTATTTCCAAATGACTTCATTTGATCACTAAAAGGTGAATCAATATTATTTACTTGTCCTTCTTCGACTAATATCTATGTATAGATAATGATCAATCTTGTAATTCATTAGTTTAGATTCTTTTCAGTTTTAATTAAAATAGAATGTTTTTATTATTGTCTTCAGTAGTCGTTAGATTCTTTTAGAAACTCAATGCAATGTAATTGCTTATAAATTGTATTCTTACTTCAGTAAAAAATAGGTAATTACCATTATCGTATAACATCATATTTGAGCAAGAAGAATTTTTTCGGAAAAAAAATAGTTATTCTAAAATTTGTCAAAATATTTTATAAAAAACTTTCGAAGGTCCATGAATTTTTTGTTCTATTTTTTGAAAGGTTTTTTTCTCTGGGTGTATGAACAATCTCAATCTGGCTCTCTGTAAACACGTTGTTTCACATCTAGGGTCATTTGTGGAAACCTTGTCTGTTGCATGTCAGTTTTCCTTGTTACATCCCAATTGTTGACCTAATTTGAAATATAGCCATTGAGGTTCACATGAAGTCAGTTGGCAGTTTAATTTGTTATAATCTTGCAAAATGGTAAGATGATTAGTCGTTATAATTTCAAATGAAGATAACAAGTTAGTTGATCATTTATCACGAATTCATGGAATTGAGAAGCTGGTTAACCGTTATGATTATTTATGATTAAATAATTTATTATGGTAATATCATTTAATTATGGAGAATTTCCTTGTAGGAAACACGTTTAAGGGGTGGAAGCATTGTCAAAAAATAATTAGGCACAGGAGCATCACCGTCACTAGGCAGATGGGTTGAGAAACTAGTGACTTGAAACAAGAATACATCTGTGGGACCCACATAAGTTATTTAATTAATAAATTGAGAAATATAAAATAATTGAGTTAAAATATAAAACATACCTCGAAGGATTTTTTTATCTTTCATATATTATTTTAATAAATATTTATATACGTGCATATAAATATAAAAATGATTTGGCACCATTATATTTTAATAATTTAATAAAGTGATGTTTACATGTACATAGATAAATATAAGATTATAATAATATTCAAAATATAATAACATTTGAATTATAATCTTCCAACTCTATCCTTTCCATTTTAATATTCTTGCTTTTAATCGATTAACATTTGACATGTTAAATCGAATTTATGTTTGTATTCGAATGGTCATCTTGAAAACTGATGGAAACCGAGGAGTCTCGGCCAACCTTTTAAGGAACCATGAATCGATTTAGTTGGATCATTCCCTTCCTCCTTCCTTCCTTCCACTCCTTTCTTTTACGTTTTATATTAAGCCAGGCTTAGACGTTCTCAGCAGAACATCTTTTCCAGTTTTTCTCAGCACCAATTTCCTTATTTTCCTAGATACTACCGTCAACTGAAGTTTGGGAACCAGTGTCAATATAGGGGGTGAGCTAGTAGCCGTCAAGAGTTCCAGCCAGGAAAAGAGCCACATCTTAATCACAAGTTACATGTCTTATTTTATCATCTTCTTTTCCAAGTATAAGCCCGACTGTAATCGGCTACTCATTCCAAGGTTGAATGAAATACCATAGAAGTATTTGAAATTCATAATTTGATTTCACTAAGTATAATATCTGATTTCAGTCGATATTTAATGATAAGACTGAGAATAAAATAAATATGTTTTAAGTTCATAACTCCTATTCTGATTTGAGTATCCATCCATAGCCAGCTATGCAAGTAGACTGAGATCAATTTATGGTACCTTGTTGTTGATCCCCTGCATTACATAGAGATCATTGAAGATCTTCATTGAGTATCCTAGTGATTTATATCATTTATGAATACAAATGGTAGCTGTAGAAAACTTGATTGATTATGTGAACTGACATCAATGACCGTGCTATCATAATTTCCGAACATAATTCGAATACTTATAACACCGAGGAATTCACCAGCAAGATGCCATAGAAATGGTGAAGAGGTGTAAATAATATCAGAATGCTCATAGTCTCACAAACACCGAGGAATTCACCGGCAAGATGCTATAGAAAAGGTGAAGAGGTGTAAATAATAACAAGATGATCATAATCTTTCAGGCACCTAGGATTCACACGGCATAGAAGCCATGAAATGGTGAAGAGGTGGAATGAATCTACAAGAACGTAGAAGAGAAATCACATATGATTAAGTTAATTATCTAAACAATAAATTATGCAATCCTTAAGAATACCCTTTTCAAATCATAAATTGTGATAAGCTAGAACATATATGTTATTCATGAATTTGTTGGAAATCAATAGACAGAGCCAATTGCTCTGAGATCTGAACACCTAGGATTCACCGGCTGTATAGCCATGAAAAGGGTGAAAAGGTGAGATGGAGTCTACATTGACTTAGAAAATAAAAATCAGATATGATACATTAAATCTAGAATAATATCATTTAATAGCTCATGCATGATCCTGTTAATGTAATTCCTGTTGTCGAGAATAGTGATGTGGTTAGATACCAAGATACTCAGTAGATGACAGATGATCCAAGTCCAATTCCGGGTAGGGAGGGCCTTTCTCATTGGAGATTGTGTGGGGGGAATAAGTTAAGGTCCGAGATTGGGTGGTAAAGCCCCTGACAATGTTTCACCTCTCCTCAAATTACCGAACATACAACAGACAAAGATAGGCTATACATTCAATTGTTGTCAGAAACAAGTATTGTTACTTTTATGATTTATATGCAAGAAGGTAAGATTAATTGAGTTATTTCATCGTTACAATTATTTTACACCTAGATGCGAGAGATAGATTTATGGATTGTTTTTCATTCATATAAATATCGAATATGAGCATAGCTTCTAATCTTGAGTTATTGCCATAGAGAAGCAATTGAAAGGAAAAGAATGATACAGTGATATCTGAAAACCTAAATGATACTATGGTATCTAAAAACCTAAATGATACTGTGGTATCTGAAGCCCTCAATTGATTCAATGGTATCAGGAGCCCTAATTGATTCAATAGCATCTGAAGCCCTAATTGATACAGTGGTATCTGAAACCCTAAATGATCCAATGGTAATCGATGCCCTAATTGATACAGTGGTATAAGATGCTCTAATTTTATATAGTGGTATTTAATGATAGTCGTTATATGATTTTGTTATAGTGGTATTTGTTGACTAATCTGGGTGATTGCAGAAGCCTTCTTACAATGATTTATAGGTTCAAATTTCACGGTATGTGGATTTTAATTTCTATGTTAAATTCATTAATGATATTTTAAGTTCTTAATTAAGAAATTTTGTCTAACTGATTTTAACGGTATATCTCATTCATATGAACATGACTGATATAACTGTTTTCCTATGAAATGAAGTAATAACTGTATTTTCTTGAATATGTTAGTTGTTAATTTAGACTCAGGAAAATGGGATGTTACATTCCTAAGCTTGTTTTCAAGGATTTGTACACCTACGACAACCACATTTCTGATATTTTTGGCTCTCTTGAAGCCGCATCCAAGCATTAGCGGCTCGCATGACCATATCTCTGGTCATGTTTTCTCTGTTCGACAGCTCAGTACTGTTTATTTAATCTTGCACATGACTTCCGAATTTTTTTGCCATTACACTTTGAACTGTGTTTCTCTGCCTGTGGTCTTCTACCTTGTGCACGATTTCTTTAAGAATCATGGGTTTTTTGCTTGATGGTTTTTCATGTTCGCGTTGTAATCCATTTTTTTACCTCCTTTCTCATGAAGAAAATTGCAATTTTTTTCCTAAAGGTATGACTCAGCACTCAGCAAGGTTTTCTGTGGCTTTTCTGGTATTTCTCAAAGGATGTGAGAACTTCAGTGACCTATGCGAGTTCAGAAAATTCTATGGTTTTCCAACAAACTAGGGTTTACAAAATTTTGTCAATTGTCTACGAAATTCTGGGGTTTTCCAGACTTTCAGCATGTTATTTGACCTGTCTATAGCACCTAAGGATCTTTGCATTGAAACTTGTGCCTCACGTTCTATTGGATTTTGCAGAGTTTTGACCAGCAAAGTCCGTTGTTTCTTGTACCTTGGGAAGCATGTAACACGGCATTATTATCAAATATCATGCTTGAAAGTACTCAAAAGTTTAATGGGAAAAATTTAAATACTTAGAAGCAGTATATCGAGGAACAGTTAAGGAAGCATGTGAGGCAGTTTGGCTTCGAAGGATGCTTTCTAACATGCAAGACCTTCTCCCTTGTACACTAATAATCAAGGGGTGCTCAAACTTGCCAAGAATCCAGCCTTACATGAATGTACCAAGCATGTTTAGCTTCATTGTCATTTCATCTGCAAGCTAGTAGAAGATAGTTCAGTTCAGCTGCAGTATGTTGTAACATAGGATCAAACTACAGATATACTCACCAAGTCTCTGAGCCTAGATAAGTTTATCAAATTCAGGGGGCAACTCGGTGTCGTTGACAGACTGACCATTAAAGGAGGGTGTTAGAAAAATATCTATATATAATTAATGGTCAATAATGTAATTTATTAGCTTATATTCCTTTCGGTTTAGATAGAATAGAATGTTTCTATTCTTGTCTTCAGTAGTCATTAGTTTCTTTCAAAAAATTAATGCAATGTAATTGTCTATAAATTGTATTATTACCTCAGTAGTAAACAACCAATTACCATTGTCTCATTTGCATAGCAGTCCTTGTTCAGTAAGTGTGAAGGAGACTTCCCTAAGGCTGGGGTCCTATGGAGGGGTTTAAGCTTCTATTTTTAAGGTAGCAGGAGTCCCATGAAGAAGAAAACAAATTGCTACAGGATCATTTATAATATTCTCCCAGAAAATAGGGCCCCTACATTATAGGGCTGCTTATTTAAACAGAAAAATAATGGTGGGGCTAGAGTTAGCTCCACCAGCTTAGGAAAGTATTTCTAAAATTTAAACTCCTGCTCCAATAAAAATTTTGAAGGAAAATTCATAAGCCCCAAACTTCCTTCAATTTTGAGTTTAAATTTTTAAGCTGGGCTGCATTAGAAATTCATGGGGCCACCAGGTTTTAATTATTCCCTAAAAATGTTTGCAGAACCCACTCAAAAAATTTAGGAAGCCCCCCACCATGGGACCCCACCCTAAGGGTTTGATTTGCGCCTGCGGATTTTATCCAAGGGATGTTTGATCTAGTTCCCTTCAATCAAACCCCCTCAGATGTAATGTCGTTGGGCTTAAAACATTGAGTTTTCTTTAAAAAATACAATTTCAGGTAAAATTCAGGATGTCCAATAAGTAAAGTGCTCTATTGTGGGATCATCCAAAACACTTGGGATAAGTATATTGATAGATTGCCTTCCTTCATAGTGATCCCTGAGAAAGAATATGTATAGGGCAGTCATCTTCTTTAGAAGGAAATAAAAACAATTGATTGTATGCATGCTCAAGGAGTCCCGTCCGTAGCTTCAAGAAAGTTCTCACAGCATGGTAAGATAGTAACATGCACAAGATTTTTTATGACAAGTGAATCCAATTGATGGACTTCTAATCTATATATTCTACTAGTTTCCCTTCGTGTAAAAATAAATTATCAAAAGGAACAATACTGCCATGACAGTTAAAATAAAATCCCAACTCCACAAGGCCTTCAAGATGACAAATCTTGGACTAATCATGGTTTAAGAATACCCCTAATTGTTTCAAGAACTTAGCAGGAAGAGTTACAATTCATACTCGACTCTACATCAGTCAGGTGCCAAGCTTAAAAATCATTGCAACTCTCCTCCTAGGTTGGTGTTACAGTTTAAATCCAACTTGTTGGTAGTAGCATCCCTCTTACACATGTCAAGCATATTAGCGTTAAACAGCCTTGTTTCTCTGTGTATACTGAAACCCAAAAAGATTTAAAGGAAGTCCCAAAGAAATTTCGAGCACATCTTAGAGTCACTTAATATTTAGTTAAAAAGTATACCGTAGAGATCAACACAATTGGCAAAAGTTGCATAGTTCTGACAGGCTGGTGAATTTAGGTTTCATAAATCAACCTCTAGATTGGCTACCATCTCAGTTAAGGAATAAATATATTGCAAGTATGAAAAAAAGCATGCCATCATGGTATCTTCTCCTAAGCAGAGTGTCGGGGTGAGATAAACGTTGATCAATTGTCAGGAAGAAAAAACATCATGCTTATCAAAAAACAAATGAATTGTGTTAAACTCGGTTGGTAATTATCAGGGTTGGTAATTATCAGGGTTTCGTGGTAAAGACAAAAAATATTACATGTTTAAAATGTGCAGAACATTGAACATTGACTTAGGGAGTAAACTATCACATCCAATTAACATGTCTGTAAAATGCACAAACATGTTGAAAGTTAAATTAGTTAACATATCACATCCACTTGATAGGCACGATATACTCAAAAGATGAAACCAGGGGCAAGCACTGGATACACTATCGCTAAGAGATACCTACTTATCCAAATTAAACAAAAATATTTTCAAATTCATTCTGAAGAATATTTGGCCTACCTTCTGAAACCTCACCGCTCCATTCATCATTGTCGTCTCCGTCTTCTTCTTCTTTGTCAAGCAGTAACTCCTCTTTCGCCTCGTCTGACAGGCGGCTTGTTTTCTTTGCCGGGCGGCGCGTTGCATATGATCTCGCTGATACGTTTCTTAAGCTCGATAGCATCGAAAAGCATGTTGAGGCTTCATGTGAAGCGCCTGAAAATTGCGAAAAAACACTGGGCCGAAACAACAGAATATCCTTGCTATTGTTGATACACTCGTTTATGCCAGTTACTGCTGGATCTTCTTCAAATCTCCTGGAAAGAGAAAGAGTAATACATGGTTTTAATGGGGGTAGCTTCGTCCTTGGCAATAAGGCATAGCATTTTCTACCTAAAACAAGGCCTCTCATGCTGCTGCAAAAACAACTGAATCCCAACTGTATAACACTCGAGCCCTGCAGTTAATCCAAATGACTCTGTTCTTTTAGGTTTACTGAAACTAAGGAACTGTCAGGGAATGTTCTTTCTTTTACTTTGTCTTTGGCAATAATTTTAAATTTTGAGTCTCGTGAACATGGATATGCCATATCTTTTTAGTAGGTGGTTATATTTGTGAGGGTGAAATATGCAGATTTCTGCTCCTTTATTTTAGTTTGGTTTGGTTATTTATAACTTAGATAGTTTTTAATGTATGAATTTAAGGATGTTGTTGCAGAGGATTTGTATGAGAGGTAGTGGGATCTTTATAATTAAATCAAGTAAATTTTATTTATTAAAATATATAATTGATCAATACTTATTGTATATAAAGTTTTTATGTTCATTAGTTTTTTAATAAAAAATTTGTACCATTCATGATAAGATTACTGTTGCATTCATCTAGTGTTATAGAATAGTACTCGTATTGTAATGAATCAATTCAATATAATGATACAATTAAGAGATTGTATCAAATGACATTGATCTTCATGTTTACTCTAGATTCATTTAGTGATGGGGGCAGTCTCTTGTAGGAAATTAATCATTTATGTTTAGAAAATGGGGGGAAGAGGATGAGGGATCATTGCTCACAATCATTCAATTGAACAAATTGTTGTTTTTGTTAAAAATGGACATGTGTGTGTGTGTGTGTGTGTGTGTGTGTGTGTGTGTGAGAGAGATTTGTGCATCAATAGTCTTTTCCACTCCATATGTTAGATATAAGACCACTAAAACATTATTATAAAAAACACATTGTTGTTATTCCCAAATGGGTTAAGTGGGAAACTTCTTACACCACCTTGCACCAATCCCAAGGAAATGATATAGAAGTTTATTCGCATAATGGAATTGTTTCTTGCATGGTGTACAATAAGAAATGGTGATCAAGGGGGGTCGGTTCACTCTCCCATTGAACATTAGGAATATGAAACCTCATCAAGGAAATATGATTGACATCTTGATGGAAGAGATGCCAATACAATATCTATGTCATTAGGGTTTTGATTCTTTGTCACTACTTGGAATTAAGGAAGATAGCTATAACTATATGCAGAATGCCTAATTATGAACTTTATGAATCTATAAATGCCTAATTATGAACTTTATGAATGCCTAGCTATGAGGATTTTGTTCCCAGAGATAATGTTAATGTTATTAGGTTCATGTGATTTGGCTCTAAAATAATTGCAATCTTTATGTGGATTGTGTACTTCCTAGATTAAGTCTTAATACACCAACCACTTATGCCTACATACAGGAAAAATAAGAAAGAAGGTTGTGTAAAGGGGTTTGCCTTGAAAAACCCTTTCTTAGATAGCAACCTTGAAAATGAAATAGAATTGTATGGAGTAAATATTGTTGGCATGAAATTAAAGTTATATCTGAATTATGAATTACTATATGCTTTGATGGAGCAATACTTATTTGACTGTAATCATAAGTGTTGATGCAAAAGTTTGAACTCCACAAAAACTCAAAAGGAAGTCATGAAAGATTAGCCTTGTATAATGGATGTTATAGTTTTCCATGATGCTTGATGAATAAGAAAAAACATTGCTTTGACATATTGAAGATGCTTGGATTTATAAATTCTTCTTATGTGAAGGTTGTTGATAATGAGGTAAGACACATCTTAAAGTAAGGAAATGAAATAATATAGAGGGTACACTTATAATAAATGACGAAATAAATAAATTGAAAGAGGACCTGTAATATTAATTTAAATTGATAAAGGTCCAATGAGTACTAGGATTGTTGGAAATGATTGAAAAGATCATGAGGGAGATTGTTGGAAATGATTGAAGAGATCATACATAAAAAGTAATGGAACTGGTAAAGAATGTTCTCAATCATTGTTTTGTCATTGATGTCAAACTTGCTACTTGCAGGAATGACAATTGCTTTAGTGATCCAAATACTATCAATTGGTTGATTGACAAGAAGGAGGCAATCAATAAGATGTAACTAGAACACCTAGAGAAAGGTTGAAGTTATGATGTTACAATGAAGTAAAAAGATCAGCTAAGCCATTGATGAAACAGTGTATTGATGACATACTCTAAGACACAGAAAATGGGCACACTAAAACACACCAAAGATGTAAGGTTTTAGCTAAGTCATTTGTAAAGTCTAACTAAGTTTATTAGAGAGAGAGCCGAGCAAGCTAGTTAGTGCCGAACAGATTCCTAGTTGAAGCCGAGCAAGTTCAACTTCAGTATGTGCCGAGTGAAGATCAGATATCGAGCAAGATTCAAGTGTCGAGTAACACAGAAAGTGTCGAGTGAAGATTAGATGTCAAGCAGGATTCAAGTGCCGAGTAACACAAAAAGTGCCGAGTGAAGATCAGATGTTGAGCAGGATACAAGTGTCGAGTAACATAGAGGTGTCGAGCATCAGTAAACCAAAAATGCCGAGTTGTTGCATTATCTCAAAGATCGAAGATTCGCCAGATCTGAGCCGACAAGGTTGTTATCTAGAATTCTGTGAATCAAACAGAAGATAAGAGTAATGAGTTGGTGGCACAGAACACCGTGTAAAACATTTTTGGAGAATACAATCGGACTTTAGATGAAGTTTCTAGATAAGAGCAAGATATGGGGTAGATATGTTTGTACCCTACCTAATCTACCTGAAACCCTAAAATTGGAGAGGAAGAATCGAGCAAGAAAGGGACTCCATAATTCTATTTAAGGAGTCATAAGGTCACGAAGCAAAATGGAAGTAGGTCAAGCATGAAAGCACAAAGTGTTGAAGGAGGTGCCAAGGAGTAAGAGAGAACAGTTACTTTGCTTCAACAGATGACCACAGATATAGTTGCATTGGTATGCTTGAGATGACAAGCTGTCAGAGCTGAAGTGATTAAAGCCAAGCAAAAGGATTGAACTAAAGTATGATATGAAATCTGCAAGATATGTTGTGAGTTGTATCAGATCAAAAATCCATTATTGTTACTCTCTAGCAATTGTAACAGATAGTTTAAATCCTATGGACTTAGGTTGGTTTAATAGCCATGTTGTAAATCCTTTAACAAGGTGACATTCCAAGAGAATGTTCTAAAGTCCTTTGACTAGGCCCATTCCTAACATTATGGTGAAATCCTCTAATAAGGTCACATTTAACAGTGTGGTGTAAGCCTTTAATAGGGCAGGCTTTTAATAGGGCATCACTTTAGAAGAGTGAGAATTAAGTAGCATGTTACTGGTGGTTTTTCCCAAATTAGGTTTCCACGTAAATCACTGTGTCATGTGTTGATCTTGCATGTTTTATCCGTGCATGTTGATTTGTTGTAACTTGCTAAGATGATTGATTTAAGCTTGGATGGATGAAAAGTTTATGTGCTCACTATGATTTGAGAAAAAGTATTATTAGGGCATTTAGACCTTGGATAACTGATTCACCCCCCCCCCCTGATGCAAGGAGAAAGATTTGTACTCTCTTTGTTATCACAATACAAACAGAGACACCCCAAATCATCATTTACAAACTATTAAACCGCTTAAACCTTAAATGGCTACTAAAACTTCTTTACCACAATATATGGCTTGACCAACACAAGGCTTTTAATCCATCACCATCCCTCTTTGTCATGTGTGACTTGTTGAATATCAATAGGTCTGAAAAACTCGAGCTATGTCGCCACCTTTTAACCTCTCAAACCGTCATCCCTTCTTTTATAATACTCGCAGATTCTTACTCCCTACGGTCACCACCTTTCACCTTCCGATAACCGTGAAGTATAAACAGAATCCTTAATGAGACTATGAACCTTGACACCATTCTTATCGTCCAAATACGAAATCGTTAACAAACTTAACAAAGTCGATAAGATTTAGAAAAATGAAATACAATAAGTTATAAACATGGATTAAACAGCATGAATCGATGGATATAGGATTTAGAACTAGACACTCATAAAAATCTTTTATTCATCTGCAGATTTACATAGCGTGGCTCTCTGGCTACTGCCAGAGAGCCATTTAGACTCCTCAAATCTTGCCTCCTGAAACCAAACTATATCCCTTCCTATCGACAATCTCTGCCTTTTATAACATTTTAGGCAGTTACCATGTAACCGTTTACATTCCACTATTGATTCCCTTTCTGATTGAATAATCTATATAAAGATAATTGTAACAGTTACAAAACTGTATGTTTTCCCTTAGATGCTTTGTATTCCATTTTTCAGTTACATTCACAAGATTCTTGTTACATGTGGCGTGATATTTATGACATTCACTCATTTTGAACTATAGGCTTACATTTTTGCATAACAGTAGATAGATAATGATTAGAATTAAATAGTTCATGGGTGTCGCTGCACCATACGGTATCAAACAACATATTTGGCGTAACTAGGTTTCAAACAACATATAAAAATTTGAGAGAAATCCAATGGTTCAAACCTAAGATATTGACCCCGCATCAGAGTACATTTTTCTGCAATTGTTATTCCCTACACTGATTGCCATGAGAAATATATGAAGCATAACAGTAGAACCATAATCTTGAAAAAAAAACACAGGAGACCAAAGGAGACATAAAACTTCCCATTCCTCCCCAAGTTTGAATCCTTTTTTATATAAAAGATTGGCTTTTTAATAACCAAAGTTTGACTGGCCTTGTTGTCCAGTAGTAATAAAAACGTTTTCTTTTCCATCTAAGAATAGGAATCTGAAAGACGTTTTACCATCAATACCATGCAGCAATCATGGATATTCTTGTAACTGCTAAGAATAGGAATCTGAAAGATGCTTTACCATCAATACCATGCAGCAATCATGGATATTCTTGTAACTGCTAAGAATAGGAATCTGAGAGATGCTTTACCATCAATACCATGCAGCAATCATGGATATTCTTGTAACTGCTAAGAATAGGAATTTGAAAGATGTTTTACCATCAATACCATGCAACAATCATGGGTATTCTTGTAACTGCCTATTATCTGTCACCAGTATTCGATGGGATTCTCTTTAATTATTGACCACATGGCATTTCTATTACTAATTTTATCCTTTCTAAAACCGACACTAACATCATTAACCCTTTCCTCTAACTCTCTAACATATCCGACTAAAAACTATAACATTTATTAAATAAAACACCTAATTCTATCCACTAAGACATAATCCTAAATTATTAAAATTGACCATTTAAAATATATGGAGAATCTTGGACCTTTGAAATGATTTAGTAATGAGATGCACCTACATCACCCCCCCCTCCTCTCTCAGTTATTCTAAAGAATTCTAACATAGAATAACATGAAATCAATGTAAGAACATGTATATGTTAAAATGGGGCTAAATTGAGCACCTAATTATAGGTGTTAACTTTTTATGATGATACATCTAGCCTCTACTTTAGTAGGAGAATAAATCCACCTCATGCTCATGGTAAAGTGAAAAAGAAAGAACAAGAGAGGCAAATATCACATGGAAATTGCAAGGAGACAAGATATCACTAGGTTTAAAGATGCAAGCATCCAAACCAAGGATATTAACATGTACAACCATGTGTAAGGACATGTAAAATAAAAAATCCTAAAGCTTATTAGGATTCCAAGTTAGCTAGAGGAAGAGAACTTGATAAAGAAAATGTCCTAAGTACTAGCATTGTGCTTCAAAAAGCTATTGCAAAGGTACACATAGTGACATGAAAAGAGCAAGAGAATACATCAAAGATAAGATAAGAGTTCATGATCCAATTCTACTATAAAAGTTTGTTATGTTATGGAATCATGGAGGAGAGAAAGAACAACCATAAATGGCACAAGGTGGATAGTTGTGTTGTGTTAGGTGATCCATGAGAGAGATAACAAAGATAGAGAAGGGGTGGAAATGATCTTGCAAATTATGTTGATGGTCAAGTTCATGCTAGTCAACTCATAAAAAATCTATGCAAATGAAAGGTTGATTGGTCTAACAAATTGTGATTTGCTAGTCAACCAATCTTGAAAATTTATGCAAAGGAGATGTCTAATGGGATACCAAGTTGTGTTATGCTAGTTTAACCAACCCTAAGGATTGAAAGATTTAAGCAATACAAAATCGTAAAGCCCAAAGAATACCTGCATGCAAGAACCTATCATGGAGAAGAAAAAGAAAAGAAGAGGCAAGGGTTTTGCTCTGAGAATAAGCAAATTATATTATCAAACTAAAAGAATGAGAGATATTTACAAAAGATTAATCCTTATAGAAGGAGATCAAAAAACCTAAAAGGGAAAACCTAAGAGGTAAAAGACATTTAATAATTACTAATTAATTATTAAATGACAATGTAAAGTGCATAAAGTGAAATCTTAAGAAGGAAGTAAAGGTAATTTAATAAATTAAATTAAATTAACACTTTACTCTAACAACCCCCTTAAGATGAGCAACAATATAGCTACAAACAATGCAGAAAGAGCAAGGAAACTACAATGCAATGTTGAAAGCAAACTTGGGTCCTGCAACAAAGCCTAATGAGGTACCCAATCACAACCAAATCTCTATGAAATGGAGAAACATGAAAAACCACATGGGAAATGTTGGAAATACAAATGGAAAATACATACTTTTGAGAAGGGGGGTGAATCAAAAGTACTAATCTCTAACCAATAAAAATTTTAACTTTAAAACAATGTATGCATAAACATATCGAAATAACATGTAAAGTAAATGCATCCACATAAACACTTGACACCAGATATGATTACCCAAAAACCCTCCAATGAGAAGGTAAAACTGGGGTGGGGATGACACCCGCAATTCTTCACTATACAGCAATAAAGTTCACCTATTAAGGTTACATAGTTTAACCATTCTCATGACCTGCCCTGTGAAAGGCTTGCACTGTTAAAGGCTTACAAAGGATTGTTAGATCCCACCCTGTTAAAGGATTTTAACACCTTGTTAAAAGTGTGTCTGGCTAAAGGACTTTAGAACACTCACTTGTAATGTCACCCTGTTAAAGGATTTTATAATGATTGTTAAGTCAACCTTAATACAAAGGATTTCATCCCATTGATACAATTGTTAGAAAGTACAGTAGAATGTTTGATCTGATACACTTACAATTTGGTATTGTTGATTTCAAATCTCAATTCAGTTTTAGTCCTTCTTAATTCTTTCTGATCTAATATGGAATTGTTGTATCCTCGATCCTCTATTCTGATAATTGATTTTGCAATTATGTCCTTCTTCTAACTCACCTTGAATGTATACTGATCAATTCATCCCTTTTCACTTCCTTCAAATCTGCCCTAGCATCACCTTCTCGCATGCATTCTGTAATGCTCTCTCACACACTGAATTGTGGGGCTTCATCTTCCTTTAAAAAGAATTTGGTGGCTTAGGGTTAGGTATGAATCTATGATTGGGATTCATTCATTTTGCCTGCTCAAGTCCTTCCATTTTTCTGATTGGTTGCATGTTGATCACATAGGGAATCCAAATAGATTCGATCTTATCTTCAAAGCTTTGAGATTTATCCATATGTCGGCTCAAAAATGGTTTACATAGTTGTTTGTGCCATCATAGACAAGTAGGTCAATTCTGTGTTACTTGGCACTTGTTAATACTAATGCTCAGCACATACTATAATTGTATGGCTCGACACTTGAACTTTCTTGGCATCTACTATTCACTCAGCACTTGAACTACTCAGCACTTGATTTACTCGGCACATGAGTGACTTGACACTCATTGCAACTCGACATCTATACACATGATACTCGGCATATGTTACTAGCTCGGCATGTACTTAGTAAAAAGCTTAAGTGTGTTGACACTCAATTGTCAAAACCAATTTGAGATCAACAATCTCCCCCTTTGACATGACTGGCAAAAATACTTAACTATACATGATGAATCTAATCTCCTCGAGTATAATATACATCCAATTTGGCATATATACAAAACTTCAAAATTGTTCAAAATTTTGTAACGAACCATGTACCTCAAAATTTTATAACTCCGCCTAAGTTAATGTGTCTTTTCTGTATCCAAAATCTCTCTGAGTAGATTTGCCTCTATTGTTTATCTTTGGCTTCAATCATTCTGATACTCCTTATCTGATATGCCTTGTTTCTGCTTTCTTTTTGTTTACTCCCCCTTTCATTTCTCTGCTTAGTTTGTAACTTCCCCTTTCACATGTCTCCCCCTTGCATATATCTTTTCCTTTAATATTTATCCCCTATTTTGACACTGATGTCAAAGGGTCTATATACTAAGTGTCTATTTATCCAAGAAGTTCTTATTTACTTCCATTACAATCTTGAGAGTAGCATCCTAGTTGTCTATTGCAACATCTAATGATTAGATTTGGATGGTTGTTTCTATTGCAAGATGAACTGAGTCATCAGTGTTGAAAGATTAGGATCTTTATTAAGTACTGTTTCAACATAGGCTAGTTCTTTTTGTAATATTTCTATGTAAGGGGTGAGGGAAGCTTGAATTTGGACTAGTTTGCCTCTTGTGTTAGCCTCTTCTGTTGTTAATACAACTAGGTCCTCCTATGTGTGAAGCGTGGAATGAAAGTGATTCTCACTTTGAGCTGGGTTTTATGGTAATTGCATACCAAATATTTTCAAGTTTCTTTCCAGACTCAGAATCCTCTGCTTCATTTCTTGTGTGAAGAGTGTGGGGTCACACAATTTAGTGTACAGTGAGAATATATTCTCAATTACCTTCTTCACTTTTTCAATCTTTCTAGCCAACTCCACTTGTGATAGTGCTATTCCAATGGATATTTTCTCATTTACTTTTCCTTGAAACTTATTTTCTAACCATTCCATGAGTTTTGCGTTAGTTTCCTGGTCTTCATTTGTCACCTGTTCAACAATTTCTGACAATTGTTCCAATATAGGCTTGGTTTCATCAGGTGTTTGCAAGTTGAATGCATCTAAAAAGATGTCTTTTATTTCATGTAGTGCTTTCCTTTGCTTATACTGCTTTCTAAGTATTTCTTGGTTCTTCTTCCTTTCCAATGCCTCTTGCATCTCATTGATCTGTTCAAGGTTCATGGTTGCATAGTCATTTTTTGGTATGACTATTTCCTCATCCAGCGTTGGATCTCCATAGTGAAGTACCCTTACAACCTTTGATGAGCTCGAGCCTTGTGCAAAAATTTGAAGTGGCATTGCATCAGTGCTTGGCTTCTGAAGGACTTTGGTAGGAGTACTAGTTGTTGGTAAGTTGACCAATGTCTAAATGGCTTCTTGCTCCTTTTCCTTTGGAATGTCCTTCTCTTCTTCTGCTCTTCCTTGATCAATCACAATTATTTGTGGTGCACCTTGTGTTTGTACAATAGGTACATATACCTCTATTTGTCTTGTTTGTTCGGGCTCTTCTGCAATCTTAGTCTATTGTTCAATCGTAACAACTTTGACTGTAGTATCAACCTTTGTTGATGTATCTATTGTCGTTTGCTCTTGAGATCCACTAATAGTTGTAGGGATGGTAGAAGGTGGTTCTTGTGTATTCACCTTATCCCTAGTTATGTTAGCTATTTCTTTTTGTAACTCATCCACACTGACTAACACTAGATTATCACACAATTTTGCTTGTAATGTGGATTGGTCAAGGATCTTCTTTAGATCCTCTGCAGTTAGTGGATTGATGTTCTAAGCTAAGCTGTTAGGAACATCTTTTACTTTTATTGTGATTGTAGGTGTGTTTGTGTCATGTGGAGGGCTTAATGGTGGCGATTTTGTGTCTTGCACACTTTGATCTATTTGCTGCTCCTTAATTGTTGCCTTTTCATCTCCCTTTTGTTGTGTCTCCTCCACTATGTTGCCTTCCTTTTCTTTATCAACTTCTTCTTCCTTGTCATTGTCCTTATCTTCTCCATTGTTTCTTCCCTCAAAGGGATCCTCCTCACCTTCCTTGACAGTAGTCAAGCCATATATCAACTTTCACATTTGAGTTGATTTCTTTACAACATCTTCAATCTTGTTTTGAAGAATGTTGAAGGCCCTATACTTGGGTGCAAACTTTCTACCATGTTTCTTGTTTGCCTTTGTTATTTTCCCTTTTGATAGTTATGGCATCACTTGTGTCAATGTGGACACTCTTATTTCCTTCTCCATATTTAGGCAATAATGCCACTTATTCTAAACAATTGAATATAAATCTTTGGGCATTGTAGTGTCAAATTCAAGAGAGGTATTCTTGAATTTTGCCATCATGGCATACACTGATTCTTCAACCTTATTTTGATCTTCTCTACTTAATTTATTGAATTCAATGTTTTTCAAACCAATTAAGTCTGCATTATCCCAAATATTATCACAAATATTTTCAATATCAGACTTGGGAGCATGACTTACCACCCTGAACTAGCTTGTGTCTTCTAACTCGGTCCTTTCTTCATCAAATTCTGGTTGTGCAACATATTTCTTCCTTAATTTCTTCTGCACTAGACCTTTTTTTTCAGTAGCCTTCTTCTTCTCTTTTATTTGTTCCTTAGCCTTTTGAGTGGTTTCCCTTGGGGTTACTCTTGTGGTTGGAGTAGGCTTTGTAAGGCTTGGTTTTGCAATTTTCTTACCCTCTAGCTGAGTTGTAGGCTATGTCTTAGCCTTTCTCTTCTTTGACTCTTATTTTGCTGGTGCTTCCTCGGCTTGTTCCTCTTTGGCACCTTCTTCTTCATCTTCACCCATGCCTTGGGTTAGGGCAAGAGGTTCTTGATTGTGTTCATGTTCTTCTTCTTATTCTTCTTCTTCATCATCATCACCTTCAACTCCCTCACCAAATTTAGCTTTAACCTTCTTTACCATTTTATCATTTTTATTTAGAGTTGAGGTAGTTTTCAACTCCATTTCAAATTTGGATTTGACAACATCATAATTACCAAAGATTTTTGTTGTCTTGTCAACTTCTTCTGCAAGTAGTGCAGTGATGGCAGTTGATGCCTCGTCTATGTTGATTTCATACCCCAAAGGCCTTAGCCATCTCACTCTGGGTATTGTAGCCTAGATAAAGGTGTAATTAATGTCTACCAAGAAACATATGTCATTATAATACTTCTCCACCAGGGAAACATGAATTCTCAACCTTTATTTCATTGACTGCTTGAAATCCTCAAAATAACTGGTCATCATAGACTCAAAATTGTCTCACATTTGTTCAATGTACTCATTTATTTGTACAACCACATACCTATTGGTCTTCCATCCTACCTTACCAAAATAAGGAAACTCATTTTGAGCATAAAATAATATTCATATCAATATGGAACCAAACTTACATTGAGCACTTTCAGATATCCTTATTGCTCCTAGGTTTTCAATGATTTACTGCAATTGTAGCTCTGCCAAATCATAAGTATGATCTTTCTTCACAATCTTGTATCCTACATCAACTGTTATACATCGCACACTATTCAGTTGGCTTGGCTGATAGAATTTGTGTGAAATGACCTTCACTGCAAATTCAAGAAGTGGATCCTTGATAGTATCTATTGTCATTCCTCCCTTGTTCCACTTTGCCCCTGTATTTCACTCAGTTGCTTCTTTAGAGTTGCTCTTTAGGGTCTTGGGTCATTCTAGGGTTGGATATCCTATAATCCTATGCACAATCCTTTTTGACAATTTGATAGGTCCTTCTAGCCATAGGCATCCATCATGGATTCTACTCAAGATAATTCTTATCCATTCAGTTTTGAAGATAGTGGGGAAATCAAGGGCACGGGTTAGGCCCTTCCTTTCTACAATTTTGAATTCTTCTTTCAACACTCCATTTTCACACAATTTATCATATGCTTGACGAATTTCCATGACTCCAATTCCTCCAACCTTACAGTTATAACATTTCCTTATATCCTGAACCATTAAAACATTGGGTGGAATAATAGATAATGCTCCTATTGGGTCATTTTTGTATGCAACCTCTGGAATAGCCCTAAAATCTAGTTGTTTTACCTCATTACTGACCAATTGAACTTCAAATGGTTCCTTGTCCTTAGGATTCCTAGAGCTAGAGGCCATTTTGCAAACTAGGGTTTCAACAAATACGATACTGCGTAACTCAGCACATGAAGAATACCTTTAGATTGATTGAATGATGCTTGATCTTTGTTGGAATCCATGCAAATTCTTCATTCTTTCTTGTCAATCACTTCTTTGCTCTGCTCACTCTTGCTCTGTGTTCGTAATGACAAAAAATGAGGGAAAATATGCCTTATACCCTTTCAAAATATAACATTTAATGCATGGTGCATGTACAGCTATAAACTCAGCTTCTATGCAATTTCTACTTTACTCAACTCCATTGATTTTCCCATCACTCGACAACTATTAGAATTACCCTTACTTGGTTCCAATATGAATTTCCTTCTCTCAAAAGCTACTACTAATTTGACTTCAATTGGCTTTGGCTGACAACTCAGCACACACTAGAATTTTACTCGGCAATTGAAGATGACTTTTCACACTCGACAGTAAGATGAAAACTTAAAGTTTGACTTTGGTTTTTGCATCGCTATTCATGCTAGTTTACCCTTTTTAGCACTAACTTATCTTAGAACTAATGTATGATGAAGCATTTAAATATCAGTCTCACATACCTCTTTTTGCTTAGTTTGATGAAGTGTGATCACTTGACCTTTCAGGTGAAGTGATCTCTTCATTTGATGTGATGCATCCATCTATCTTCTTCCATGTCTTGTTCAACTCTCCTCTGATGTGCTCAACATCTACCTTACCTTTTCCCTTGTTTAGCTTTGAGTTAGGTGTCTTTGTCCTTGTTGGGTAGTGCTTGCCAATGTGACCAATCTTCAAACAACTAAAGCATGTAGTTTGACTCAAACACCTATTGTAACTACCACTAAAATGTGTTCGTATGCAATTCTCATGGATATGTCCATACTCTTGACAATAATGACAACTATGTCTTGTATTGTAATCCCAATTATAGGATTTTCATGGCTTCTTCCCTTGTTTGATGACCATGTGGACTTGGATTTGCATTCAAAGGCTTTGTGTCCAAACTTTTGACAATTGTAGCAGCGTCCTTCAAATTTTGGTACATGCATGGTTCTAGTTATGCATTCATGTGCTTGATGACCTTGTTTCTTGCACTTGTAACAATGTGTCATGTTCTTTATCTTAACATTCTTGCTCCTACAAGCATTAGTTGTGTGTCCTTTCTTTGCATAATGATGACAAGTAGGTTTAGAATTCTTACCTTTATTGTTTCTTTCCTCAGCATCTTTGGATGATTCTCCTTCTTCAGTGCTTGTGTAGCCCAATCCTGATGTGTCTTTACTAGATCTAGCGGATTTTAGTAATTGCTCAAAGTACTTGATGGTTTCATTTGGCTTGTTGAAACTTTTAGCAAACTCCTTCTCTCTTTCCTAGTCATTCCGTAACTTCAATGTAGTTATCTTAATGTCCTTGACATTCAACTCATGATGGGTATTCATCATTTAGCTTAGGGTGTCCAATTGCATGTTTGAGATCCTTGATAGCTCTATTGATTTTTCTTCCAATTTGTTTGCCAAAATTCTCTTGTCTTCTTCAATCATGGCCTTGTCTTCTATAGCTTTCTTCTTTTTTTCAGTCACCTCACTTACCAATATTGCTTGTGATTCTCTCTCCAACTTGAGGTTTCTGATCTCCTTAGCTTGTGCTTTGTTCTTGTCCATGAGATCTGGAATTGCTACCTCAAATTCATAGGAGTTACCATTTGCAAATAACTTTGTGGTGTCAATCTCCTTGTATTGAGTGTCATTTTCTGCCATAGCAATCTCTTTCCTTCTCTTTAGCTAACTTCTCAAGGCATTCATGGCTTCCTCTAGTTGTTGTAGTAAGAGATGTATCTCAATCTCCTGATTTTCAATGGTCTTTCCCAACTTGTAAACTTCCATCTCAATATCTTTTCTCCAAGCTGTAAGGCTTCTCCTAATGAGAACTAGGCTATGATACCAATTGTTGGAAATACAAATGGGAAATGTATACTTCTAGGAGGGGTGAATCAGAAGTACTAATATCTAACCAATATAACTTTTAACTTTAAAACAATGCATGGATAAACATATTGAAATAACATGTAAAGTAAATGTATCCACATAAACACTTGACACTAGATATGATTACCCAGAAACCCTCCAATGAGAAGGTAAAACTGGGGTGGAGATGACACCCACAATTCTTCATTACTGCAGCAATAAAGTTCACCTGTTAAGGTTATATAGTTTGACCATTCTCATGATCTTCCTTCTGAAAGGCTTGCCCTATTAAAGGCTTACAAAGGATTGTTAGATCCCACCCTGTTAAAGGATTTTAACACCCTATTAAAAGTGTACCTGGCTAAAGGACTTTAGAACACTCACTTGGAATGTTACCTTGTTAAAGGATTTTACAATGACTATTAAGTCAACCTTAATACAAAGGATTTCATTCTACTAATATAGTTGTTAGAAAGTACAATAGAATGTTTGATCTGATACACTTACAATCTTGTATTGTTGATTTTAGATCTCAATTCAAATTCAATCCTTTCTTATCTAATATGGAATTGATGCATCCTCGATCCTCTATTTTGATAATTGATTCTACAATTTTGTCCTTCTTCTAAGTCACCTTGAATGTATACTGATCGATTCACTCCTTTTTACTTCCTTTAAATCTTCACTAGCATCACCTTCTCGCATGCATTCTCTAATGCTCTCTCACACACTAAATTGTGGGGTTTTGTCTCCCTTTAAAAAGACTTTGGCGGCTTAGGGTTAGGTATGAATCTGCAATTGAGATTCATTCATTTTTCTTGTTCAATTCCTTCCATTTTTCTGATTGGTTGCATGTTGATCACATAGCGAATCGAAATGGATTTGATCTTATCTTCAAAGCTTCAAGGTCGATCCATATGTCAACTCAAAAATGGTTTACATAGTTGTTTGTGTCATCACAAACAACTAGGTCAATTCTGTGGTACTCAACACTTGTTAATATTGATGCTCAACACGTACTATAATTCTATTTGGTTTGGCACTTGAACTTACTCAGCATCTACTATTTACTTGGCACTTGAATTATTCAACACTTATTATTTACTCGACACTTGATTTACTCAACACATAAGTGACTTGACACTCATTGCAACTCAACATCTATACACATTATACTTAGCATATGTTACTAGCTCGACATCTACTTAGTAAAAATCTTAAGTGTGTTGACACTCAATTGTCAAAACCAATCTAAGATCAACAGGAAAAACCCTACTCCAAAAGAGATAGCAAAGAAAAAAGTATAAATGATATGTCTCAAGAGATTCTCTCAAGATCATAAGTACAATGAAACCCCCCATGATAGAGTCTCGAGACTCCATAGCCCCCCTAGAATGGTAGAGTTCCTGTGTCGATGAACATACCAAGGTGGCTCCAATCTAAAACAAACAAAGGCAGTGGAGAAGGAGTGTGAAATGAAGAATTTGAGCAACAAATCCACAAAGCCCAAAGAATACCTTCATTTGGAAACATGTCATAGAGAAGAAATAGACAAGAAGATGCAAGGGTTTGCTCTGAAAAATATGCAAATTGTTTTCTCAGAAATGAAAAAGATAAGAGATTATTACAAAAGATCTATCCTTATAGAAGGATATCAAAACCAGTAAAAGGCTAACCTAAAAGGTAAAAGGCATTTAATAATTACTAATTAATTATTAAATGTGAATGTAAAAGTGCATAAAGGGAAATCTTAAGAAGGGAGAAAAGGTAATTTAATAAATTAAATTAAATTAACCTTTTTCTCTAACACCCCACCTTAAGGTGAGCAATAAAGCAACTACAAACAATGCAGAAAGAGCAAGGAAACTATAATGCAATGCTGAGAGCAAACTTGGGTCTTGGTAACAAGTCTTGATGAGGTACCGAATCAGAATAAAATCTCTGTGAAATGGAGAAATAGAGAAAACCATGGGAAAAACTCTACTCCAAAAAGAGATAGAAAAGGATGCACAAATGAAACATCTCAAGAGAATCTCTCAAGACCATAAGCACAATGAAAGTCTCCATGATAGAAGCTTGAGACTCCATAGCCCTCCCTAGAATGGCATAGCTCCTGTATCGATGAACATACCAATGTGGCTCCAATTTGAAGGAAACAAAGGTAGTGGACAAGGATGATAAAACTCATGTATGTAAAGTGCAGCTAGAAGTCCTAGCTGATGCTCAAAGGAGAAAGCATGAGAATCCTGAAATGAAATCTCCAATGGAGGTGGGATAATAGGTGTGTTGAATATGTCATCTAAGAGGATATGTGTGTCCTTTAATATGTCCTCAACAACTACAGTAGGTGGCTCAATGACTGGAGCTGCAATAGTAGGCAGTGTTGAAGAGTAATCATGTGCAAGAGATGGAATCTGAACAAGAGGTGGAGGTGTAGAAGTCACAACATTGGTCTCATGAATAACACATAAGTTCAAGTGACTTGACTTCACCTCAGTAGTCTCTTGTGAAGAATGAGAGTGAGTCTCCAATAGTGGGGATTGTGGACCAAAATGAGAAAAAGAGTATAAGTGGAAAGAACAATCAATAGTCCCTATAGAAATAATATTGTCTATCTCACTATCTCTTATGTGCATTGATTCTTGTGCAAACTCAACTATCTTCCCTGTCCCACTATGTGTAATCTGATAGATAGAGAGAAGGTTAGAGTACAAAGATAAGACATAAAGTACATCATGAAATGTACCATCATCAATACAAATAGAACCTTTCCCACATACAGTCATAATAATTTTGTTCCCCATCAAAATGTGTATAGTAGTAGAAGCCTCAAAAAAAGAGAAAAAATCCACAGAAGATGCCATATGGTGTGAAGCACCTAAATCTAGTAACCATCTAGAAGAATGTGGAGTAGTAGTTGCACATAGTGCATGATCCTTTCCCATATCTTTACCATCTAACTAAAATTATGATGATGAATAAGATCTATGAGAGGTAGAAGGAATATCAATGTTGCTCTTTTGAAGGAGAGTTGTCAAATCTAAAATGCGTCTGGCATAGCCTTTTAACTTCTTCTCATAGCAATATGACTCGTCGTGATTAGGCTTATTACAATAAGCACACTTCGGTCTTTCTGGCTCTGGTTTATCACCCTTGGGAGGAAGTGGCCTTGATGAACTGTAAGGGCTAAAATCAATCTAAGACTCTATAGGATGTGACTTATGTTTCTTGTCCTTCATCTTAGAAGATGGTTGAGCTACCAATGCATAAGTTTGTAAGCCTGCGAGAGAATCCAATTGAGAGAGCTTAGCTTGCTCTCGAGTCAAACGATCACAGAAAACCTCAAAGGATGACATGGTAAATCTATTTACCCAAAATATCTCTAGTGGAATAGAAGGTAGAAGCAAAAATCTGAAAGTTTCCATGAAGCTTAGAAAGAATCTGGTAAATGCACTCAATGCCAGTCTTAGTTTTCCCACAAACCTACAATAAAGATCTCTATTGTTTGAACTTCATCAAGAAGTCCTCAATGGAAGAGAAAGAATCTGGTACAAGAGAGGTAAGCTCTGCCTCAATTTGAAGTTCTCTAAACTCGTTGATGGTACCAAAAAAGTCATTGAACTTGTCCCACATTTCTTGAGGAGTGGAACACCCATCAAGATGAAATTGTAAGTTGTCTGAAACAATCAAAGAAATTAGACCCATGGCTTCATCCATCTTATTCTTATGCTACAAAGTCTGGTATTGACTCTAAAAAACTAGTTGTACTGTATCCAAATAAGACCACAAACCCTTTCAGCAGAGAAGTCGCTGCATATGGGATTTCTATGTATGATAGTTGTGTGGGTTTAGAAGTACTAGACAAGAAGAGGTCTTGGCCATTGTTTTAAAAAGGGGTTTTCAATTTTTTGATATGCTGATATTATAATAGAAAGTAATAAAAAAAACCCCCACAATGCAAAAAATTGAACCCCAGCTTGCAGAAGGAATGCATATACAAGAAAAGAGCAAAAAAGTTTCAGATTTATATCACAAATACATGGTATAAAATACTAGTAAAATGGTAGAGAATCTAGAAAGTGCTTGAGAAGAGCTTTTGGACACTTTTTCTAGATCAAAAAATGGAGCTATAATGAACAAGTTACACCCTCTAGAAGATGGAAGACATCAATAGACTTCAAGCACAAAAATAGGTACCAAACTAGAAAAAAATTGAAAAAATACTTTCACCACTATCTCTGTCTCTAAATCATCTTTCTAGTGCTTCTTTTAGATTTAAAAAATACCCCCATATGTCCAAGTTATTTCCAAAAACCTAACCGGGCCTCTGAAATAATAAAAAATATTTAAAAGCCCCAAAAAGATTGCATAGGGGCTTCAATTTTGGCCCTTGGCCCCCCACCTGACAGCGGGTTGGGCATGGAGGGGTGGCATGGCCCTGTGGCAAAGTATGGATGGAGACATCGACAGAGTGGTATGTGTTGGTGGAGACACCATCGAAGGTGGGGCACTAGCAGCAGCCGAGCGGAGGTTGGGCGCAAGCGTGGGGACAACGACCCAATGGGAGGAGGTCGAGCATGAGCGAACTTTTGTAGCAGAGGCTAGGCAACAAGCTATTGAGCAGTGGTTGCTCCACCCTCAATGGTGGTGTGGTTTTTGTATAACTACAAGCATTATTTTAGAACACTTTTAAAATATTTTATAAATATCTTTTTGCAAAATTGCATTGAAATGTGTGTCAAAGGTCATATGACCTTGGTATCCAAAAAACATTGCCTTCTAGGTCAATGTTGTTTGAAATTGACAAAATTTATATGAAAATAGGGTTTCGATGCCTTTTGAATCTAAATGTGAAGTATGTTTGGCCTGAAAGTGCTCTGAAAATTAGAGACCCCCCTATTTTCAAAGAAAATACTCAAAAAAATCATATCTATTCTATCAAAACCTCGTTCCTCTTTTTCTCGAAAACTAAACAAGCTACAACAAATTCAGCTCTTATACAATGAAGGATTTGAGCAATACAAATCCATAAAGCCTAAAGAATACATGCATGCAAGAACCTGTCCCAAAGAAGAAAAAGAAAAAAAGAGGCAAGCTTTTTGCTCTACGAATATGCAAATTACATTATCAGACTGAAAGAATGAGAGATATTTACAAAAGATCAATCCTTATAAAAGGAGATCTAAAAACCTAAAAGAGGAACCCTAAGAGATAAAAGACATTTAATAATTGCTAACTAATTATTAAATGAAAATACAAAGTGCATAAAGTGAAATCTTAAGAAGGGAGTAAAGGTAATTTAATAAATTAAATTAAATTAATGCTTTACTCTTATGAGGATGACTAAGAAAAGAATTGTATCCAAAGAAATCCACCAAAAATGCACAAGGAGAGTGATTGGCCCTAGAAAGTTGTATTATGGTAGTGTACTCTACCTAAAACATTTACAGTAAATAAAATATTTACAATATGAAGGCCATATATCCCCCCTCTTAAGATAAAAGAATAGGACTATTTTGACACGTTATGGAAAAAAGGAACAAGGATAAAGAAACTTTAACACCAGAGAGGTATCCCTTAAGCAACACCTAGTACAAGCCAAAGATATCACAAGTCATATGAGTTCCAAGGAAGGGACAAATTCAAAGAGATGCCATGCAACAAGTGTGAAGGGGATACTTTTTAAGGATGTTTAAAAGAGATTTTGAACAAGAAGAGAAGAATTTGCATCTTCCCCTATTACTAGGTAGAGGGATTCTCAATGAAGGATAAAACACTCTTAGCCAGTGTATGTAACAAATTTTTTTACCAAACACCTTATTGTGAACAAAGAGAAGGTTATGATTAAGGATATATACCTCATGTATAAGAGAGAATCTTGAATGTAAACAAATAATTCTATGTAAGATTGGATATCATGGTAAGAATTTTCCTAAGGTGATGAATGTAATGCCAATATTTAGAAGCTCAAGAGTTAGGACAATAGAGATTTTTAAAAAAATGATCCTTGAAGGACAAAATGTATTGATGATCAATAAATAATAGATCTTAGATATTTACAATGTAGATATGTTTGAATATATGGGCAATGCATCAAAACTAGGAGTTATGCAAGTGATAAGCATAACAACTAAGTGGAAGTCCACCAAGGGTGCATTTTCCTCCATTGTGCATAAAAGTATGTGCAAAAATGAGAGAATAAGAATACAAAGGTGTATCACACAAAGAGAGGTGAGAGACAACATTTTCTCAAATAGAATGCAAACTTATGTGTGTCTACATGACAAGTAACACGAGAATGCAAACTCCTAAGTAAACTTAAATAAAGTGTAATTAGTAATATTTAATTACACCAACATCCCCACCCCCTCCCCCCCCAAGTACAACTTAGGGGAATGCACATAATCTTACAAAAGCTATATGACAATGCATGATGGGTCTTAGCCCTACAAGGCCATGTTTGGTACCCATTTACAATAGGCAAGTACAAAAGATATGCAATACAATCACTCATAAAGTGGAGGAAGAGGAAAAACTTTATGGGAAAAGCCTCACCCAAAAAAAGAGATGAAAAAGAAAAGCAAGATACATTCATGGATGGAGTATTCAAGACCCCCTAATTATGACGTACATCATACATATACAATGTAAAATCCCTCTATAGGAAGGAAATTGTCATAACCCCATATTGACATATGCCTCTTATAAACACCTAAAAATATATAAATATATATCTTCAATTCATCTACCCTTGTTAAGAATATCTTAATAAAAATAGATCTAAAAGATCTACAATATTGAATTAATAATATTAAAATATATTTATCACTCAACATATATTATGACCCTTAAGTAAAAAGGTCGGTAAGGTCGCACCTCCTTATTAATTTCTACGTTCTACATATAAAGTGGAGCACATTTATAAAGAACAAAGAGAGGGAAGGGACGAGAAGAAATTAGCATGACCAACCTACTCGATAAGGGAGTTGCCAAGAAGTAGATCAAACGTGGAGCTAGGTCAACACATATAAAGACTTTGGAAAGAGAACGTAATAAGCAATTCACTTACCCATGAGAAAACCTTCAAATAGACTATGCTCGTATTAAACTTCTATAAAATTGTAAGTGTAAGGCCATCTCATAATAAGGGACACAAATACCGAAAATATAGGGGAAGAGCATGTAAAGTAAAATGTATTATAAGTTATGCACTTTATTAAATAGGAAAAGCTATGTTTGTTAGTTTATAAATTTATTATATGATTTTTCCATATATAAGCATACACTTATGATTGAGGTTTGATCTTATTAAATATTGGAAAATTGCAAATAATATTTAAAGATAGATATTATAAGTTTTTATGTGAGAATAATTTTTATGTTTCCTATAGTGCTAGTGCAAAAATTGCATCCATATCTGTATGAATGGTTCTGTGCCAGTGTAGAGTATGAAGTCATCTCTATCTAAATGACTAGACGTGATGTCATAGTGCCAATACAAAATTAAGATCCTTGTATGAATGGCTATCATGCTAGTGCAAGAGATGAGTAACCTTGTATGAATGGTTGTTGTGCCAGTGCGAGAGATGAGTAACCTCGTATGAATGGCTAAGATGAGTGAAACCAAGTTGTGCTAGTGCAGGAAGTAAGATCGTCATATGAATGGTCATCATGCCAGTGTGAGAGATGAGTAACCTTGTGTGAATGGCTAGATGAGAATTAGATAATGGTCAGAATATTTTGATAATGTCAATATATGCATATGTGAACCTTAATGGGTGTACTCTACAAAATATGGTTTACTAACTAAGGATTAGGAAACTCGATCTAGAGATGTCTTTAAGGTTAGGGTTGAGATAGGAGGTAGAGTGTTATAGCAAGTTATATTATTATTAGTATGGTCCTAAAAATTATTTTGTAGGTTTTTCCTAACCCTAGAAGTGGGGAGATTATAGTGGTATTAGAGCATAATCTTGTCACTATGTGGAACTAGTTAGTCCATGCATCGTCACACCTTAGAGAATGATGGCAAGGGAACTAGCCTAAGAAGTAAGGAACTTTATAGAACAAACTAATGAGAGATTTGGAAGGACTAAAAACTCCAATAATGTACTACTTGAAGCTATACAAAAATTAAGCAGTAATAATAACAAAAATGAAAGACTTAACTCATTGAGGGACCATCATTCCACTTGTGAGGAAAATGAACCCTTGTCACAAAGTTTAGTCCCACAAGAAACCTTCCCCTCATTCATTCTAAGAGAATAACCTATTGTGGATAATGGAAAAACCTCTAATAGCATGGAAGAAATTACACAAATGTATGCGAGCTTGGATCCCAATCTTCAACAACTTATTCCCTTTAAAAAATACTATGAATCTAAACTCATCAAAAATAGAGAGAAACATCATGTAGATGAAAACATTTAGAAGAATGTAAATAAGGTAAAATTATTGTGCTTTAATGGCTTAGGAGAAGAAACTACTCAATCATGGGTCCAAAAGTTAGATACATATCTATCCTATAGTCCTGTGATAGAAAAAGGTGCTATCAAGTTTTCCATACTCCATTTAAGAGGATTGGCCCACAAATGGTGGCACTACAACCAAAATTCACCTCCTATAGTGAATTCACTAACAAATTGATGAGAAGATTTGATCTAAAAGATCTTGAATGGTATTACCAAGAACTAACTCATCTCAAACAAGTAGGTTTAGTAGAAGAATTTTCCAATAAATTTCAATACCTAGTTGTAATGGTCCCAAATTTATCCCAAGGTCAATTCATGTATATATTCATTGAAGGACTTAAAGAATCCATTAAATCACAAGTAAAGCCCTTTGAACTAGAAAATTTGGAGGTAGCTATCAGAAAAGAAAAGAAAAAGTTGAGTCTAACATACCAAAGGAAAATTTCAAGATATACATAGCCAAAACATATTTTCAAAGTGAAGGATCAAGAAGAGACCTCCAAGAAAGATTGTGCTATGTGTGCAAAGAACCTTGCAGCAAGGAACATCTATGCCAAAAGAGAGAGGACTTAATCAAGAAGAACATATGCCTTAGATGTAGAGAACCTTGGAAGAATGGACATCGATGTAAAAGAGGAAAAATAAATAGGATCAAAGAAACATATGAAGAGACATTCAATAAAAAAATAAAAAAATAAAAATGTTGAAGAACAAGAATATGGAATTTAGCAGTCAATACTCAAGAGGATGTGGATAATCCATTTCAAATCAATGGATCACTCTAAAAAGAAAAGGAATGCACACACTAGAAAGCACCTTGAAGATCAATTTTGCTTAAGGACAAGAAAATTTGGGAGGGGTGGATTGTCATAACCCCATATTGACATATGGCTCTTATAAATACTTGAAAATATATAAATATATATCTTCAATTCATCTACCCTTGTAAATATTATTCAATAAACAATATTGAATATATTTCTAATTATATTATCTGAATAATAATATTCTTAATTAATAAATATCTTAATATTAATAGATCTAAAAAATCCACAATATTGAATTAATAATATTAAAATATATTTATCACTCAACATATGTTATGACCCTTAATTAAAAAGGTCGGTAAGGTCGCACCTCCTTATTAATTTATATGATCTACATATAAAGTGGGGCACATTTAGAAAGAAAAAAGAGAGGAAAGGGATGAGAAGAAATTAGCATGACCAACTTGCCCGATAAGGGTGTTGCCAAGAAGTAGATCAGACATGGAGCTAGGTCAACACATATAAAGACTTTGGAAAGAGAACATAATAAGCAATTCACTTACCCACGAGAAAACCTTCAAAGAAACTACGTTGGTATTAAACTTCTATAAAATTTTAAGTATAAGGCCATCTCATAATAAGGGACAAAAATACCAAAAATATAGAGGAAGAGCATGTAGAGTAAAATTTATTATAAGTTATGCACTTTATTAAATAGGAAAAGCTATGTTTGTTGGTTTATAAAATTATTATATAATTTTTCCATATATAAACATACACTTATGATTGAGGTTTGATCTTATTAAATATTGGAAAAATTTTTTTATGCAAATAATATTTAAGGATAGATATTATAAGTTTTTATGTGAGAATAGTTTTTATGTTTCCTATAGTGCCAGTGCATAAATTGCATACATATCTATATGAATGACTATGTGCTAGTTGTAATCACCTAAAAATGGTCATCTAGACTATTAGCTCCCTTCTCAACATTTTGGCTAATTTAATTTAATCACTTACCTAAGCCAAATTGCTAATACTCAATTTATTTGATTATAACCTATAGTTTGAGTATGCTATCCTAAGTTCATTATTTGATTAAAAGAACATGTCCCCTTTTAATTAAATAAAAGACCCCATTCTTGTAACCCACTTAAAGTGCACACATAAAGTCCTTTTTCTATTTTACAATTAAAAGAAAAGGCTTGTGAGACTTTTATCTTATGTGACAAGTCAACTTATATTCTATTGGTTGACTTGTGTGTGCACATGGATCACACCTATTTTCAAATTCCACCGTTGATCATTCACCATCTTCATCTTGATCTCTACCATCCATATGACTTTAAAAGGGAGAGAGTGATCCATCCATCTTTTGAATATTGTTATGCTATAGATTTTGTAATAGGTTTCTTTGGAGCTTTGTGGAGAATTTCTCATTTCTTGTCTCATTCTCTCATTACCATTGCACACTAGTTTAGATTCATAGTTACATGCTAGTTTAGTTATTTTCTTATAATGATCTATCTCACATAGTTTAAATAATGGTATTGTAACACTCTCATACATATTTTAGGATATCTACACTTTGCATCTCATTCGAGCTTAATCTTCATTTGCATTGCATTCTTGAGGAACTCCTTGGGACATTTGCATTCTTGCATCTTCTCTTTGGAACCTCCCATTGCATGGTTTACTAGCAAGAAGAGTATTCCTAAGGCTCAGATGAGAGCCCTTGAGCTTGAAATATACTCTCTTGCATTCTATGGATAGGGAGCTCTAAGCTGACATCCAAGCATTCCAACTCATAGAATCGTTTGGATAGAATGGTTTAGAGTGTGACACTTTCGAGTGTACATTTTTGGCGCCCACCGTGGGGCTTGAATCAAGTTTCTAGCTCCATTTGATTTTATTTTTCATCTTTGGTTTTTTACAGTAGAATATTGGATCTAATCAAGTGCTTTTGTAGAATTATCACTTGAATTTTAAGGCCAACCCATAAGTAGATTGGTTTGAAGGCCAAAACTTTAGTTGGTTTAAAGATTTGATCATATCTTTTAAACCGCTTTGGGTTTGGTTCTAAAATTTTTTTTGAAAGTTGAATATGTGTCCAACATGTCTTAGGCCGATTTTTAGAGCATTTTGATGTGATTTTCGTGAGTTATAATATTTTCTTTATTTTTCATAAAAAGTCATTTACAGTCGTAAATCAACATATTTTTTGAAAAAAATTACATTTTCAAAAATATTTTTGAATTATAAGGGGGGTACTTTCTTTGTGTTTTGATGTTTGAGGTTGTGTTAAGGGTCAAAAACTTGATTTGATAAATTTGGCCTGTTTTGACAAAATGGGTCTCTAGAGCACAAATGAGGAGAATTTTTTGAATTTTTTGCATTTTTGGAAAGCTCTCTAGTTTTTAGCAAGGGTCTATTCTTTAAATTTATTTTTTTGGATCCAAAATCATAGCAAGAAAATCCAATCTTGTTGACTAGGTCAAAATCAAAGAGTAAAAATAAGAGCATTTGTGATTAACTTGCACTTTCTTTGCATGCACTTGGTTGGAAGATAAATTAGATTTTTGAGGCAACTAACCACTTTTTATTGCAGATTTTTATGTTTTTTCACACTAACTTTTGGAGCTAACAAGTTGTGATTGCAGGTTGCCATCTTTATGAAAAAAAATTGAAACATTGCATAAAAAGAACACATGTCAAAGCTTCAAATGCGCAAGGGCTACTAACATTGTTTGTAGGGCTGCCCAAAGCATAAAAACCAAAACTTGCTTGATTTTTTATTTTCATAAGAGGCATTGACTAATTGTTCATTTTTCATAGGCACATAAAACTTGTGATTGGAGTCTTTTGGTAATAGGAGAGTATGCTCTTCATCCTTGTGGTGAATCAAAAATCTTGACTTGCCATTTGGTTTCAAAAGCAAGGGGTAACTGAATCTTTTTGGTGTTTTTGGGGGAAGCAATCAAGGTAGGAGAGTATGCTCTTCACCCTTGAGGTGAATCAGAAATCTTGACCCTTGAGAGT
Source organism: Cupressus sempervirens (assembly GCA_028749045.1). Classification (NCBI taxonomy): domain Eukaryota; kingdom Viridiplantae; phylum Streptophyta; class Pinopsida; order Cupressales; family Cupressaceae; genus Cupressus; species Cupressus sempervirens. The sequence continues at coordinate 8,225,486 of CM053793.1, read as the reverse complement.
GGATCCATTTTGTGGTAGTTAGGATCCTTTAGAGGGCCTACTTTCGGACAACCTGAGAGGAATGACCTAAGTGGGGACAAGTCGATTACCTGACTCTTCCAACCCACTATAAACTCAAGGCTATAAAGGACACAAAACCTTGATAGACATAATGTTTTTCTTCATCTAGTGTGATCGCTTATAAGATTTCGACCATAGGGAGATCACTAGGCAAGAATGCTTAAGGTACTCTTGTGGTTGCGAGATCGGTTACTCATCACAAGGTGAGGTGTCCCATAATTGGGAGCAAGAGGAACACTATGAACGGAAGCCCTATCTAAACACCCTAAGTTAGTAACTACCCTTTTTAGCCACTCAACTTCTTGGTGCAAGGATTGATCCTAGTGGACTACCCAGATCACCCCAAGATTTACACTCACCATATGTGTTCCCTTGGTTGTGCTTATGGCACTTCCATGAAAAAGCCAATATCTCTTGTGGGAAACCACTTGGTGTGAGGAAAAGGAGTATCAAGTGTGGGCCAAGTTGTTGAGTAATGAACCATGACTTCTAGATAGATATTGCTTGATGTGTTCTCGAATGTGGTATACCTTTGAAAATCTTTTGAACATACACATGATGATAGTTCTAGGGATTTCTTTTGAGAGCTCACATATGCTTGTATCATTCAAGGTTGCTTTGTCCCTTGCTTGATTGTTTGAATACTACTCCATGTGTCACTATCTTGCTTGGAAAGAAATTTCTTTTGAACATCAAACTTGCTATGTTATCAACTATTGTCAAACTTTGTCAACCAAGTCAAAACATCAAGTGGAAACATTTTTTTGTGTTGCTTGCTAAGAGGAATCTCATCATTTGACTTCTCTCTTATATGTCTCTAGTTCTTGAGCATGCTTAAAGTGGCTCTTTGGTCTTAGTGCTCTTGGTTTTTTTGTCTTCATGGTCTATGCCTACTTGCTAGTTATCCTTTTGCTGAAATGGTTACCTTGATTTCTTGACTACACTCTTGGGTTGGAGAGTTGTTCGCTTGTCACCCCGCTTGCTCTATCTATTTGGCTATTTGGGCATCTTGCCTAGCTATTGACTTGAGTCATTCATGTCGTAAGTTTCTTGGACACTTTCTTGACAAGTCACTTTACTCTATCTTTACTATATTGGCAAGTGAATAATCTACCTCTCTAGTTTGGACATAAAATTATCTTGTGTCACCTTATTAGCTTCCTCTAGTCTCCTTCATGCTTGATTATCTATCTACCACTATGGAATTCAAAGCTTGTGCTACCAAACCTCAGCCAAATCTAGATGATCATGATATCCTCCATGTCACTAAAGAGTTTCAAGATCTATATGCGCAATACAAAGAACTAGAAAGACAAATGATCTTTCTTACCTTCATCTCTCTAAGCGCATGACAAAAATGAAGTCTAAACTTGAGAAAAGGTTAGAGGAGAAGATTGCATCATTACATGAATCTTCCTTAAGGTCTTTACATGCATGTGAGTCACCTTCTTTGAGGTCATCCTCTTCTTCTAGGTCTACATGCTCTACTTCAAGACATCAAATGTCTTCATCTTCTAGATCTAAAGACCTCTTTAGAGAACAAGCAAGTGATACCTCCTTTGAGCCTATGCTAAAATTTCATGATGGACCTATCTTTGACCAAGACAATGATGAAGACATGGATGCATACCATTCACTTGAGAAACAACAAAAGGACTCTAGAAATACTTCTAATAGAACTTTTGTTCCCTTGGAAGATTTTTATGATGACACTTTGCAAAAACTTATTGGCAATAAGATCATCATGTTACCTAAGTCTAGCTCATATGCAAACCCATTCTTGGATATCTATTGTGCTTATCATCAACATAATGAGCATAGTACTTTAGATTGCATTGAGCTAAAATATAAAATCCAAGATCTTATTGATAATGGAATTATTGATACCTCTAATGATTCATGCGATGAGGATACTTTTCTTGAACAAGATTACGTTAATGAACCTATGTCTAGTAGCAGCTCTATTACATCTTCCACTTCTTCCAACACTCGTACATCTGCCAACACTTCAAATCTTTCCAATATGCCTCCATCAAATAAAGAACCTAATGCTTTCCACATTGACTATGTGTATCGTCAAGGGCTATCTCTAAAAGAAACTCAAGCTAACCTTCACTTAGCTGCAAACCTTTTCCATGCTACTAATCCTAAACATCCTCAACCTTCATGCTCTATTATGCCTAATCCAAGCACTACTCCATTCACTCTTCATTCTCCCTTGTCCTTAGAAGTGGCTCCATGTCAAGAGGACTCTCAAAAAGAAAAAGCTATAAATGTCAAGAAAGATCAAGATCAAGCACCCTTTCATCTCTTTCAAGATTTTTCCCCTCCATATCCTATATCTTGTCCACCTCCTAAGTATGATGAAGATAGCACTCCCATTATCTCCCTTGAGCTTACTGAAAATTATGAGAAAAGTTCTCTTCCTATGCTATCCAAAGCTACTTGTCAAGATCAAAGCATCCCCTCGTGTTCTACTTCTCCATATCCACTTCAAAATTTTACTCAAGATTCAAGTGCTCCTATTAAAAATGTTGCTCCTGTCAAAGCTACTCATGAGTCTATTGATGGCTTTGACCATGTTGCTCACTCTAAAGATGTTGATATCCCTTTTCACTATCCATTTGCATCTCCGAAGTCTATTCTTGGTCCTTATCCATCAAAACTAAAGCCTTCAAACCTTCCATCTATATTGGGACCTTATGTTCTGTCATCTCCCACATTTTCCACTCCTAGCTCTCTTGTCATACCTCAAGATCAACAAAGACACTCATCCTTGATGAATTATCACCCATCTATCCACCTAAACCAGTCATATCAGCTTTATTCATTCACAAATCCCAAGTCCTTTGGAAGTGAGAATAAACATAAGAATCCATTGAAAAATGAAGATCACTATGTCCCATCTAATAGACATGTGAAAGCTAAGGAAGGACAAAAATTCAAGAGACTCGAAAGGTCCACTACTCAAAGAGCTAAACCAAAGAAAATATGGGTTCCTAAATCCATCATTATACAAATGTACTCTCAACCACCCAAAGAACAAGGACAATCTAAAGCTGTGTGGATTCCCAAGTCTCTTTTAAAAGACTTGAATATTCAAAATACTTCAAAGTTGACATTCAAGCTTCCAAAGGCTTCCATTCCATCTTCTTCCAAAAATCTTCCTAAAAATATTCCAAAGCCTTCCACTCCACTTTTGTCCAAATCTCTTCTACCACCTCATACATCTAAACCTCAAGCTACTTCATCCATGATTCCTCCATCATTCCAATACCCTTCAAGGTGTGTGTCAATGTTGATCTTGTCCAATGTTTCAACTACCCTCATGAAATCCTCTAAAGCTTACACTTACTTTCTATGCATCAACTATTATCCTCCATATACTCTTCCTACTACCATTTCTCTTTCATCACCCTATCAACATCTTTGAGCATACCTTTCTATGGTCTTGGCTTATCATGACTTATCTTTTCTATAGGAGCACTATCTACATTCAAATAGCTTGAGCTCTTTCTAAAAATTCAAAAAAAAAAAAATTTAAAAAAAATGCAAAAAATGAAAATGTACCTTGGTGAAAACCACTTCTTGTGGCAACTTGGTAGCAAAAGTAAAGAGAAATAAATTTATCCTATGGTGAAAACTACTTCTTGTGGCACCTTGGATAAGTACCATGATGAAAACTTGGCAAACAGGCATCATGCGTAATTCTTCCATCATCCATCTATCCCCTCTTCTCTCTTTGATCTTGACAATGTTGAGCTATCTTTGCATATTGGCTATCTTATCCATGAGATTCTCTATTTGTGCTTTCTCATTCCTTCATAGCCTCCATCTTGAGCTTTATTTTTATTGCTCTATCCCATCACTGTCCTATCTAGTTGACCCCATGAGTCTTGATCACAATATATAAAACATGGTTCTCATAGGCCTCTTGACATGTCTACTCTCTTGGATTGCACGCTTTCATGCTATCTTACTCATTTTCTTCCATCACTTATCTTATATGCTATCGCACTTGTTGGCTTCACCGCTTATCATAGATGCTATCTTGCTCATTACTTCCATTGCTTATCCAAACCATGCTTCATATGACTATTTCACCTCTTTCCCTAGCTTGAGTACTCTTGAGGAGTTAGTCCTTGAGGATCACCTTCACTTGCTTCATACTCCTTTTTCATCCATCTTTGCTTATCCACTGGCTTTTTTCTCCATCATTTCCTATACCTTGATAAACATTCGGAGAAAATGATGTGATCTTGCTTGAGAACTAGTGATCTGTAAATTATTCTAAAAAATCCAAAATATCATATATGATCCTGAAAAAATCCTAAAAATTAGAAAATGTCCTAAAAAAATGATCATCTTAGTGAAAACCTAGCAATAGGTGCTTTGATGTACCATCAAAAAAAATCAAAAATACAAAAATATAAAAAATTGAAAAAAGTCCTGAAAAAATCTGTCGAGTGGTGAAAACCTGGAAACAGGTGCTACTTGAGACCCTTGCACCTATGTCTATCAGTCTCAATCATCTATGTTGCTACACATTTCCTAGCTTGGAATTGTTTCTTGTCCTCGTCTTGGGGGCACAGCTGCTTCACCTATTGAGGTATTCTTGTGCATTAGGGTTTCTTTGACAACTCACAAATAGTATTTCTCAACACTTCCCCCACCTTGACATCTAGTGTTTTTCAACACTTTTCAGATAGTTAACCTACGGTCTCCAATGTCACGATATTTCTCACTATTAGAATCAAGTCTTGAAGAAATGGCCAAGTGACTTACGCACACACACCTTAACACTTAAACGATTGAGCTATGCTGATCTTTACCTACTTTGTGTGCTATCTATGACAATTTTGTTACTATGTGTTCCCTCCCTAATAGTCTTTCGAGGATGTCATTGACTAGAAGACTGGGGGCATGGGGCATGTTTTCTTGATTTCTGTTTGTGGGTATACTTTGCTTGTCTATAGTGTTGTAAGCATTTATGCTTGACCTATTCAACATTTTGACTTACAAATGTATCATCCTTGACTATTTCGCAAGAGCGCACTTGGGGTTTATCCTAATGCTTATGCCTTGATACAGGCATAATCTTGCTAAATTAAACTTAGGGAATCTAATCATGTAGTTATCTTGACTTACATGTCTCTGATGCTTAGATTGGATTTTCACATACCTATCTGATATCGATCATATTCATATCCTCATAGTTATACTAGTGATGGTTGTATGATCTCATGATGTCCCTAATAAATGCTCAATGATGAAATTAAGAGTCTAAATGTTATGCGCTTCTTGCTGGTAAACCACTTTGCATATTAGCTTGCATTTTAGGTTCATTTTCTATCTTATTCTTGCATTCTTACATATGGGGAGAGCTCTCTCTTCATCTTTTCCCAGGCATATTGGCTAACTCTTTTCATATATTTCTTTACTTTTTTCTTGTTCATGTCTTTTCACCTTCTTAATCTTTTGCTTCATCTCTTTTCTATCTTATCATCACATTATATCAAGTTTTGACCTCTTAAATAATTTTGACATCCTGGATTCATTTTCGGGATCAAAATCCAAATTTGAGTTCATCTTGATGGTCAAAGTTGTCTTTTAAAATTCTACTTTCTTCTGAGCAGTTAGCTGACCTTTTGAGGTCTAACCTCTGAATCATCATTGGGGCATCTTCATTTCTTCATGTCTTCATCATTTCCATACTTCATATCTACTCAAATTCACCGTTTCATGTCTAAAATCACCTTTTTACTCATTTTGACCTAATGTTTATGCTATATCCTTCAAGGTCAACTCTAGTCAAACCGGGGCATTTTATCCATTTCTTATAGTCATTCTTGGGTGCTAATCATCTATTTGTCATCTTGGACATTGCTATATTCTCAATTTTTCTCATATCTAGCTTGTTTCTATGTCCCCTTACCTCATTTCGATTTCGATCTCGAGGGGGCAGAAATACTCTATTGCTGATTGTTACAGCTATCTATTTCTTAGGAGCATTTGTTTGACCTTATCACTTGCTCTCGATCTATTCGCTTTGCTAGGTGTTAGAATTATTTTTGGATCCTAACATCATCTTCCTAGTGTTCAGTACTACTGCTATCAGGCTGTGCATTCAGGACTTGCTATCTATTTCTGCATTTCATTCTTCAGAATCAAACATCTATATCCACCACTGCCTACTTGGATTCAATTTTCTTTGACATAATGTCTTCCCAGATCAATCACACATTAGTCAAAGAGGGGCAAATGTAATCACCTGAAAATGGTCATCTAGACTATTAGCTCCCTTCTCAACATTTTGGCTAGTTTAATTTAATCACTTACCTAAGCCAAATTGCTAATAATCAATTTATTTGATTATAACCTATAGTTTGAGTATGCTATCCTAAGTTCATTATTTGATTAAAAGAACATGTCCCCTTTTAATTAAATAAAAGACCCCATTCTTGTAACCCACTTAAAGTGCACACATAAAGTCCTTTTTCTATTTTGCAATTAAAAGAAAAGGCTTGTGAGACTTTTGTCTTATGTGACAAGTCAACTTATATTCTATTGGTTGACTTGTGTCCGCACATGGATCACACCTATTTTCAAATTCCACCGTTGATCATTCACCATCTTCATCTTGATCTCTACCATCCATATGACTTTAAAAGGGAGAGAGCTTTCCCCCTCAAATGATCCATCCATCTTTTGAATATTGTTATGCTGCAAGTTTTCTAACAGGTTTCTTTGGAGCTTTGTGGAGAATTTCTCATTTCTTGTCTCATTCTCTCATTACCATTGCACACTAGTTTAGATTCATATTTACATGCTAGTTTAGTTATTTTCTTGTAATGATCTATCTCACATAGTTTAAATAACAGTATTGTAACACTCTCATACATATTTTAGGATAGCTACACTTTGCATCTCATTCGAGCTTAATCTTCATTTGCATTGCATTCTTGAGGAACTCCTTGGGACATTTGCATTCTTGCATCTTGTCTTTGGAACCTCCCATTGCATGGTTTACTAGCAAGAAGAGTATTCCTAAGGCTCAGTTGAGAGCCCTTGAACTTGAAATACACTCTCTTGCACTTCGTGGATAGGGAGCTCTAAGCCGGCATCCAAGCATTTCAACTCATGGAATCGTTTGGATAGAATGGTTTAGAGTGTGACACTTTTGAGTGCACACTAGTGTAGAGTATGAAATCATCTCTATCTAAATGACTAGACATGATGTCATAGTGCCAATACAAAAGTAAGATCCTTGTATGAATGGCTATTGTGCCAATGCGAGAGATGAGTAACCTCATATGAATGGTTGTCATGCTAGTGTGAGAGATGAGTAACCTTGTATGAATGGCTAAGATGAATGAAATCTCATAGTGCTAGTGTAGGAAGTGAGATCCTCACATGAATGGTCATCGTGTCAATGATTAATCTTGTATGAATGGCTAGATGAGAATTAGATAATGGTTAGGATATTTTTATAATGTCAACATATAAACCTTAATGGGTGTACTCTAAAAAATATGGTTGACTAACTAAGGGTTAGGAAACCTGATCTAGAGATGTCTTTAAGGTTAGGGATAAGGTCGGAGGTATAGTATTATAGTGAGTCATATTATTATTATTATGGTTCTAACAATTATTTTGCAAGTTTTTACTGACCCTAGAAGTGAGGACATTACAGAAATAGGGAGACACGATATCCCTCCATAGTGAGTAATGTCTTGCAAGTATGGTGAGTGCTTGAAGACAAAAAGTGGTCCAATGTTTATAAGGAGCATTTCTCCCCATTAGGAAGAATATACACCAAGTACAAGTGCAAGAAGGCTTCCCATTATGGATAGGAAGAAGGAAGGGGAATCTAAATGATGTATGGTGATGTGCTACCATGTCCTTAATTGATGAAGATGTCATAAACCAATTAGGATTAAACCTAATAGAAAAAGGTGACAAGAAAGGAGCAAATGGAAACTAACCTATGTAAGAATATGGCTCAAACTCCAAAGATGTCTCCTTGCTAGAATAAGTAAGAATAGTAGAAAAGAAGCCCCCCCTCAATATAGAATATACATCCATGATAGATGCTCTTGGATCAATATAGAGGACCAAGAAAAATGAATGATGTTCCTCCCTTTAGAAAAAAATGGTGCCATAGGTGTATCAAAGAATCCTCCCCAATTAGTGGGAAGAACCCTCACAGGTATGATGTCTTAGTAAATTGAATAGTAATCTCAAGTAAGATGAACCATGCATTGTGATGTCTCATGTGAAGTTTGAGACTCATGAAAATCAATATCCAAAGACTCAAAAATTGTCTTTGAAGTGGAAGAGACCTCCAAATGTTGTAAGAAAGGATCCACAATCATGCCAAAATTGAATGAAGGATCAAGTGAAGAATCACGAGGGTTAGAGTATTCGCTTGCAACAACTAAAGAAGGATCATCCTCAAAAAAGAGAAGATAAATATCATCAATAATGTCTCCCAAATCCTCAATATAGGACTCCATATACAAACCTGTGATGTCTTCAAAAAAGTCATCCTAAGGAGCTATCACTAGAAGACAAGGAATATTTTTTTGCATTGAATCGCCTAAATCCATGGTTGTGTGAATGCAAGTATCATCAAGAACACCAATAGATGTGACCTCAACTAGAGGAGTAGGTGATGTAACTCGATGCTTTGGATCATCAAGACTCTCATCGTCTAAAAGATTTGTGATGAACTATAATGTATCATTGTCATAGGGAATATTATATGCATCCTCAAGTAGAATGAGACACTATTCAACTAGTAGAGGGGAATTATTATCCAAAATTTTCCCATATAATATTCCAAACTAGTAGATGAGAATTATTATCCATGGTCATATAATGGACTATATGATATTTAAAGGAATGAAGACTCTTATAAAGTATAGAACTAATACATTTGTTTTTACTCATCCAAGCTCATTGTTTCTCATGTGTTTTTGGCTTAGGTACAAGTCCAAAAAGATTTGGCAAGATATTAAGCCATTTATAATGTGTGATGATTCCTTTCCCCGAAAATGCATAACTATCCCAAGTTAACAATATGACAGTAGGACGTGGTTCCATGATTACATCAATAAGTACCTTCCAAGATGAAATGAATCAAAGAACTCTCCCTAAATATATGATTTTGGTACCTTATATGTAGTGTGAGTACAATTGCCACTTGCTCAATTAGCAAAAGTGAACTTCTAATTTTGGTAATTACAGCAACAAATATGAAGCAATAACAAACTCAATACAATTAGGACATGAGATATCTTAAGGATCAATAAAGTAAAAGTACCCAATAGGCCAAAATAGACCAAATTTTGAAAATGGGATTTTCATCCAAATAAGACTATTCTGTTGTAGCGAATCTAGATTGCTCTCTAAAAATTATGCACTTTCAAAAAAATTGGCACCTAAAAATGTGTATGTATGAGCCCGAACAAAGCCTTTGAAATTTCAAAATCAAGGATTAGATAGGTATAGTCACCATAATCTGCAAATTTTAGAATATATGTCCACCAAAATCATAAAATATATGAACCATTGAAAAGTTTAGGAAATTTAGGCCAATTTTTTAAAAAAATGCACTTGATTTCGATCTTGGATAACCAAGTTATGGCTTTTCAAAATTTGACTACCAAATCAAAATTGCAAATGGCAAGGGGGCACAAAATTTAACACTTAATGATTTTAGTAAACTATTTCATTGAATTTGACAATGAAATGCTCATTGATTACCCCTTTTTAATTGTCAAAGGGTTATCAATTTTGGCAAAGTAAGTTGGAACTCTTAGAAAAAAGGGGCAGTTAGATGATGACTGGACTATTGATTATGTAACTATTGAGGTGGCAATAAAGTCAACAATGTGTTGAATCTGTAAGATGCTCATTGTCCCTATTTTGCTGGGTGGCATGAGTATACAATGCAATGTAACTAGCCCGATAGAAAATGTCACCAATCTGAAAAACAACCAATATGTTTTGTATAGATATTGCAGATCAATTTAAATTTGGATTTGGAATGTCAATGAGGGGAAAACTCTATTTTTGTGCCCCTGAGATTAATGGTTATAGTAAGCTCTAAATGGTTGACATTGCCAAGGTGAGTGGGCGTGCAAGAGATTGGGCCCAAGTGAAAGACTCTATGATCGCCAAAAAATGTCTATCAAAAGAAAGTCAACCATCAACATTGCCTTCTACTTGATCTACATGGTTACTTGGACCTCTAGGTCACTTTGAGTGTCCCCCAATGTTGAAGTCAAATTTTCTTGGGATGCCTTTTCACTTGATCTTGTGAATTGCATGGATGATTGTGGGCTGACAAATGATCTTAGGATCAAATTGTTGCCCCACTTTTCATCCTCTTATCGATTAGTAAAAGCGCGTGCTTTAGTGAGTTCTTAGTTGCATTTCAATCTAGTTCTAAGCCTTTTTAGGTGAACCAACTCTCCATTGCATTTCTCCATTTCTTCTTCTCCGCATTTCATAGCCAGGTGGTTCTCCATTTTGTGAAGGGATTGTATGGGTAGGATAGTGCTTGGTCCGATGGAGATTCATGTTGTTCTTACAAAGTTATATATGATTTTAGTCTATCACTTTCTTAATAAAAATAGAAGCTTGTAGAAATCTAGACTTCATCTTCTCCTTGGTGGGTTTCTAACCCATGAAGATGATTTCCTGCAAAGGGCACCAAATGATACATATGAATTGAAGTAAGAAAATAGAAAAGTACCCTATGGTGAATCCATGTTTCCTTTATGATTATTTACCTCATAAAATGTTTAGGCATCATCACAGCTTTCATAATCATTCTAGGAGAAAAACTTAGAACCAACTTCTCGACGAGCTTTCAACCCATGAAGTTGGTTTTCCACAAAAGGCAATTCTGAAGGAAAAGAAACAATAAGTGGGCCCCTACAGATTTTTTGGACCTCACTTATACATTTTCGAGCCCAAAGAGGACAATGGTCTAAAGGTGAATTAAAAAGGAAGCATGGGCAGAGAAATGGAAATTGTCTTCTCCTCAGCGAGTTTTCAACCCATGAAGATAATCTCCAAAATTTTAAAGAATATTAAGCTGGTAAGCAGATCAAACCCACAAGTTGTACACAAAACATCTCAAGATGATAATAGAAAGAATCTAACCATTGCAAGAAAGAGTTAATGAGCAGAATTCAACCCAACATATATTTTCCCATAGAGTACTCTATTGTTAACTTCTCGAAACTTAAAGGAAAATGAGAAAGTAAGTATGGGGAGATATAAAGTTACCATTGGGCCAATGGAACAATGAAAAAAACTTAAGATATTCACTAAAACCATGCATTTACTATTTCAACTAATCTCTCCTTCAATTCATTCATGTGGCATGCATTTTGAAGATCAATAGATGGATCAAAGCTCCCATATATATGGAAACATGAATAGTTGAACAAACTACCACTCTATTTCTTGAACTATTATTCTGTTAATGTGCTTAACTTTTTCAAAAATATAGTATCTATTATATGAGCTATTCTCCTTAGTTTCTTAAATCAAAATACATTTTCAAAAGAATGGCAAACCAGATTTGAGGGTTTCCATGGGTTAAATAGGATCAACTGCCAATTGTAGAACTTCACAAATACATCCCCTCATTTTTATGACATGAAGGATTTCCAAAGGAGAGTGAGGTCAGAGCTAATCCATCCCATTACTGAGAAGATTCAAGGATGAAAATTGGTCGAGATAGCTAGTTTTCTGGTTGCAGTCTAGGCCCCAGAGTTAATCTATGAATGTATAAATCATTACAACCCTGACACAAGGCAAATTGTGCACCAGATGACATAGTGTTGATTCCATCAATAGGAAAATTGTGGTGAATTGCCTACAAGTTCTAGAATGAGAGGAATTCTTAGATTTAACATTCAGAGGAGCCATTTTTGAGTTCTCCATGAAGAAGATTATCTAGAGAAAGGAAATCATGCAGACTTGTTTCCAAAAACCACGAAGCAACAAGAGAAAGGTTCTTAAGATTCTGTTTGGGACTAATCTCAAACCTGAGATTATCAATATCTTGGTCCTCTTGTACAAATTGAAAGGTGAGTTATAAGCTTTAAATTTTGTTGAGAAATATTTCTTTTTGGTGCAAGTCATCTACTCTAACACCCAATATATTGATTGGGCTCATGAGGTAAGCAAGATTCAATCCAATGTTCTTTGTGCCACAAAGTTCTACAACACATTCTATATGTCCTCTTTCCTCATTTATATGTTAGCTTCTTTACAACCATGGCTAGGCCTTCCAAGAGTGGAAAATTTTCCTGATGATGTGAAGTCTTATGAGTTTTACCCATACTTACAATTGGAAAATAGTTATGAAGAGTATGTGAAGGTTAATGACGCATTCACCATGATAATTTGTTGGGAGCTTCAGGGATGTCTAAAAAGGAGATTTAGTCTTGAAGCCATGGTGCCCATCAACCAATTTGGGAGTTATTTCATGTCCAATTCTCATCCTTTTCATATTTGCATCTTGTAGCTTTTGATGGTTTCACCTTGAAGTTGCTGAGATATCCTAGTGATATGATCGTGTTGATCAAGATTGTATGGTAAGCTACTCAAGTGAACATGTTGAGCAGGAGTCCAAGGAAGAAAGGGTACAAATTTCCTATGAAGCTAGGAGCTTTAAGTTGTGAAATCCATTCTGATGCCAAGAACATGCTAAAGATGTTTGAAATGAAGTATAAGTTGGAGATCTATGAAGTCTTGAGGCCCATGTTTGATCTAAATGGGTATGCAAGGGAGGTGTTGCAAATCAAAAGTGTAACCAAGCACATCACCACCATTGAAGGCTATTAGGCTGATTGCAAGGATGAGTTTGAGATTCATGATTGTGCTTTCACCAAGCTGAAAATTGATCAAGTAAAAATGTATAAAGTTAAAATTGATGTAGAAGGAGTAGAAGATGATAGTCAAAACATGTATAGTGACACTTATTTAACCAAGCTAAGAGGAACTTCAATAAGCTTGGAACCTTATGAAGATGCAGGAGAAGAGCTAAATATAATGATGGCTTAGATTATCAAAAGGACTGGGAAGTGGGGCAAATGGACCACAAGTAGAAGTAGTCAAAGTAAGAGTACAACTGCTCAAGCTTCCCCAATAGTTGCAGTGACTTCTTCTTCCCAAGGTGGTACATTAGGTACAACCTTGGCCATTACTTAAGGGCTAGCTCAGCCATCAGATGGAGGTGATCAACCTCCTGACAAAAATATTTCCATAACCAAGACTTGTCAAGATGGCTCCCTCCCAATGATTGGAATTCGATCAGAAGCTAAGAAGAAGAAGGTCGAGGAACCAAAAGATGGTGCAATCACTCTGGACCTCTTGCCTCATAGTAGCCCAATTCCATCTGTAAGTGCTACAGTTCTCCTGCCGAGTAGTCCTCAAGTGTAGGTAGTGGATTTAAGAGATGGGGAAATCAATGATAGTGAGTCTACTAAATTCGATGAGGTAATGAAGAAGACTTTAGAGGTAGATAAGGGCCCAAATTCTTCAAAGCTCATTTCACAAGCCTCAAAGAATCCTTTCTCTTTGACTGTGAGAACAATCACCCCAATCAAGAGAAAGATGTTTAGCATAGACTCCCTGAAGACTTCCTCCAAGGTGATAGGAACAAATTCATGGTTGGAGGACATCCTAGATAGAAAGAGGAAGAGGAGAGATGAAGGAGCTCCCAACAAGGATACTCTATCTCTTGCTATCCACTCTGGATCAACACTGAGCAAGGTTAAAAAGAAAAAGATCTTGACCCTGAAATAGGGCATCTAACAATGGAGATTGAAAATCCTACCAAAGAGAGAAGAATTGAAGATATGTCTACAGATGATTTTGCCTTACACTCTATAGATCTTGGGGAAGCTAGACATGACACCAAGGTTGGCTTATGAACATCAACAAATGAGGTGATTGAAGGACAACTAGAAAGTCTTAAATTATCAAAGGTTAGAATGAAGGCAAAAATCCATGAACTGAATAGCTTCATCAACAATTGATCACCCCATTGGCAAGCATTTTTGAAATGTTGATCACTAGTAATCCTACTGCTATCGATGTCCAAGCACTCATCTCTCATCTCCAAGAAGATAAACACTTTAGACAAATTGGTAGAGAGTGGAGCGAGAAACTCAATTTGGAGGGACTTTCCATTATAGAGTAGATTGGCAATACCATACTAAGGCTGGAAATAGAGAAGGACAACATTTAAACTAATAGAGCTACCCTAGTAGTAGAAAAGGTTAAAATTGAAGATTGTGTCTCCTTACTGAAGATGATTATCCATATGAAGGCTAAGGAGGTTGTCAAAGCAAAGATCTTGCCCAAAGGAGATGAGCCTTTATTTGAGTGGCTTCAAAGCATACAGTTCAAGTCTGAGATGATCATGGTGACAGAGGAAGGGCTTAAGAAAATTGAAGCTAAATTGAAGAAGGATCAGGATAGAGACTATGAACTCCTAAGAGGTTTGCATATAGACTCATAGACTAGTGGCAAAGGGAAGGGAATCATTGGAGTAACTGTCGTGCAGACAAATTTCTCCAACTTTATAGATAGTTTGATGGGGATATCTTTCGATCACCAGAACAAAGTTCATGAGCTCCAGAAACTTGGTGGATGTGTACACATGGCCATGGAGGAAATACAACAACAATTAAGTGTTGTCAATGATTTGTCCAGAGAGAATTTTAATTGGCTCTTATGATATACTAATGTACATGTACATAGGCATGAAGAATTGATTCCAATCATTGTCACTACTAAGGCCTATAGGAAAAAATCATAAAAGGGAAAGAAGGTGAAGTGATTCATATTCTACCTCTTTTGTATTTTTTTGTAATGATTGTAATGGACAAATTGGCTTCTTACTATTTTTTTATTTCTGAAGATATGAACCGATTAAACTTCCTTTGTAATGATCATCTTAGAATCCTATATGTATTGGAATGAAAGGTTGATAAAAGTTAGCTAATTTTTGGTGTGAAATACTTGATGATGTAGAGACAATTGAATGGTATTTTGTGTCAATTATTTTTCATTCCATTCAGTTTTATGTTGATTATATGTTTTCTCTTTAATTTGAATTAAAACAAAGAACGAATAGAGTTTCATTCCTCTTTTTTAAGGCAACAAATTGAATATGATAGTATTGTCATCATAGGTTCAAGAGAAATCCCTTTTGTGTTTTCCTGCAAGTTAAACTTTCGTTCTCTGTATTTAGTTTCCTATTGAATCAGTTTAGTATTAGTTAGTATGCATTATTGAATCGTTAAGTCTTGTGGGTCCATAAGATGTGTGAATTCATAAACTTAATCAATCTTAAATACCATTTCTTACTTGAGTTAGTTCCTTTTTAGGCCTAGCTCGATTTACCTCTCCTGTTCTCAGGTTAAGAACACACCCAGTTTTAGATCCAAAAACAAACATAATTCACTACAAATCATACTGCAATAGAGATTTGTGCCTAAGAATTCAGAGGAAGGTTAGTATTTTCAGAAGCAACTTTCCAACTGTTGTAACCAGATATTGTTAATAAATTTGGGCATCTAAGAGTTAAATCAAAAGAACAATCTGTTTACCAACACTAATTTAAGCCAATGTTGTAGAGCTTGAGAGATGAGTAGATGTCATTTTCCTATGTAAATTAGATAAAGGATTATGACAACAACTATCCAGGGATTTCATTCAACTATCAGGATGAATCCATGTCACCCCTCCCCATCATACACCCCCCATACCCCATCATACCATCAATGTGTCAACACCATGTCATATTCTAATTTGACAATGATGTGAAAGAGATATTAACTTCCTAACTATTGCATTAGTACATAATCTGATGTTTGTTGCAGTATCCAAATCTTTTGTCTAGCTCTATGATTCATCTTCATTTATTATTGCATTAATTATTAGTTTTTTTCCCCCTTCCAATTCTTCCCTTCATGACAAATGTACATTGGTCTCCTCCACCAATATCTTTTTTCTATTACTTTTCTAATACTTGTATGTCACTTTGGAAGTTGATCAAGGTTGTCGAAGACTTTTCTATGGGGGCTAGTAAAGCTTAAGAGACTTCCAAAGATGAGAGTGATTTTCTCTTCACATAGAATTTTTGTGTCTTCATAGCATAAAAGTAGTGTAGCACTCCTCACCTCCTTGCCTAGTTCAAGAAGCTCTAAAAATAGGATTGTCTTTCTCTCATCCTCTCCAAATAATATAAGATCATTATTATTTGTGCATAAGTAAGAGCCGAGCAATTTCATAGATGCCTTTAATTTGCAGTATTGCACTTTCACTGAGATTTTCATGGGCAAAATAGTTTTTATAGACAAAGATATGTATTTGTTTTTAGTTTGTTTGTTGAAGTCATTGGAAAGGCTAAGGTCGACATCATCTCAATAGCAATGAAGTTCTAAGTTCTTTCCTTTTTCTTTGAGTCCGAGGGTTTTGCTAGTTCTTTTTTATATTGTTTAAGCATGTTAGATAAAGGAATGCAAATTTTTCCTAGAATTGTAATTTGTGGTGTGTTTTTTGTTATTATTATTTTTTGTTGTATTCTTGTTGATTTTAGTTTCTGGGTTAAACAAGTGGATAGTAAAATTTGACCTATTTTGTTTTAAATAAATTAGAAAGAGCAAACATAAGAGAGAACAATAAATATAGGGAGATAATAAAAAATTAGAGATAATAAAAAGATATTAAGTTCTTATATTCTATTAGGTGTAGTAGAATTGTTTTGGTTGTTCCAATGTTTGTCATAATGATCTATTAGTCACTTTATTTTATATTTAACATTTTAATTAAAATTTTATGTGTAATTTAAATATTAGAAACAATTTATAAAATGTTAACCTATAAATGATATATAAAATACAAACAATTTAATTCAATCATCATGTCAAACATAAACTTATTAAATATATATAAAAAAGAGTACGTTATTAATTAATAACTAATTCTTTCCTTATCATTTTTTACATGTTTTCTTAAATGTATATGTCTAATTCTCAAAAAGATTAGGTAGAATTACCCATATATATATATATATATATATATATATATATATATATATATATATATATATATATATATATATATATATATATATATATATAATAGTGTCTAATTTCAATGAATGTCATTTAATCAATTGTGAATACATTTATATAAAATTCTATAAACTATAATGATTTGTATCACATTTTCTAATTACATCTACCAATTTGTTAAATGTCTAGGTGGTAATAAATTGGAAATTGATGGTTGATCTCCAAAAACTACACCTTGTTTATTTGATAGAGCATAAAATATAGTTAGAAATAGGAAATAAGTAAGTTAATTTTTAATTTAATAAAAATAGCTAAGCTTTTCTTAAGCCTTGAATATTGTGCGTAATTGATAATACACATCATAACAATCACATTTGTACTCAATGTATAGAAAGAGTTTATTTAGAGATTCATATCTTTCATTCAATTACTTCCCCTATTATTTTCATCCTTTTTCATATTATAATTTTATCACATATTCTTAAACGTTCATGCTATCTTAGGTTATAAACACAATAGTATCCATAGTCATATGTCAGCTTCATAAACATCTATGTCCTCAACTAGATAAAGCATAAACCGATATAACTTCCTTATATGCCTTCATTTTTTATATGAACAATTACTTACATATATGCTATAACTTTTAATCTTACAATATGCATCATGTATCCTTGGTTTGCACTAACATACATCTCATTACCAAATCACAAGAATAGGAAAGCATAGAATAAAATATATAATATCAAATTCTAATATAATTTTGAGCAATCATTTTATTGATGATATAATTAAATTATTTCATATCGAGAATATAATTATGCACAATATTGATTTTGATATATTAATTGTTTCATTAAGGATATATGTAATAATCCCTATGAATTTCTTTTTAACATATTTCAACAAGTTAAGGACCACTTACCATAAAATATTTCTCATAATGGATATAAAGCTTAAATGACAATCACACATCCAACTACCTGAGCAAGGTGTTCCTAATGAAGGAAACAATTTTTCAATTGCACAACTGGAGTGGACACCTATTGGGGATCATAATGCCTATATGGGTTGATGTGTTGCTATCCCTCTTGGGAGATTCTCTCACTTTGTCAAGGGAGAAGGTCTATTGGATGGTACTGAAACAACATTCATACAAAAAGAACATAAAGAGAAGAACTTGACAAACCCTACTAACCATGCTACCAAGATGTATTAAAAGTTTGTCTGGATTTAATATAATAATTAAGCATGCAATATTGTAATATTTTTAAATCTATTGTATATAAATTAATATAAATATATTTTTACATGTATATACAAATATCATTGTGCTTTTGGACCTGATGATAATAGAGAAAACAAAAAAGACATGCAAAGATTACTAAGGTTTGCAAAGAAAACGGGTTGTAAAACCTACTTTTGTGTTACAGTTATGTATGGAAGACCAAATATTGTCATCATTACTTATAATGAGTTTAGTCACCAAGATGCTAATGGTGATTTTTTTCATAGAAAAGATGACCCTTCTGGTGATCCAAGAAGTATGGTTGCACCAAGATTGTCAAATGAATATAAATCTAATGTTCAGTCATTTTTAATGATGGGTGTGGGGGTTTCCACAATATGTGAGCAACTTTTTTTACATCCTAGTCTTATAAAGTTGATGAATAAAAGGGACACATATTTGCTAAGGAAAGATGTAATCAATGCCTAGAAAAGGGTGTATTCCAGTCGATCACAAAAAAAATTGAAAATAATGCCAAAAGTGTAAGTTTATAGAACTTAGAGGAGAAAGACAACTTCTTCTACTATAAAACACCCAACAATGGAGAAAAAATTTCATTTATCATAGGCATTCAAACACCATGGATGTGAGAGATGATGGTGAGATATTCAAATAACTCAATAATTGCAATGGATTCTGCATTCTCAACAAATAAATATATTGTGACTATACCAATGTCAACTATATTAATATATTTTAGTTTGGTTCATGTATATTTTATTTAAAATATTAATTTATAATTGATTTCTTCATGTGCAGTATGAGTTATATTCATTTCTTACATTCAATGAACATAAGGAACACAAGGTTAGTGTACCTATTTGTAGGGCCCATTTACCATTGCACCAAAAGCCATGACTGTTAGTGAACATGGAACACCACATAATTAACCACCTGTGGGCAGGGGAGCATGTCACATCACCCAAAAATCTCCCCCTCGATGCACATACCAAGTGCTTACGTAGGTCGGGAAGGCACCAGGGAGATTTGAACCCATGACCAGGCCAAAATTAGGCTCTGATACCAATTGTAGGGCCCATTTACCATTGCACCAAAATCCATGACTGTTAGTGAACATGGAACACCACATAATTAACCACCTATGGGCAGGGGAGCACGTCGCATCACCCAACACTATTGCATGAGACATATCCTCAAAAAATAAAGTTGAGGATATATATGAGCGACTGGTATAAATTTACAAAAGAGACAAATAATGTAAAGAAGATTGGCAAGCCAATGCATTCATGATAGATGATGCTACTGCTGAGATTGAAACAATTAGGTTTGATTGTACTCTAATTATATTTAATATATAATTTTTGTTGAAGTTGATGAAAGATCAACCCTACAACTCCCAAGAATCACCTAAATGCAAACATCTATCACATAAAGAGAGAAGCAAAAGCTATGGAGGTTGAAATTCCTAGATTCATAGATTAGACATTCTTGATGAGCAAAAAGAGAAATTACTATAATCAAAAGTGAATGAATTAATTACAAAGAGATCAATCCTTATAAAAGGAGATCAAAACCCTAACAGGTAACTAACCTAGGGTGCATAATAATAATTAATTAAAGATTTAATTATTATATGCCCAAAGTTTAGCTTAAGTAAACTAGAGATAATAAGTGACTTAATAATTAAATCAATATGATTTAATTAATAAGAAAATACTTTATTACTCTAACAGGTTTTAAAACTATACATTTCATTATTTAAACATATATAAATCTAGTTTGATAATTTATTTTGTTGGAATACTACTTATTAATGCATGTAATGTAACTTGTAGATTATCCTTCAATTGTTGAGTGCTTTTTAGATATGGCATGTACATAGGGGATGGTCGAAGAATGTCTACAGGTGACTCATTTTTACTTAAAATACATGTAAAGTTATATATGTTAACATCATAGCTAGATATTATGTTTTATGTTCTAGATTCATAAGCAATAAGGATGT
The DNA here is from genome assembly GCA_028749045.1 of Cupressus sempervirens. NCBI lineage: Eukaryota > Viridiplantae > Streptophyta > Pinopsida > Cupressales > Cupressaceae > Cupressus > Cupressus sempervirens. The sequence continues at coordinate 8,205,058 of CM053793.1, read as the reverse complement.
TGGAACAAATATGTTCGCTAGACTAGGTGAGATATTGTATGCCATAAGTGACAATGGAGATGTCACTACTCACCTGATAAAAATTTTTATGGATGAATTCAAAGACCAAAAATTGCTTATTTATTACTTTCAAAAAACTTGGTGTCATGATGAGAGATGCATTGATAATATCATATACATTATTCATTACATTATATTTTTATTTGTATTTATTGGTTCTTTTGTTATATATATATGCTAAGAAATTATCATATTTTTTTGCATAGAAGTGTGAGCAAAAAATATTTAGCAATTTCTCTCATGCAAATCAAGAAAATAATGCTTACATAGAGTCATACCACATGCACATCAAGAGTCACTACTTAACTGATTGTTCTAGAAAATGCACAAGGAGAATTGATTGGCTTATTCATGTTCTTCTTCATAAGATAAAGCCATACTATAAAAATAAGAGATACTTGCAGTTATTTGGGTTTCTGACTAACTTTAAAAATGAGAGATACTACTGAGGTGGCAATGATGTCAACAATGTGTTGAATCTGCAAGATGCTCATTTCCCTATTTTTCTAGGGAAAGGTCAGGTAATGTGAGTCTATAATGTAATGTAACTAGCCTGGAAGAAAATGTCACCAATTTAAAAAATTGCCAATACGTTTTATGTAGATATCATAGATTGATGTGAATTTAGATGTGGAATGTCAGTGAGTAGAAAGCTCTATTTGTGGGCCCCTAAGCTTGATGCTTGTAGTCATCTCTAAATGGTAGAAGTTGCAAAGGTGAGTGGGCTCACAGGAGATTGGGTCCAACTTGAAGACTATATGATCACCAAAAAAATTCTATCATAAGAAAGTCATCCATCAATGTCACCTTCTACTCGATATGTGTTGAGTTGTCATTTTGCACAATGCTTAATGACATGAATCCTCTCTTGAAAAGCTAATCTAGGATCAACCTCCAAGGTTTTGGATGATCTTGTGACCTACTAGAATCTTCTTAATTGAAGACAAATGTGTACATTCACGAGGAGGCCTTTGGTGGTTCCAACCAATTTTGGATAAGATGTTTGATATGTTGTTTTAAAAAGTAACCAAAAAAAGAGATATTATTTTGGTATTTTATGTTTTATGATGAATGCAATTTATCAATGCAACTATATGAATTCCTATTTTAACCAAGTCTTAGCAAAGAAAATAAAAAAGATAAGGCAATGAGAGATTAAATGAAATAACTTGAAAGAGAAATTCCTAACGGACATAAACCATAGTAACAACATGTTTGTGAGTTAAATCGTCGAAAAGATCGGGTGGGAAACCAATGAAAATAGGAGCAATGCTTCCTCAATTCCACTGATGCAATCATCGATGGGAACTCAATAATAATTAAAAGATGTTTTACTTCTCATCAAATCTCAAGGCCATGGAAAGTGCAGTCATGTGAGACAAGAAGCTATGTAGAAACAATAGGTGATCTTTTCTCAAATTCGGTACATCAATAGAATTTGTTAACATGAGGGAAACACTAGATATAAAAGGTACCACAATCAAATCAACATAACAAAACAATTGGCTCCATTATTATTCATGAACATGCATTCACAAAAATAACACACTCTGACAATAATAACTACACTCAGAATGAGAGTGCCAACAACATATATTATTGCATCAAAATAATGGCTAGGATTACATATTACATCCATGTAGTTATAAGAAAACATCTCCTCTTTTTTGTTGAGAGTGAGAGCTCTTAAAATGAAAACATATGCTCAAAACTAATAAAACAAATCTAATTATATACAAACTGGCTCTCTAAGTGGTGCTAAGTAGGTCTCCACCCTTGTTTATTTCAATTAATGGGTGAATGAGCCTTTACATGACTTAAAATAATAAAAGAAGAAGGAAATTGTAAGAGATCTAAGAATCACTGGAAGCTCTAAAAGTAGAAGCCTAACCTTCTTTGGGTGTTTCTAGGAGTCGAATTGTCATCAAAATGTGTTTCTGGTGCATGGAATGCTCTAAATTAGGAACTGACAGTTAACTATTGGGACACTGTTACTTATTCAAAATTGTCAGCACACCTTTTGTGAATAGCACACCTACACAACTTGTGCACCTATGCACTTGGGCACCTTGATGACAAGTTCAAAAAATCCAAAAATTTCCCAAGTGTCAAAATTGAATTTCCAGCATTTGGGCTTTTTTCTTTCTTATCCCAAAGAGATATTTGGATGTTTTCTCTTGAATTTTTTTATGATCTCCATTACTTGGTTAGCTTTTGGAAAGTCCAAAGCTCCATATTTATCTTTAACTATTTGCTGGTAATTTCCAACCTCCATATGAGTTTCTACAAAATCCTCAAGTTTAGTGTCCAGTTCCAACAATACCTCTTTAGTCTTAAATGCTTGCCTGATATCCTCATCTGACGAAGCATCCTTGAAAGTTATTCAGAATTGTTGGACTACTAATTACATTGAATTGAGTTTGGTTTTTGACTCATCTTCAAAAATGTCAAGGCAGGCAACATTGTAATACTTCTCTGCTTCCAAAATCTACTCTCAAGTTTGGTCTCTTAATCTTTGAATATCCTCATGTAGTCCCTCCATGAGTTTATTATCGATAGATATCTTCTCTAGCCAATCCTTGAGCTTATCAAGCTCTTCTGCTATATATGCCTCCATGAGTGTACGATACCTTTGACATTTTATTGATGTCAAAATATGTAGGTCTTTTGCCTAGGTATGTACTTCATCCATCAACCCAAAATCCTGGTTCACTATGGACATTAGTTTATCTATGCTTGACTAAATATAATGTAATAGGTTCAAATTGCCTTTTATTATTTATACACCCTTTTCCTCAAAATTGTCATGCCATTGTTGACATGCTACCAAAAATGAATCCATCTATACATCCTCCTTGTCTTTTCTCTCCTATGCTGCAACAAGAGTGATCTTTGGATGATCTAGGTCTATTGGGCCCACTACTCCATGCAGACAACCTGCCATAAGCTCATTTTGTTTCCACAATAGTATCTATTCAGACTCATCTTGGTCCATATGTCCGAAGACCTCTTTTATGCCCGTAGTAAATAGTACTTTGACAATATCTACCATGGGCCTTCCTAATAGGACCTCTGTGATTTGATAATCTTTAGGAGTCAAATCCTTAGTGTCAACATGTAGAAGAGAGATGGCTATGTGTGCAAGCAAGTCCTAATCTTGGTTCTTCATAATGAAGGCCAGTGGTTGTACATCACCCGTAGGTGGCTCAAGCTTCTTGATGGCTTTTACTAGCTCATTCATTCCCTCCTCAGTAGTTACATTTAGCTACCTCTTTTGTCTAACCATGACCTCCCTCTTTAGCCAAGCAAGTGTAGTGCCCATTGCAAACATATATATGTGACTGAAGAAGGGGTTTACACTATAGGTCCCTTTCCCTTATCAGTTCTCTCTGGAGTCTTTTCTCATTGAGAGAGATCACTAGTTTGAGTCTCTATACCTACTTGGGCTAAGATCCTAACCTCGGTATTGTGAGGAGTTTCTTGAGGTTCCTCATATATTTTCCCCTCCTCTAATACTTCATCAGCTTGCATTTGTTGGGTTTCTTCTTCCTCTACTGCCTATTCTTCTAAGTCTATAATAAAGGAAGCATTATTGTTGAGCTTTTATCTAGGAATGACAAACCTAAGACGGTAGTGGTGGTAGGCCTATAGGTCCTTGAGGTAGAGGTGGTAATTGGTTCAAGCTTTGTTCTAGCATTGGCACGTGTTCCTAGTTTATCCTTACATATTGTTCTAGGTTTGCCCAACATACCATATTTTTTTTTATAGGAAAGGTGTTACTATTCTCCAAATAAAGAGTAGTGTTTCATATTATGATGCAAAGGATAAGGTAGCAGGAGTAGGACCATATCCAATTGACTAATAATAACCAAGAGCATCAACAATTTTAGAAAGGGCAGTTCAAAATGCAGAGTGCCCCCACCCTATTTTGTATCTTCCCTTTAGAATAGTGGGCTCAACCCTAACCTTTTTAGGAACTGAGGGGGAGGCTTCTTCCTCTTGACCTATTGGTGATACCCTCTATTCTTCCTCTTCTTGTTTTGGTTTATGTTCTTGTCCTGGTGGAGGCACTTGCTCAGTCTCTTGGACTTGAGATGTCGGCTCATCTTGAGGCTCTGCTTGTTCAAGATTTTGCTGTGGTTGTTGGAGTGGTTGGACTTGAGTTGTTTGTTTCTTACCCTTTTCTCCTTTCTTCCTCTTCACACCTTTATTTGCTTTAAAATACTCAATTTCCTGCTTCTGTTGATGAACCATTTTCGACCTCATCGGGGATTGAATTGGGAATGTTGGTACTGTAACCTTTACACCTTTGCCTTTGATAGGTTGTGTTGTGGCTTGTAGAGGAACAACTTGTGGAAATAGATCAATTTTGAAAGGTTTCTTGATCCATTCCCTTGTCAGTTGGACTATATAGCAAGCTATGTTGTTGATGTATGTGTTCTCATCCCTATCAATCTTTGCATTCATGATCTACTTATCATAGATTTTGTCTTGATTGAACAATGGATACAAGACATCTTCAGTGTATTTCTCAATAGCATTGAGTGGGATCTTCATTTTCAAAGCCTTTTCTACTAGATATGGAGTCATTCTATAATAATACCTTATCCAGATTTGTAGTCATCTAGTGATTCTCCAGTGCATCTTCATGTACAAACTACTTCCCTGGCAAATGCATGACCATCCCTATGTTGTCAAAATAAGGTCGAGGAGAGTTGTACTCTTCTAAGGGATAGTAATCCCATTCTGAATTGAAGGTCATGATGTCTTGCTTTTTCTTGACCTCGAAAGTACCTATGGTCATTGGCTATACCCATGTCTTCTTGTGTCGTTCCCTCACTCTGTCATATGTAGATGTGAGTTGCTAGGCAATCTCCAACAAAATGAGCCTATCTGATAGATATCTCAGGAGCTTCTTTAAGTTCACTTGTGTTCTTGTGATCTTGAGGTATGTGAATGTTTTGAAAAGAATGTAGTAGGTGTTGATCTCTATGATACTAGTTGTTGCCTCTACTGACATCCATTTGGCATAATCACCCTCTATGAATCAGATGATTATGAATATAAAGTTTACTTTCACTATCCTGTACTCTTTGTTTTGATCCAAAAGTTTCTTCTTTACCAGCTAAGGATATACCACATAGGGCCATGCATTAGCATCTTGCACACTATCTCTTTTGTAAAGTCTTGGGCAGTCAATTGTTCTAACCGCCAATAAGTACACCAAATATGATGTCATGTAGAATTTGGGGTCGACCTTAATAACTACTAGTTGTTCATCTAGGTTATCACTCAACATTATGGTCCAATCAATTGGTATCTTGGCCATTCAGATGGTTTCTATGAAATGGACCATCCAGGTATTGAGATGTCCAGTTGTCAGTAGTCCCATAACCCTGTTCAAAAGAAAAATGGTGTATCCCATGTCATCTTTCATGTATCCTTGACTCATTTCTACCTTGTCAATTCTACATCCCACTAGTGTTCTATCAATAAAAAATGATGATTGAATTATCTTTTTGGCCTCCTCCTCCTTTTCTTGATACCATCTTTCTGCTCCCTCATAGGATATCTGCAAGCATTGATCAACCCTTGAAAGGTTGAATACCTTCTCAATGTTTTGAGGTTAGAGGTCCAGGACTATCTTACCAGTGAAACTCTTGACAACCTTTTCTTCATTAACATAGTTTTTGATGAGAGTCATGATGAGTTGTGAAGATTGTAAAAAAGTAGAAATTGATGCTACATTGACTAACCCTGATTAGATGAGTGTTGACACCATTTCAAATCTTTCTCTTCACTTATTACAGATGGTGAGGAAGGTGTTCCAGTCAATATGTCCCAGCTCAGTGTCTTTAATTTTGACATGTCCATCCTAAAAGCAAGATTTCCTTGGTGTACCTTGATATTTGAAAACTACAATTTTGGGAGCAATCTTTTCTGCAAGTAAGGATGATGAAGATGCCATTTTATCTGCACAAGAAAGGAGACATTAGTCCAAAGAGCTAAAACTAGATTTAAACACAAACCCTAACCATTAGAAAGCTAGAAAAAAATGCCTCAAAATAGTGAAAAACTAGTGACCCCCTAGTAAGCCCTGATATGAAAAATAGCACATGGGTGCACTAGGTGTGCACCTTTACAGGTGTGCTAAGTGTGCTCAAATGGTCCCTCAATGACCATTTTGGTGCAGTTACACACCTGCACACATTTGCACCTTGGTGGGGTGTGCACATGCATAAGGCAAGTGCAAAGGGGGAAGGAACTTAATCCTTCCATGTTTATTCAAAGTGCAAAAAGGGTGCTCACATGTGCATCTTGATGGGGTGTGCATGTGTGCACCCTTATGTGTTTAAGTTGCTTTGAAAATTTGTGCATGTTTGTACCTTGGGGAGGTGCACACATGTGTACCTTTCCTTAGGTTTTTTTTGCTTAAGCTTAGGATCAAAAAGGTTCAAAAAGGGAGGTGTGCATGTGTGCACCTTTCTTAGATGTTCTTGTTTTTTAGGTTTTGTTTTAAGTCTTAGGTTTTAAGTTTTCATGGTGAATAAAGGTGCACATATGCACACCTTTAGGAGGTGCACATATGCACACCTTTAGGAGGTGCACATATGCATACCTTTTGGTGTGTATTCTAACCTTGATGCTTTTTTAGTGTACACAATGCAAGGGTGTGAAGGTGCAACTGACTAGGTAGCTTGGAATCAAGTGAGGGGAAAAGGAGGGGTCCCAAATTTATATAGACCTAGACACGGGGTGCACACCCTCCAAAGATGTGCACATGTGCATCTCTAAAGGGAGATAAGTGCACACTTGTGCACTGAGTGCACCTGCTCACCTAGATAAGGTGCACATGTGTGCTAGTGTGCATTTATGCACTAATACTCTTAAAATCTTCCAATTTATTTAGTTTTGACACCCTGATTTTTCTCAGTTAGAGACAGAGGCTTGAACTAGACTCCTTGGGGAGTCCCAAAATGACCCAGGCCTCAAAACTAGGGGTTTAGGAGACCAAATAATTACTAGGGGTCCCTATTTCTAGGAGAAATGGGGTGTGCATTGTGAAACAACAACAATATGTGTGGCTACTTAGACCTTTGAGTCACTTCGAGTGTCACCCAATGTTGAAGTGGAATTTTTCTACGATGCCTCTTCACTCAATCTCATGAATTACATAGATTAATGTAGGCTAATAGATGATTATAGGGATCAAATTCAAGCCAATGTTGTATAGCTTGAGAGATGAGTAGATGTCATTGTCCTGTATAAATCAGATAGAGGGTTATGGGCTAATGCCAATGCCCAATGTCGATCAGATTAGGTCATGGGGTTTCCAAGAAATGTCTTGAATTTTAGTCAAAACTAGGGTTGAATGTTTTGAGCTCAGATGTGACTGTATTGTCCTACTAAATGGGATTGGACCAGATTGATGAGTGGAGGGCACTTGGCTGGTTGAGAGTTACAACCCACATGCAACTCACACGGAGATGGCAAGGAAGCGAGAGTGTGGGATTTTTAACCCCACATCCATTGTGAAAACAAAACAAGAACCCTTTATTGTACGCAACCTCCAATAGTGTAATTAATAATTATTAGGGTATTGTCCTTAGTGCAACTATCAAACTAGTTGAGTGGTGATTTTGGCCCAATGCTTACATTTTGCCCTATGGAATTTCATAAATTAAAAAAATAATGATGGGTGATAAAATAAGATTTAAAAAAAAAAATTGATATATATTTTTGAAGTAAAAATTTGGATTCTTATCATCAAACTGCATATTAGGTTGTGCAAGCTTGATTTGTTAAAAAAAAATTGCTTCAAATTTGAGTTTTGCCAAATTAGGAAAATTTATAGTCAAAATTAACCAAAATAGTCACCCAAACACAATGTTGATGTTAGATCTTGCTCTAGACACTCTTCATAGCTATTGATATCCCATATCTAAATTGTGGTCCTCCAAAATGAAGCAAAATGATCTCCAATGGCTATGTAATGAAATACTTCTTTAGCTCTGATACAATTTAAGAATATAACTCTAATACCATGTAAGAATTTGCATGTAATGCCAAGATCTAGAAGCTAAAGAGATGGCACGAGAGAGACAAAAATATATGATCCTCAAATGAATAGATTCAATAACAATCAATCAATAATAAATTTTAGATATGTAAAATGTAGATATGGTTAAATATATAGGCAATACATGATAACAAGGAGCCATGCAAGTGATAAGCATAACAACTAAGAACATGTCCACCAAGGGTGGATTATCCTCCGTTATGCATGAAAGTATGTGTGGCAGTGAGAGGATGGGAATGCAAAGGTGTATCACACAAATAGAGGTGTGGGACAACATGTGCTCAAATAGAATGCAAGCTATTTTGTATCTACACAATATGAAAGTGAAAGCTCCTAAGTAAACTTATGTAAAGTGTAAGTAGTAATATTTAATTACAACAACAATCATAAAATTAAAATATGTCACTTAATTAATGTAAAATGGATCCTTGGAAAGGACAACAGATCAACATACCACCCCTACTCCTCAAGTGTAGAGGAAAACATGAGAATAATGAGGACTATTATGTTGTTCACAAAGTATGATTGCACCTAAGTTGTACTGCCATGAATGAAAATGAGCCTCTAGTGGAGGGGCTAGCAATGTCACATACTAAGGAGCAACATAATAAGATAATTAATATTATTTAAAGCAATCATAATTGAAAAAGTAACTAATTAAGACATGTGGATTGAATGGTGGTGTGGTCCCACCTTTTGGCCAACTTTTCATTCAAACACATATGGGTGCAAAACCATTAAAAATTTGAGGAAGATGTAAACTAGTGTCTTTTAGCATTTTTTTCTAGTTTCTAAATATATTTTATAAATATAAAATTAATGTGTATCCATTTTTTCTTCTTTGAAACGGGGCTTTTTATGAAAATTCAATATTTTAAGGAGTTGCACTCATTCATTTCAGCATAACCTTTTTTCCAAAATGATACAATGACATAATACTATCAAGGTTAGGTTTGTAACACAAATATCTAGAGGATGCAATTGATTTCATTCCATTTGGTTTAATATTTTATAGTTTATTTAGTTAGGAAGTGATATTACCTTTAATTTAGACATAGGTTCCTTTGAATCGCTCTAATTTATTTATATTATCAAATTTATTTTCTCCTCTTTTTTTAATAGATTGGTTATAAGGTGTAAACATACATAGCCTATCAGAGTTTAGTGGCATATTCACTCTATATGTAAGTTCATGAGATACATAACATGATTAAAGTTAATAAATACATAGTTCCCAAAAATAGATAATGTAGCATATGTTCAAACTGTAAAAGAAGATATTGAAGATATCAAAATAGATAGAACAATCACTTCTTTGTTGTCTCTACAACATCAACAAAAGGAGCATAAAAAATCCATTCACTAGGAATATTATCAAGAGGTGCTAAAGGAGTATCAACTAGTACAACACTAGAACATCAAAGGGCCTTGTTGTAGGAGAGCCAATAGGGGTTGGTACAGGAGGAAATATAGTCTTATACCTCTTCTTGTGCATATTTTTCTTTACCTACTAGAGGAACTCTCTCAGGGTGATGTCAAATTCATCTCTAACTACTTTGACCTTGATAGTTGTGTCTCGTTATATGCTACCTCCTTCTTGTTTACTTCTGCTTTTCTATCTTGATTTAGTTTCATGAATTTATTTTCTTTTATCTCAAGGATAATTATTACCTGGGAGAACATGTTATAGTAAATGAGTCTCTAAAGAGATTCAACATTGTATGTAATATTTCCAAGAAAAAAATCATCATTTGTAAGCTTCTATATATGTTAGTATAGGAAAAAAGAGTTACCACATTAATTACCACTAAAAAATGTGTTGAACATCACACGGGCTAAAGTGAAGTTGACATTCAATACTAGACCAAAAATACCCCACACCTCTCTAGCAAAAGAACAATCAAATAAAAATATGGAAAATTGATTCATAGCTTTTATAGATAGAACAAATGTTGGGTTCAACACTAGGTTTCTTAAATGGTAATCTATTCAGGAGGAAGCACCACAGTAAGTAATAAATTTTGGGCTCAATGGGTTGGTTCCAAAGATTCATCAGGTGTTTTCCCCAAGTAGATTGGTCAAGGTTCAATACCCATTTAGTGTTGAAATGCTCAATAATATCGAGTTTGAGTGAGAGTATTATAAAAAAAATTACTTGGACCATAGGCAAAGGGGTACCATTACACTATTTGAAAGTAAATATCTTATTTTTTGTTTCTCCACATGGTCTAGGTAAATTAAGGCATTCACAAGCAAATTTCACAGAGGTGTAAGTTCTCTATTGAGATTAGGGAGTACCAAACTTCTTCACCAACTCTTGCTAGTTGATATGGATGCCATCTAGAATGATATATTAAAAATGGTTAATCCCTTTTGAGACTCATCATTTGGTAGAGCACCCTTGAAGTAGTGCTAGTGGTTCGTCACCATGATAGAGAGTTTATCATATCGATATTTTTCTATGAAATGGTTTGATCAAATAGAGTGTTGATATAAATCAAATGTCTTACACAACTCCAACTCTTCCATATGGATTTAAATACACTAGAACTAATACCTCTTAGATCTAGTTTCCCTACTTGGAGATCATTTAAGTGAAGCCCTTTCCAAGATTTAGCTTAGAAAAGAATGACTCTACTAATGTTGTTCCTAGTAAGTACCCTCTAGTGTTCACTCCCTTTGTTGGCTTTGGCAATCTTCTTCACTACTAGTGCAAGGCCTTAGATTCTTATATCTTGATGAAGGGTGACCCCCTTAATACTATAATCACATCTAAAAAAATAGAGAAACAATAACAATTTGCAAGACCAAAAAATGGTCTTCTTATTATCTCCAAAAGTATGAAATTATAAATTTTAGAAATACAACATGTGAAGCCACATGGGTATTTTCCTTATAATATTTTGTATGATAGAGCTATGAAGAACCACCCATAACTACCCTAAATAACCCTACGGGCCTTCCTTATATAGACAATTGTCCATTGCCTGAGAAGGTTCTAAAAGTTTAGCCCTAACCCTTGAGGCTGACCAACCCCAAAATATATTATTTTTCAAATTTCATTTCATTAAAGTCGGTTCAAAATAAGTACAAATTAAAATTTCAAGTACAACCCAGCTTTCAGGGGCCATAACTTTTAACCATAGCTTTGATTGGTTATCATAATCACTTTTCAAAAATGACAATTCCTAATCTACAACCACCTTATCACACTAATAACATCATTTGGGGTTTGACCTTGTTTTGAAGCCTCTAGAACCTTAAAAATCAAGCTCAAAGTTTTTATACAAAAAAATTATACTAAAAATCCTCAGTAACTTCACCAATTCATATGATATGGCAATGAAACTCAACTAGTAGGTTGATATATGTAAGATGAACCTTCACCTATGAAATTGGAACATTCGAAGATTTTATGACCAACTTACTGAAACTAGTAAGTTTCCATAAATAACAACTCACCCTTATTGAAAAGACAAAAATACAATTTTTTTCAATAATGCAAGATTACCCTTACACCTAAGATACTCATGCATCAGACACTTGGGATGATTTGTGGAGTGATCCTATCACATCTTAGGTGTTTAGAGGAAAACTAAGATGGTTAACCTCCTCCTTTGTCAGCCATGATAGATCTTCTACAGATCATCATTTCTATTTGACTAGATATTCTTTATATGTCATATTCCTTGTGCTTCTGTCAAAATTATTGTCTAGTATATCCTTAATCTCCTTTGTAGCCAAAGTAGTTGTCAGAATATTCTACTACTCTTTTGTGACCTCATTTTCAACACTTCCTTCATGATTCTCTGTTAGATCTAAAATGTTTGAATACTAGTGAAATATTAGGTTTAGTGGGCAACTCTACTTCATAGGAATTTCCTTAATTATGCTTCTTTAGTATCTTACACAGTCCAAATTCTTTCATTTTCAACTTATTATATGAACCTACTGTAAATCATTCCTTCCTCAAATGAACCATGACTTCATCCCCATCTAGAAATTTCTTATGTCTCATTTTCTCATCTACCTTAGACTTGTACCATGCATTTATCTTTGTGATGTGCTTCCTCACCTCCTCATGGATGTTCTTCAAATGTCCTGCAAAATCCTCAGCTTTAGAACTACTTATCTCCCCCTTGTCCAGCTTCCTCAATTCTAAAATATTTTTAGGATGAATTCCATATGCAATCTAGAATGTTGATTTATCAATGCTCCTATTGACATAATTATTGTATACAAATTATGCATGTGGTAAAATCAAATCTCATCATGTTGGCTTATCTCCAACCAAACATCTCAACAAATTCCCCAAACTCATATTTATAACCTCTTTATCTCCACCAATCTTTGAATTATGTTATGCATTGAACTTCAATTATGTCTTCAACTTATTCCATAATGTACACCAAATACACCCAACAAACTTGGTATCTCAATAAAAAACTATGCTCTTTGGTAGACCATATGGTCTCACCACTTCTCTAAAAAATACTTTTGCCACATGAATGACATCAATAGTCTTGTTGTAGGGAATGAAACGTGTCATCTTTGAAAACATGTCAACTATTACAAAAATTGAATCACGCCCTTACTGAGCCCTTAATAGACTAAAAAAAAAGTTCATGTTGATACCTACCATGAATCCTCTGGTACAATTAGTGACTGATATAACCCTATATTCTTCTTTGTACCTTTTGTCACCTAACATACTTAGCAACTCTATATAAACTTCTCAAAATCTTACTGTAATTGTGGCCAGTAATAATTCTTACTAACCAAAGAAATGGTTTTATCTTGACCAAAATGTCTATCCCACCCTCCACTATGCTTCTCCTTGATGATATTCTCTCATATAACTCCTTACAATATACAATTGACTTCCTCTAAATAATATTCCATTCTAGATGATGAAATCCAACTACTTTGTTGTATTAACTTTAATAGGTTATGTACAAGCTTTCCGTGCTTCACCAAAATTAGGATCCTTTGGATGCAACCTCTTGAGTTCCTTGAACCCAACCACCTCAATTTTCATCTTTATTAGTAAAAGTTATCTACTGCCAAGAGAATTTGCAAACATGCTAGACTTTATGCTCCTGTGTTTCAAAAAAATGTGCAACTTGATGAGCCTGTAAATTATCATATTTATATCCATTTATCATAATACTTTATTCCATGATTGTAATATATTTCCAAGCCATTTCCATACATTAAGTTGATTTATGAAGCATTAACTATGATAAATGATTTATTGATTAACATTTGCATGTGTAGCTAGTTGATGCTAAATTGTGATGATTTATTATGAAAAGTGGTTATTATTGAAATATAATTATCTTGAGGTGATTAACATATTTTTTGTGAGGTATTTGAGTCATTCATGTAGCTAGAAAGAAGGAGAAGCAAGTTGACACTTGTCAATATTCAGCAGTTGCAGGAAATGCAAAAAAAAGTCAAAACTTAGTTTTAGTAAAATAGGCATATCTAACTCAACTCTTAATGAAATTAAGAATGGCTTACGGATTTCAAAATATAAAAACAAGGTGCACAAACCATTTTGAGAATTTGAGTTGGTTTAGAATAGTTAATGAGCACTATAGATTAGAAGTTGATTGAGGAAAAGGTGGCACGTTTTTAGGTAGCATAAAACCACTTTTAGTAAAATGGCCATAACTTCCACATTTCTTAATTAAATTTAGATTTTCAAAATGATATATAAATTTAAAAAGGAGAATAATAACATGCTAAAGGGGTTTTATCTAATTCGTAATAATGAAAGAGAACCATGCATTTGAGTGGACTGCTAAAATGTGGAGCAGAAAATCAACACACTTAGTCATTAGTTTTGTAATAAATATCTTATTTGTTTAAAATAATGATGAGAAACTTGTTAGATGATTGTTAGAGAGTCAATAATATTATATATTCAAAATTTTAATCAAGCATTTGATGCAGACATACATAGAGATATAGACAGATTAGATAATATACACTTCCTACAGCCATTACTGTGTATTTAGATTTATTTCTAGCATTGTCATTTTGCAATGATAGAATAGCGTAGAGAGTTTCATGGTGCATATACTTTTCAAACTTGTTTCAAGTATATGTCCTTGAGTTGACAATTTAAATGAACCTTCTCTATTAGAAAGATAACTGCTCATTTTGGATGTCCAATCCATGAGTTGTGTCTCTAAAACCATATTATTGATCTAATTGGGAAGCCAACATTTTTGGTGCTACTGCCGAGGATAGGTCAATCTATGAGAATCTCTGAGTTTTTAGCAGCTCTTTTTCATTTTTCTAGAATCTTAGTTTCTATTCAAAGCACTTGGGATTAGAAAAGTTTTTGATAAGAAAAACAGGTTTTACAGGGATCCTAAAACCCAATTGTTAAAACAAAAACTAAGGCTAATAATAAGCATATAAAGCCTAGCCAAACATAGACAAGCCACACGACCGATAATAAGCATGAAATCCCAATCAAACACAAAGGCCAATGAAAAGGCCAGTTCAACTTACATCAAAAAAAGCCAGAACAAGAAAAAGCCAACTTGACAAAAAACAATAGTAAACTAACAGCTAAAGATAGGAATAAATAAAACATGATTACTCTTCTATCTTTTGCTTGAGCTCTTGCATTGTCTAAGCTACTTCATAGACTTTGTGAGTCTACTCAGCAATCTGCTCTTAACTCTTTTGGGCTTCCCATTTCAACTGTTGAAAGTAATTTCGGTCGCTACATCCTCTTCCACCTTGGCTCTTTTCTTGTCCTTGTCCTCACTTTCGTCCAACAGGCCTCTGGCTTTTAACATTCTAGTAAGGGACATAATGTTATCATTGATAGATTTAAGGATGGAGATCATCTAGTTTGCCAGATTTTGATTATAGTTTTCCAGGTTCAAGATTCTCTTCTTAGCTAAATTGATTCTATCCCCCTTATTCTTCTGATTTCTCGAACCTGGCTCCTTCCTATTGTTTTCCATTTGGCCAATTTTTTTTCCTTACCTCTTCCAGTTCATGGTAAATCCATTTGATTGATTTGAAGTTATCAATCATGCTATTATTAGCATTATTCAATAGATTCATGCTCATTTCTCTAACATTATTTGTTATTGCCACCATAGTTGGATCAAGTATTTCTTCCAAAATTTGGGGATTCACTGTCTCTCTAACAATCCCCATCTTGGATGTTCTGACATTAAAATTTCTCCATGCATTTCACCTATCCTTAATAATCACTTCTCCACCCTCTCCTCCAATTTTCTCCTTCTTAGGATTAAAAAAGTTTGAAGCAACACAATATGGATTTTAGATCTGTGGAGAATAAGAATGAAGATCTACTATCATTTTCAACAAGTTTGAAAATCAATGAAGACATGTTCTCTAGCATCATACATGAATTTTGTTCACATACTGATGACAAAATGTTGATTTATGAAGAGTTAAATGAAGACAACCTTATTTTGCAAAATGATAAAATCACCATAGACAAGGTTGCTGGTAATGATGGATGTGATGTCAAATCATAACTCCTACTTCAAGAAGAGAGTTGTAATAGCATGAAAATTAGTCCTCCGATGCATAAAAGTAAAAAAAATATTGAAGAAGATCAGTTTTGGGATGATTTAGAGGAGTTTTGCTTAACATTAGATGTTAAACCAACATCTTTTGTAGAGAAAAACTATGAGCCTTATGAAGATGGTGCATAAATTCTTGTACTCTTATCAAATTAGCCACACAAATTGGATTTTAAAAGTCAAGAAGAGAATGAAGAAGAAACTCATCTACACAAAGCCAACAAGGAGGGTTCAAAATTTGTTCTTTCACGAGGGTGTCCAATTAGACATCTCATTCATGTGGAGGAAAATATGTTATCACAAGCTATGGTTGCAACAAAGAAAGAAATTACAATTGAAGATGAAGCTAGATATGCAGTTGCACCTAAAAGGGAAACATTTCAGCTTACTTATTGTTAGTAACTACATGGACACAGTTTTTCAAAATTTTAATGTGTTTTTGAACCACTTTGAACCTTAGTTAAAAGTAGTTTGAAGTGGTTTAGTGGTTCAAATGATCCATCCTACAAGTTCAACACAAGAAAAGTTCAGAAGCCCAATGGTTTAGAGATTGAAGTTTCAAAGTTCAAGTCTTGGGTTACAAATTTAAGGTTCAATATAGTTTAGTGATTTAGTTCAAAAGTGTATAGGTCATTATATCCAGATTTAGAATTCACAAGAAGTTCATCAAATCTATCAAGTTCCTTCTAGGATTGAAGTATTTGATTTGGGCATGGTCTCAAATTGAAAATTCCAAATATCTTAACAAATGACACATGGTTGTGCATCCTAATTGTTATCACAGCCCATTGTATCAACACATCTTTGGGACATCATTTATTGAATTAGAACATGTACATGTTTAGACTAGAGACATGGAGGAATCACATAAGATTTAAGATAATGATTTGGATGACTATAGGTTTTGATGTTTCAAATATGATATGACTGCAAAGAAATGATGTAGAAGTGGTGAATCAAAAAGGAAAGTCATATGTCTCAAGAATGATGCACCACAGACCGAGTTTAATTATTTGACAAAATGGGCTCGAGGCTTATAATGATAAAGAAATGAAAGATGTGCCCTCCTCCCCATATAACATGAACATTCAATTGAGTTCACTTCTCCAAGGACATCAAAAAATTCCTTAGCCATGATGGGCATATACCACTTCACATATCACTAATGGCTTGATTAGAATTTTGTATGAGATTAGTAGAACTCACAATGCACGTAAAGGAAGGATGTGAACTTTGCTAAAGTGGATTCTCATATATGAAAACACGCACCATTTATATGTGCTCATCCCCTGATACATTGAGCATCTGATCTCTATCCAAAATTGTACTGACAGGAGAGCATGATTTTGGGTTTCTTAGACAAAGCAAACAAATCCAGTTTTGAATTCGAACCCATTGTTCAAATACAGATCTTGAGGTGTAAATTCACTAGTTATAGAGGCTATTCGATTGAAATTTGTTAATCAAGGAAGAAAAGGGCTAAAGTTCAAATGCATATCATGCTCGAGTACTTTGATCCGCAACAATTCATATATTTGATTAACAAAGCATTAACAAGAATGGTAATCGGGTTGCACCAGCCCGAACCCAAAGCAATACATTAATGAGCATCTAGAATCATATTAAAGTGATTGTTTACTGGTAGTGAGAAGGGCAAAAGGGGTCTTAGACAATTTAGCATGAAAGTCTTTGAAAAGGTTAAAAGCAAGCACCAAACCACCTATAATGAGGTCACAGATGAACTTGTTGCTAAATTTATAAATGTGGACAGGAGTTGCACTTCACCCGACTATGGCGATCTATATGTGTGTCTGTCATTCATTTCCACACTGAGTCCCATCTTGTATCGATAAGAAGATGAAATAAACAAGCGGGAACCTAGTTTATCTTATAAAAGATCAAAGAGATATGAGCCCTTGGCAAGAATGGTGAAAACCTAAAAATCCAAAATGCTTTCGTACATCAATCATGAAGCTTGAGCTGTAGATATAAAGGTAGAAATCTCCAAAGTGCTGCCAAGTCGAGCATCCAAACTCTCACTTTGAAGTGATGACTGTGTTAATAGTTGACTTATACATCCATGAAAGCATCAAAGCCACATATTAATGTTGAAACCCATGAATCTCTAGGATAAAGGTCGTGGCATTCAAACTGAGGCAAAGGATGAGCCATGTTCAAACTTAAAAATTGATAGCTAGACAACGATGGTGTGCTTATGTGAAGGTGAATTATAATCAACTCACTAGTTTAGATATCCAAAAGTTGATAAAAAACAATAGTCTGCATATGCAATTCACAATGAATACAAAGAGACAATCAAAATACAAATGATAGCAACAATTTTGCATAAGGAAATGATGCCGGATATTGGCTTGTGGAGTATGGATGAAAGATCGATTCTTTCATGAAGAATTTGATTGGAAAATTTGGATAAAAGCACAAATGTATGCTAGGTGGCAGCAAAGATGGCACACAGATTATTTTGAAAGATCTTCACCCCCATATACATTAGTGATTTGGAATGTGAAAATCTAATTCCTGACACATAATTGAAAAACATCAAAATTGGGAAGAATTGAGTGTGGGATTAAAATATGCCACTATACATAGATATAAAACAATGTTTATAATAATATAAATGGGGAAAGGAAAGAATTAGTTTGTTGTTCCCAAGAAGTTGCCATAATTGTTTTTGAAATCCTTTATATGGTGGAGGCATCAATTGTTAAGGGATTTCGCTGATACTTTTTTCCAGAGACTGTAGACTATGTGCTACAGTAAGGGGAGGAAATTTTCAGATTTGTTCCATTTCTTGTGAGAGAGAGAGGGCAGAGTTTATTTTCTAAACTGTGTGTTAGGGATAGGAGAAATCTTGATTTGTTAATGTAATGTTAAAGAAAGAGTTTCAATTTTCCTTTTAGATAGTGATTTTTGATTGTAAATGTGTAAGAGGACCTTTGATGTCTTTTACATTCAGAGAAGGGAGACTGGAGGATAATTGTATCAGGACTTTGATTATGATGCATTTTCCTTCCACTGATCACAATCTTTATGTTGTTTTCAATTTTCTTTAAAATACATTTCATTGTCATTATTTTCGGATAATGCTATCACTTCAAGATATCACCTAAAGCTCTGATTCCTCATTTTCTCAAAAGGATGGAAACTACTTCTTTGATCTCATTTTCTTTGTAATGTAGCATTTGGGCAAGTGAACTTTGTGTCATCTTCTATTCTTTGTTGTTCTTTTCTTTTCAGTTTCTTAGTTTCTACATCTAATTCGTATTTACGAGTAGATGTTTGTAATCCTTTTGTATTTTTTTGTTAAAAGCATTCATATTTAATTCATTGTAAATCATATACGAGGAGTTATACCTGATAAATTCAGAGGAAGGCTATCAATTTACTGATAACCTATCCAATTGTTAGTGTTGATTATTCTTCTTACTTGGGCATTTAGAGTTATATTTGCATGTATTTTCTTGGAGGACAATCTATTCACTAATGTATTTTCAAAAGTATTCTTGTTTATTTAGTGTCTACTAATGTTGCAACTATTTCTCATTGTGCATAAGCATGTGAAGCGTTGGAAGATTTTGAGAAGAGGAAGATACTTCAAAGAACCAGTTAATGGTTTTGTTTGAGTAGGTCATGTAATCTAGTTAGTGTAGGGTAGGATAGGTTAGGGTAGGTTTCTCATTCAATAAGTGTTCTAACATAATGTCTTAGAATTAGTAGTAGTCTAGTTTAGTTTGTCTCCTGATTCTTCTTGTCTTAATGAGTATTTTGGAGGAGTTCAAAGTTGGTTGGTTGCTCATATTTCAAATCATTTTTCCAAGGGTGTGAATGAGTCAAGTTTATAATTATGGACGAGAGTCTTTGCATATATTTCCAAAGGTTTCATTGAGTAGTTGAGTCTTCATAATGTCAAGAATGCTCTATTCAATGATGGTGTCTAGTTGGAATTATCTATAGGTTTCATGTTGTAATAGTCAGTCCTACAATGACTACTATTTGGTTTTAACAATCAGTCCTGTAGCCACTGCTCTTTGATTCAATAAAAAATCCTATAGCAACTACTATGTGATCCAAAAGACAACTTTCAGAAAGTATGAAGACAACACTCATATTAAATATGCAATACTCTTGGAGGGACCCGAATTTCAACAATAAAGGGACCTGTACTTTCAGCTATTTGCAAAGTTTGAAGTTTCTCACAATAAAAAAAATGGTACTATGTTTATGATTTCCATTTATTCATAGTATTTATCATTTTTAGTAATTGATTATCTATGCATTGCATTTTGTTTTTCAATTATCATTATTGTAATTATATGCTTCATGAGTGATTTGAGCTACCCTTTTAGTTGGGGGGAGCACATACATGCCTTGTGTTATTGTTATAGACCATAGGAGGATGAACTTGCATGCATATTTTTATACTACCTCTAATATTCTTGATGATTTATTGAAGTTGTCACAAGATTTCATTCTAATAGCTTTCATGACTAACTAATGCCTATCTCTTGTTTGAGGACAAGAAAAATTTTAGCTGGGGGGGAATGATGAGCCTATACATTATCATATTTATATCCATTTATCATAATAATTTATCCCATGATTTCAATATATTTCCAAGCCATTTCCATACATTAACTTGATTTATGAAGCATTAACTATGATAAATGATTTATTGATTAGCATTTGCATGTGTAGCTAGTTGATGCTAAATTGTGATGATTTATTATGATAAGTGGTTATTATTTAACTACAATTATCTTGAGGTGATTACTATATTTTTTCTTAGGTATTTGAATTTTTCATGCAGCTGGAAAGAAGGAGAAGTAAGTTGACACTTGTCAATATTCAGTAGTTTTAGGAAATGCAAAAAAAAAGTCAAAAGTCAGTTTCAGTAAAATAGGCATATCTCACTCAATTCATAATAAAATTAAGAATGGCTTATGGATTTGGAAAAATGAAAAAATTCCCACACCCTTTTGAGAATTTTAGTTGGTTCAAAACAGTTAATGAGCACCACAGGTCAAAAGTTGACTGGGGAAAACGTGGCACGTTTTCAGGCAACATAAATCCACTTTCAGTAAAATGGCCATAACTTCCACATTTCTTAATGAAATTTATATTTTCAAAATGATCTAGGAAGATAAAAATGAGAAGAATAACATAGTAAAGGGGTTTTATCTATTTCATAATAATGAAGGAGAACCATGCGTTTGAGTGGACTGATGAAAATGTGGAGCAAAAAATCAACACACTTAGTCATTAGTTTTGTAATAAATCTCTTCCTTGTTTGAAGGAATGATGAGACACTTGTTAGTTGGTTTTTAGAAAATTCAATAATCTTATATATTCAAAATTGTAATCAAGCATTTGATGTAGACATACATAGAGATATAGACAAATTAGATAATATATAGTTCCTGCAGCCATTACTGTGTAGTTTCTTGTAGTTTCCTATAGCCATTACTATGTATTTAGATTTATTTCTAGCATTGTCATTTTTCAATGATAGAATAACTTAGTGTTTCATTTGCATATACTTTTTAGACTTGTTTCAAGTATATGTCCTCGGGTTGACAATTTAAATGAACCTTCTCTATTAGAAAGATAACTGATCATTTTGGATGTCTAATCCATGAGTTGTGTTTCAAAAACAAAGTTATTGATCTAATTGGGAATCCAACACAACCCTACACAAACTCAACCCATTTCAAATGCCCCTGATTCAACTTTCCTTGATTATTCAAACATTGCAAAACTCGATGATAAGTATATAGAAGAAACTCATTAGGAAGAAGATAGTGTCTCCACTTCTTTAATACCTAAACTATAAAATAAAATTCTTGATCATAAACAAAATATTTCCCCTTGACATCATTTAACTTCTCACCAAAATAAGCAATATGTCTACCTTCTTGGCTCATAATAACTCCTATTGATGTACCACTAGCATCACAATCTAATTGAAACACATTATTAAAATATGAAAGTTCTAAAATAGGTTATTTTTTAACTTTAAATTTCAACAAATTAAAACTCTTATTTTCTCTTGTAGTCCACTTAAATTCTTTCCTACCCCCTCTCATTGTTTTAGTCAAGATTCCACATACATTGTTAAAACTCTTGATAAACTTTATGTAAAATCTAGCCAAACCATGAAAAGATCTTATGTCAACAACACTTCTAGGAGTAGGTCATTTGAGGATAACCTTCACTTTCTTTGGTTTCATATTTAGACCTTTTGTTGAAACTAAGAATCTAAAGTATACTAACTCTTTCTTCATAAAACTCCACTTATTTAAGTTAATCAACAATTTCTTTTCCCTTAACTTCTTAAACACCCTGTGAATTATATGCTCCTCCAATGTCATATTGAAGATCAAAATTTCATCTAGGTGGAGAATGACAAACTTACCCAAAAATTCTTTTAGTACCTCATTTGTGATCCACATGAAAGTTCTCAATGCAATAATTAGCCCAAAAGGCATGACTAACCACTCATACAATTTTTCCTTCATACTAAAGGTCATCTTCCACTCACCTCCTTCTTTGATCCAAATATGATGATATCCACTCTTTAGATCCATCTTTGTGAAAAACACAACTCTACTCAAAAAATCCATAATATCACCATCCTCGGCAATGGAAATTTGTAATTGATTGTGATCTTATTTATATTCCTAGAATCTATACACATCCTCCATTCTCTATTCATCTTTGGTGCTAATACTACTCATACAAAACATGGACTCAAACTCTCTTGAATCAAACCCTTTTGTAACAGCTCTTGTGCTTGCCTATTGCCTTATTTGGAAAACTAGCTTCTGGAATCAAATCCATCTAATGATTGATCTTTCTCGCTAGTGGTAATCCATTAGGTATATTATCAGACATAATATCTTGAAAGTCATCCAACAAATATTCAAATTATGTAGGTACATCTTCTACTTCTTCTTTACCAGCTTTCAAAATTATTGATAAACATATATGCTCATACCTCATACATTCTAGGGACTGATTTCCATCAGCAAAACATATTCTTGCATTACTAAATACTTTTTCTTCTATGCCCTTTAGTAGCTTTAGCTTATGTCTCACGTTATCCTTTTTTGGGGAATAAGTATTCACATGACCATCATGTACAATATGCCTATCAAACTACCATGACCCACCTAAAAACATATGACATACACCTATGCATATGATATCACATGGTAGCTCCCAATCTTGAACTTCACTAAGCACCATTCATTGACCGTGAACTTGCGATTATCCTGCACCTAGGCAATCTAGTATAAACATGGGTGTTTCTATCTCTTGAGTTTTAAATTTGTGACCATCTCCTCTGACACTAAATTATTAGTGCTTCCACTATTTATAATTACATAACAATACATATCCTTACACTTGCACTTGCAGTTAGTGTGAAACAAAATCCTCCTTTGCTCGAGTTTATTCTCACCACCTAGCAAGGTTCTTCTATTAACTAGGACTTCTCCTCTTTCAATATTTTCAAAATTTGATTATTTGATAACTTCATCCACTCCTCTCACTTGGAATTCAACCCTCCTATATTCTTTTCCTTGGCATCTAGGATATGCATAGGTCCTGTAACCTTCTTCTTTGTAGAGAAAAAATATTTTATAGAAGCCTCCTCTTCTTGGTCCTTGTTCTCTTCCTCTTCCTAGTCCTTGGCCTTAACCCATTAAGGTAATGAGTGAATTTATCCTTGTCATCTTTTGCATGGTTTGTTCTAACAAGGACTTGGTAGAACTATTTTGTATACTCCAAATAGATCTTTTCTCTTGGTTTAATCCTTGCATTGTCTTTAGAAAATCAAGCTCAGAATTATTGGGAATGAATTGTCACTTTAATTTATCCACCATTGGATCCCATCTTGTTATCTTGTCTCCTTTCCTCTTGTACTTTTCTCCAATTGAATCTTTTAGCACCATATTTTTGCATGACCCTTTAGTTTGGCCTTCACAAACTTGACCCTATTAGGATCCTCAATATCTTTATACTCAAAATAATCTTCTAATTCATTGATCTGGTTGATCAATTCCTCTAGATTAATATTTCCCCAAAATATGGGGACCTTAATATTAGGTCTTTTCCCAATCTTAGAATGGCCCTGAAAAACCTTTCTTCATCTAGGTTCATAACATCGCCTTCTCCTTCCTAATCAACATTCTCTTCTTCCTTGAACTCATCCTCACTTTCATCTATTATTGCAAAATTCATCCCTTTGTGAGTCTCTTCTTACAATATTCACACTTGTTTGTGGATGGATCTAACCTTAGGTATCACATCTCTCATTCTTCCACCACACTCCCTTTGTGGAGGCATTTTTGTACTTTCAATGAAACCCCAAATTAGGATCCTAGTACAAATTATTTCACAGTCGACAATGTGTCTACAGACTTAATAAATCTTGCTATGATACCACTTCATGAAGGGCACTCCCCTTAACACTACAATCACGTAATATAAATTAAGAAATAATATCAATTTGCAAAAATAGAAAATGGGTTTCTTATTATATCCAAAAGTATGGAATTACAAATTGCACAAATACAATATGTGAGGCTACATGGGTGTTTCCCTTACAACCACCAAGAACTACCCTAAACAACCCTATGGACCTTCCTTATATAGGCAAATTTCCACCAGCCGAAAGGTTCTATAAATTTATCCCTAACCCTTGAGGCTGACCAACCCCAAATTATATTAATTTTCCCATTCCATTATATTAGAGTTGACTCAAAATAATTACAAATTATAATTCTAGGTGGCCCAACTTCCAAAGCCTGTAACTCTTTAACTTTAGCTCTGATTAGCTATTATAACTACTTTCAGAAATAAAAAATCCTAAACTACAACAACTTAATGCACTAGCATTATCAATTGGGGTTTGACCTCATTTTGGAGCCTCTAAAGCCTTCAAAATTGAGCTCAAAGTTTTTATACCAAAAATCCTCAATAACTTCACCAATACACATGATATGGCAATAAAACTCAACTGGAAGATTGGCATATCTAAGATGAACCTTCACCTATGAAATCAAAATATTCTAAGCTTGTATGTCCAACTTACTAAAAATAGTAAGTTTCTAAAATTAGCAACTTTGCACTAAAAAAAACCTTATTGAAAGGATAGATTTTTTTTTGGGTGATGCAAGAGTGCCCCTACACCCAAGATGCTCCTACATAATATCTTTAAGTGCCAAGCTTCCAAGTTCTTTACTTATGGCACACCATTCTGAACCAACCACATGTCTCTTCTCATTGCCTTTCCCATATGGCCACAAAAAGTCTCTAATTTTCTCAATGAGTTAATTTTCCCTTGATTAAATAATCATCCCAAAGAATAGTATATTATATAGGAAGATAGAATCCACATGAATTCTAAAATCTCCCAACCATTGAGAGGAATTGATTGTTCATCTTGTTCAATTTATTTTCAATTATAATCTTTACCCATTCCCACATATCGTTAAGATTGAGGTTGAATGCAAAAGGCATTCCCAAGTATCTAACCATGCAATTAGCTCCCATAAATCCAAAAATAAATTTCTACACCAGACTAACAAACCTTCCTTCCACCCCAAAAGGTTTGACTTAGCCAATGAGACCTTAACCTGAGGCACTACAAAATAAATCAAGCTTATTCATGAGGTTGCTCATGTTCTCGTCATTTATGTTGATGATAATGGTTGTGTAATATTCAAAGTGAATATTGGACAGCTCCTAATTGTTAGGAAGGATAGTGCCTCATAGTTTGAGAGAGGGCATCATCTCTTAAAATATATAATAGAAAGTCAACATTAATGAAAAATAGGGTAGGTGCAAGGGGACAACCATGTCTAATTGACCTAGTGAGCACAATTTTTTTAGATGTATTCCTATTTATTTATACTTAGGATGAAGTCCCATTTATAAGTGTAAATACTATTTTATATAATTTAGGAATTAATACCATACTATCAAGCATCATGTGGATAAATCTCAATTCAATCCTTTCATAGGCTCCTCTATAGTTTATTAGCCACATGCAAGTGTTTTGGTTGGAAACCTTAGCCCAATCCATGGCCTCCCAATAGGTTACAAGTATCTCCAAGATGGATCTTCCTTTTACAAAGCTTATTTAGGATGGGATAATCATCTATATAATAGTATATTTTTAGGCCCTTATGCCAAAACTTAGCTAAACATTTATATGATATATTTAACATGGTGACGGGTCTCTAATTTTTGAAAGGTGTTTTGTCTCCATTCTTTGGGATGAGTTTAATGAAATTACAGTTGATCTATGTTCCCAAGGATTTCCTATCTATGGCTTCATCATACATGTTGAAAAATTCTTCCCCTATCTAGCTAATATTTTCTTTGTACAATTCCATAGGTAGTTCATTTGGGCCAAGAGAATTATCATTGCTCACTTTAACGATGGAACTTTTCATATCATAAAATATGATGGCCTTCCTAAGCTATTATGCATCTTTACCTAATAACTTGATGATCCCCTTGATCTTATTCTTCAACAATACCATGGATTGGCCTACATCCTCGGTGATGAACAATTTAGATTTGTAACACTCTGCTTGGGAACCCAAAAGAAATAAACCTAATATATTACAAAGTTTATTGAACTATATTTTTTTTTAAAGTTTAAAAAAATCAAAGTAGCAATGATGCAGAAGCAATATATACATACACATCAAGAAAACATAATCAATTATAAATATAGTTTCAATTCCTCAAGGGTTCCTTCACGTCAAGTCACATTTAAGAAAGTTTTATTAATAAGTTTAAGTCTCAATTACAATGTCCATAATCATAAAATGAATAAAAACATACATAGTCATATAAGCACATGCATAAGTACAACTAATAATATGGAAGCACATCTAATGAATAACATCCACTACACATGTCATAGGGTATGTGAAAATAGATACAAGTACATCAATATACAATACAATGTCATGTATGATCTCAAAACATATGATACATAGACACATCAAATGAATAGAAGTCTTTAAGATAGAGGAAGAATGATAATGGTACCAGAGTATCAAGGAGCGTCCAACATCTGTCAATTTGAGGGGGACCCAAATGGTAAGAATACACCACCTCTCGATTGTGTGGTCAACTAATTAGGCTCCCACTGCCACTGTGCAGGAGAGATAATGTATGATCCACACACAGATAATCAAATAATAAAATAATCCTAGACAAGGAATCTTGATAGCCAAAACTACCTCAAGGGTAACACAAACTACTCAAGAAGAAGAGCTAATCAAAATCCAAAGGACACTCATTCCAATACTAACATCTCATACCAAGTCAAAACACAAATACAAAGATCAAAAATATATAACCACCTCGAAATCAATGTCAAGTGTCACAAGCACAATGATCAATATATAACAACTGTCATCAATAAAAGTAAACTACCAATCACTAAATTCAACAATAAAAACACCACTAATGAATAACTGATCATTCATTAATAAAAGTCAACTGTCAACAATAAATGACATCCAATCAATGAGTAACAACTCACAATAAAAACACCATCAAAAGTAATATCCAACAAGTACACTATTAGAGGCAAATATTAAAAAACCATGGAGGAGTCTCAGGCTACATACTATGGAGTGTCATCACATGAGCCAACTCTAAGGTTACCTTGGTAGTCTCTGAAGACCCTGACCCCCTAGTGACTCTATGCGAAACTAGAATACCTCTTGTGAAGATGAGAAAACTAGTTATATCTCTCAAAGTATCATCTTCATCTCATCCTTAGTCTATACAAGCACTCAAGGCATGGACGGGGAAAAATCTCTAACTTATCTTTTTAATGTATCTCTAGGAAAAGGGCTAGGCAAGATATTTTAATTACTATGTTATCACTTGTTACACAACTTACAATGAGTTACTTTGGTACCCACTTTGGGCCTTGACCCCCATTGCAAGCCACTCCCATAGACATGCACCTAGGTTACCTTCCCAAAAATCACAAACCACAATAGTGTCCCATACCACAAAAGTAATATTGATCAAATTTGGTTCCTTAACAAGCAACCCAAAAAAATAACATTGGTTCTCGAAACTCAAGTTCTCATAAATGCTTAATAGCATAAGCTCATAAAACATAAATCTCAATTCAAATCATAAAGTTCATTATGACATCTAGCCAAATAATCATAAAAGAAATCTCAAAAATGCCTCTAGTGCATATCCTAACTTGGCTAATTAAACAACACATAAAGAAAAACTATCAGGAAAATAAACATCATAAGACTATAAATAGAATATTAGAAAACACACAGTTTTCAGTCACACGATTTAATTCCACCAATTTCTCTTTTTTAGTTTGGGTCATAAGGATGTGTTTAGAAATAAAGGAAGAATATACATGTTAATATAAATTGTTATGCTAATATACTTATTTAAAACAATAAATATTTGAATATCCAATCTTTTTGTGCATAAAAATATCATGTAATATTATCATATTATTAATTTAAATAATCTTAAATCATAAATAATTTAATTAATAATATAAATGTATATTATTATATTTAAATATTGATATTAATTTCAATTTCTAAAATATTAATATGACTTCTATTTAAGTCTAATATTAATAATCACTTTTCCTTTAATTCATAATGCAACTAGAGATAAAATTATAAATTTAATTGAATTATTTATAATTTCTCTCATAAAGTCAAATAGTTATTAACTATATGATTACAAAGTGAACTCTATCACAACTTCTCTTAAAATATAATAAAATTTTAAATATTTATTTATTAACTCCCCTCTTGCATTAATAATTATAAAATCATTTATATGCAACTAAGAGTTTAATTAACTTAAATAATCACTAATACTATCATTCACTTTATAACTAAATGGATAATATTTATTTTATTTAGGAATTAATAAATTATTATTATTATTATTTTTAAATAAATAAATTTTAAAATTATATTATTTTTTTATAAAATAAAACTTAAACATGCAATTAGTATTTTCGCATGTCTTTGATCTCTCAAATCATGCAAGCGTACTATACTTAATTTTCTATTTTTAGCATATTTAAATTTTAAAATTATATTATTTTTTTATAAAATAAAACTTAAACATGCAATTAGTATTTTCGCATGTCTTTGATCTCTCAAATCATGCAAGCGTACTATACTTAATTTTCTATTTTTAGCATATTTGTTTTCACATGTATATAACCTTACTATACTTAGCTTTCTATTTTTAGCATATTTGTTTTCACATGCATGTAACCATACAATACTTAGCTTTCTATTTTTAGCATATTTGTTTTCACATGCATGTAACCAAACTATACTTAGCTTTCTATTTTTTAAATATTTATGTTTACATGCACATAACCATACTATACTTAATTTCTATTTTTAGCATGCATGCATAAGTTTGGTTACAACCTTCTTTCTCTCAATTAATCTTTTTACTTTTTCTAATAAATTTTGCAATTAAATTATTATAGATATAAGAATAATATTTATCCATATTTAAAAAATTCATGGTAATCACAAGATCTTAATGACAAATTTAAAGTTGAAAACCTAACTGTTCAATTTATTATTTTCTTCCAATTTTCTGAAATTGAATTTTCTCTATATTAAAAAGGGGTTTAAAAGAATACAGTCATAATAATTTTCTACAGTTTTTCCACAGTCAAGGTTTCTTGATTAATAAGTTTTCATTTTCAAAATCTACAACATAATTTGTTATTCAACAATCACTACAGTAAATTAATAAGCAATATGCAAACACCCAGGAAGACACAAAGTAGAGAGATCCTTCAATAAAATTTTACAATGGGCTTTCAAACCCTACCTCAAAACCATAGCTAAAATCTAAGACAATCTGCGAATGCATGTAAATCCAAACTCTCTGAAACTTTCAACAATTCTTTTGATCTAATTCTGAATTTTCGCTCCCAAAACCTCAAAAACACAGCTAAAATCTAAGATAATCTATGAATGCATCCAAATCCAAGCCCTCCAAAATTCTCAACAATTCTTTTGATCCAATTCCGAATTTTGCTCTCCAAAACCTATGTAATTGCAAAATGAGCTCTAAATCTCTAATAAAGAGTTCTCCCCTAAATTGGGGCTTTGATTATGCAATCACGAGAGGGAACTCACTAATCAATTATTGTTTATTACTTTATTACTTTTTCCATTTTTATGCACAACTCTTTTAGATATTTAATTACAAAATATCTTAATTTAAATAATTAGTTTTCTCTCTTTAATTAATTTTCAAAGTGTTTTTAATAATATATTTATTAGTTTAATTAATAACATTATTTAGAGTTTATTATTAAAGTAAAACTCTTAAATAATTATCATTAAATTAAATAAATATAACTACGCCACAATTAAAACCATAACTTTATCTTTAAATTTCATTCTTTTAAATTTTATTTTTCTCCAGTTTATTAATTAGTATAAGCACTCATTAAAGCATAGTTTATTATTTAAATTAATAATAATTAAAGCTCATTGTTTAAATGCAACTCTAATTTAATTATTATTAAATAAATAATTATAATAAAGCAATATTAAATCTATAATATTTAATATTTTAATTATCTCTTTGTCCAACTTCTCAAATTAGACTTTCAAATTAAATCTTTTAAACAGAAGTACATATTTAATTAATTTATAATTAATTAAATATCATCATATTCTAATTTCTCTTTAAACAATTTTCTAAATTTAGACTTCTAAATTTAGATTAATACTTTCAGATTTAAGCACGTATTTAATTAGTTTTTTAATCAATTAAATATTCTCACACTTTCATATTTTCTTTTTAATCAAATAATATTTAATAATTCTCAATATTATATGATTAACCAAAATATTATAATTAAATCATTTACCAAATAAATCATATAATGAAATCCACATAAAAGCGACATTACCAGAATAGACCAAAGCTCAAAAATCAAACAATATAGACAAAGATAAACTCACGGGTTTTAAAAAAGGTGGAAAGTCAGTTATGAATCCTCCTTGCAAGATAAGTAATTAGGCTATGGTTGGGATTGAACCTGCACATTATCTCCCCATTTTTACCATTGAGTTATTGTGATAGGGCACGCTCATCCTGACAATTCAGGAAAGTTGATGCCCGATACCTACATTCTACATAAAAGATGAGCATGTACATGTATATAAATATATCTAAACTAAACAAGCAATGACATGAGTGCTACATCATGTAGATCTTGACTAGTAGGGGACTACGACTCCCTCCCTTAACCACATCAAACATGACAAATAGAAAAGTAAAACAAACACGCACACCATACACATGCAAGTATAGGGTAAGTACTTTGATAAATCTTGGGTATAAATCATCACATATTCAAACATGAAAACTCATCATTTGACATCATCTTGA
Source organism: Cupressus sempervirens (assembly GCA_028749045.1). NCBI lineage: Eukaryota > Viridiplantae > Streptophyta > Pinopsida > Cupressales > Cupressaceae > Cupressus > Cupressus sempervirens. The sequence goes on along the minus strand of CM053793.1, from coordinate 8,173,849 downwards.
AAGCAACCACTTGTATCAACTAAGAACCATTAAAGCATTACTAATGCACTAGTAATCATAATCAACAATCAACATGTGAAATATTATTAACTAATTCTTTGTTGCTATATATGTAATCCAAGTCATGAAATAATGTCATAATTATAATTCCAATCTCATTGAAACTAACACATGCATGAAATAGGCATTAAATATAACGAAAAAGAAAACTATGGGCGGGCATTGCAAGAGTAGTAGCCAATAAAATAATGTAAGATGTCCTCTTGGGATATCAAGGTGTTATCACCCTCACACAAACACTCATGTCTCTAGATTTTTTTAACTTTAAGGACATGAAAAAAGATATTTTATCCTTTATCCTAACGCTGATTCACTTGATCCTTGCCCTTGTTCTTACACCTTATATTTTCTTATCTTTATGTTTCCTAAGAGAGTCCCTAGAGTTGGCTAATGTTTCCACAACTTCCAAATGAGTAGGATCCCCTTGTACCTTATTATTTTCCTCATACAAAATATTATGGGGTTCATACTCCTTTATCCTAGTCCTTGGCCTCCATCTTCACTGTAGCTTAAAATATTTCTCTCCACAAGTTGATGTCATGAGACCGCTCCATAATGCATTATCATGCTTCTCAATGCAAGAGTTAAACCATACAATCACATAGATAGCTACTTTAATGTTCCCATCTTCAAGAATAGAGGTAGTGAGGGAAAATTCTTATTTCTTCTTCTTAATATGAGGCCTATCAATAAAAAAAATGGAGGTAACAACAAGGTGATGGTCAGGTAAGGAAAAGGGCATAATATTGACACTCACCCCTTTTGAATCTTATTTGTATTTGAGAACCTCTTTGTTCAAATACAGTCTACCCATATTGCAATATTTTCTCTTCTCACCCTTTTATGAATTAAACCATGTATGCCATATGTCATTAAAATAAACTTTATTACGATTTATTGGGTCATAGCATTTGAGCTTGTTCATAATTTTGTACCAATAAAAATTTCCATTGCCTTTCCATTCAAATTTTGAACCCAAAATTTGTCTTGGGGTCTCTCAATCATATTGATATCCCCCAAAACCACCCAAGGTATGTCCTTCAATTTGTAGATCTAGTTCCATAATCATTCCTCTCATTATGGTCATTAGAAGCATATACATAGTGGATGCCAAACTCTATCTTATTATAAGAGAGGGCAATCCACAAGGCCCTGTGACATGGAGAATTTTCCCAATCTATGACATGCTTACTCAAGTTTGATCCAAAGAGGATGGACATTCTACCCTACCTTTCTAATGTTTAGTAGAGAAATCAATAACGTCCTTCCATATACATTTAATTGAGATGTCAAGAGTAAATCCAATTGTTTTGACCTCTTGTAGGAGAATAATATTAATATATTTGTACATTCTAAGGAATCCTTCAACTACACATTTTTTATTAGGGTTATTTAGGCCTCTAACATTCCAAGATACAAATTTTAGCTCCATTTAGAAACACTAACAATGTATGTCCATGGGAACTTGAAAGCACTTCAGTAAATTAGGAAACTTACTCATAGGGATCTTAGCAGCTTCATGTTGCAACCAATACCAAGTGTTATCACTCTCTTCCTCTTGACTAAAATCTCCCCTTCTTTAGCTGATTGGGATATATTCTCCTTCTCCACATATGCTTTTATGGGTCTCCTCTTCCTTCCTTTCTTATATAAAGACATTGGAAGCTTCTTGATTTGCTAAGGTAGGGGCAATAGCCATTATGAAATTTTTTAAGAAATTAACAAGATAGAGATAGTGAAGGAACATTATTTGTGTGCATCTAGAAATGAAATAAGATTTATGTTGATTTTTTTACATTCAAAACCTTGAAATCACCTATAATTGTGAATTTGACCTGAGGCTAACACTTGTTTGTGATTTGAATTCGAGTTGATTTTTCAGCTTACTAAATGACTCTTAGGATACTACAACTAATGTGGCACAAAATGAATCTTTGGGCACAAAACAAATCCTAGGGTATAGAAACACTCTTAGGGTGTAAAACAACTTCCAAGACACATAATGACTGGGGGTGTTATTTTCCCAAAAGCATATTTTTTGTGTCATTGTGTTCCTACTGACTTGGCATTGTTTAGATGAAAATGAGAAGTTCTTAATAGGTTAAAGGCATCCAATTTTTATGCTAAAACATTTAAAAGTACAAGAGAAAGAGAGGCTTCCAAAGATAACTCTCAATATAAACTAAGTTAGGTTAGAAAAACTTAAAAGAAAAAAGGATTCCTAATGTTAAACTTAAATTACGTTAAGGAAGTATACAAGAAAGTCCTCTTTCATATAATATAAATTTTGATTAAAGATATATAAGGGTAAAAGTGTAATTGAGCTAACTGATTAAATGAGAAGTCTAAGATAGATCTAGGTCCTAAATGTATGCAATCAACCCAATTAAGATGTGCAATTATGTTAAAACTGAAAATGGAAATAAATGATAGAGTGCTTAACTTCAAATGTGTAGAGGAAAGTCTGTTTTTTCTCTAAAAAGTGCATATTTGGACTTGATTTTGAAATTTCATCCACAAATCCCCAAATGAAATAGAAAACCTAGAAAAATTAAAAAATATTTTTTCCTATAGAGACCTCTTGAATGTTGAGATTATGTGTGTTGCACACATTGCATAATATTGTTATATTGTATTATCGAATGTTGCACCTGGGTGTAGCTAGATGGATGTGCAACATGTAGAGATTCTGATGGAATATACTTGATGAATTGTATTGTAACATTGTGATAATATTTGATGTAATTATTTAATATTGGGAAAAATATTAAATGTCCAATATTAAATGTGGGGTTAATGGGTTAGGTAGCACATGGTTTATGTAATACCACTTGGTGGTTTTTTGGGACTTGCTACTATATAAGCAACCACAAGGGTAGTTGTAGTGACAAGACAAAAAGGGAAGAAAAGTAAAAAGGAAAGTTGAGCAAGACAAGGTTTGACAAGTTAGCCAAGGCAACATTTGTGAAGGTTAGAAGCATGGCATGGGATGTGTGGATTCATGCTTGTTCACATGGACTGCTTGATTGTGGCTATGGCTTTGAAGGCTTCCATGGTTGTATTGCAATGGTTTTTTGCTGAATAATACATGGTGATGGATGCTTTTGGAGGTTGGATTTTTCCTTCAATGAGGGTTTCCTAGGGTATATCTCATGTCACATTTTTTGGGCATGTTGTCTATTCTCTTGCATAGAGATTTCAATTACATATTTGTTTCAGATCTATTGTGGATTATGTGAAAATGGTAATATTTTTGGTTGCAAGTTTCCTTACAAGTAGTATCATAGCTATGGTTTTGTTGTTGTAAACCTAGATTCAATCCATAGAAATGCATGAAAGGATAAAAGAAAGGGCAAGATATATGGGTTTCGTAGGTTATTTGTTGAAAATTTGAGGGTTTTGAAATTGTTGTTATGATGGGATGTTGGCAGATTTTGGGTATGTGAAATTGTTGGTCAAAAGGGTCTTTTAGATGTTTCATTTAAATGAGGGCTTTTAGGGGAGAGCTTACATAAATGACTTCTTGGGGGAAAATAGACCTCGCCATTGGATTTGAGTTAATTTTTCCATTAATTTTGATATGTAATATGCCCTAGTTTGGCCATGTTGATAGAAAATGCAAAAGGTTTTTAGTTTCAGCTTGTGATAGTCATCAAATTTAATTCTGTCATCATTTTCATCACAAAAAAAATTGGGGTGAAAATGATAAAAAGTCTATTTTGGTAAAATAGCCATAACTTTCACTCAAGATATCAAACTTTGAACTTCTTATAATTGTTAGAGAGCTACTTTAGAGCACTGCAACTTGGTATAGGTTTGATCCTATGATTTTGAAATTTTGTCAAGTTTTAAGACCCCAAAAGTTGGATGTTGTTTATTTTGAACACAAATTAGGGCATAACTTGGGCATACAAAGTTAGATTTTGGACTTTGAATAGTTAATAGAAAGCCCTTGCAGAGCTCTACATATTGGTTTAGATTTGATGTAGGTGTGATATGGTTTATTATGTGATATATTACTTTGAAGGGTTTATTAATATTGATCGTGACAACATTGTGAGTTTATGACATTGTATGTTTTGGAGATTTGAGATTTGATGTCATTGTATACTTAGTTTATATTTCAGATTGGTCTCATGATGATATGGTTATCAATGTTTGATTTGGATATGTATGATAACTTATTGGGTCTATAAGTTGTATAGTGTTGTAAGTTATCTATAATTACAGGTTTCATTTATGGCTTGGATATGGGTTGTCTTTTCCCATTGATATTTCATTATTGATACATATTCAAATTGGTGGCTTGGATTTGGGCTGTCTATAGCCTTAGCTACATGATTTGTTGGTTTATCTTCATGTAGAAGGGATGAGATGTTGTTACCAAGTACAATCATGATGGAGGATCGTGGTTTACTATATTATGATTGGATATATAGGTGCATCCTGGATTCTCATTGGTTTGGATTCTTGATTTGATTATGGTGCTATATCTTCTCAGTTTAGGATCATGGTTATTTGGTTTTTTTTTAATAGATCATGATGTGCACTTTGAGTTCTTTGATGGTTTTATGCCTTGGTTGATTCTAAAGGCTAGAGGATGGTTTTTCATCATGATGTCATAGATAGCTTGGATACACAGTTTAGTGGGAGCTTGTGACAGTGATGAGATGGCAATGCATGGTTAGTTCTTGGTTTGGTTTGTATCTTCTTGGGTTGGAGATCATGGTTTCACTTGTTATTGATACTTTGATTATGTGTCTGTAAGCCTAGAGGATCTTCATATAGGAGAAGGATGTTAGAATGCCATAGGTGGCTTGGTACCACAGTTGAATGGGAGTTTTTGGCATTGATATATTTATTGAGTGTTTGTAGATGTTGTAGGTTTCTCTTAGATCATGTTGTTCATAAGCATCTTTGACATTTGCATAGTGTAATTTGTTCTTCATGGTGTGTGGAGAGGGTTCTTCATGGTGTTTGGAGATGGTTTCATCTTGAGGACTCATGAGGTTCTTGGTAAAGGTGTGGTTTATGCTTTCATTTGACATGCTATCCTTGGTGTTAGGATGGTTTCATTATTATGTCATAGTATACTCTCCATACACATTCAGAGTTTTGACATGTTATGGTATAGTAATAAGTTTTTTGGATTTGATTGTGTGTGTTTATTTCATCAACATTTCGGATCACACCACATGGTCCATCATCAGGATAAGAAAGTGCAGGATAGTAAGATATGCAGACTGGACCTTTCTCAAGAATTATAAGAAGTGAAGGGGGAAGCTCGCAAAACAATAAAATACAAAAAATACAAATAAAAAGCTACACACACAAAAAAATATAAAAAAGAAATAAAAGAAAGAATTAAAAACTAAAAAAGAAGAAAAATTGGAACAAATAAATAGCTGCATATATCTAGAAACAACAATTAATATATACTGTATTGGTTAGTATATATATATACATACATATATATGTACACATATACATATATATGTATATGTATATGTATATGTATATGTATATATATATATATATATATATAATATATATATATATATATATACATATACATATACATATACATATACATATACATATACATATATATGTATATGTGTACATATATATATATATATATGTATATATACATATATATATATGTATATATACATATATATATATGTATATATACATATATATATATGTATATATATATATATATATATATATATAAAAGTATAATAGTTATTAATTTATAAATATATTGGCTATTATATTATAATATAGCTATATGTGTAGTGTATAGCTATGTATACAATTACAATAGCTAATAGATTATAATATAGCTATATACATGAAAAAATATAAAGAAAAAACAATATAATATAAATGATATATATATATATATATATATATGAAATAAGTAAAATATACATGATATATGTATATATATATATATATCTATATATATATGATATATGTATATATATCATATATCTATATATATATGAAATAAGTAAAATATACATGACATATGTATTATATATATATATATATATATATATATATATATATATATATAATATATATATAAATAAAGGGCTAAAAAACTACAAGAAGGCAAATGAAAATCTATATATACACAATTATATATATAGGGAAATAAAAAATGACAAATACTAAATAGTGAAATGGATGTATATATATAAGAAGGAGGAAATTGTCAAATCTATCAAGCATGTAGGGATAAAAGAGAAAAAAGAGAAAATCTTTAGACCCTATAGAATTTGTGATGTTGATAACTTACTCCAAGAGCTTGATCATCGGCGCCAAGTTTTTAAGTTCAAAGGGTACTCTCATAAGAAAATCTCTAAGGCCCTCACCCAAGCCAAGTCCTCTTATCTTTCTGGCAGCAGTCATAAGATCTCCACTAACCCACCTCCCCTTGGCGCTTCTCTTCCTTTTGTGGAGGGCATCTCCCAAAAAATAGGCAAAATCTTGACCAGAAAGGGCATTCATGTGGCCTTCAAACCCCTTTCTAAGTTAAGAAATTGTATCCCCCCGCTCAAGGATTCAAAAAACTCTCTTCTAGACTCAGGGGTCTACAAGATTGAGTGCTCGTGTGGCATGCCCTACATAGGTGAAATTGGTCACTCTGTTATGGCAAGGATTTGAAAGCACAATGCTGACATCGAGCATGAGAGGATACAAAAATCTACCCTAGCTAAGCACTCAACTTCCACCAAGCATCATATTTGTTTGGAGAATGCTCAAATCCTATCGAAAGAGGACAATCATTTCAAGAGGAAGTTAAAAGAGGCCATTGCCATTAGTTATCATCCCATTAACCTCAATCAAGATGATGGGTGGTCCATTAACCATTCATGGCTCCCCTTGCTTGATACCCTTGACAACCTCCATTCTGGCATGCTCAATAGACCCCACCACCCTTGATGCTTTCTCAGTTTCCCTTCTTGCTTGCTCTTCTAGTTCTTATGTTTCACATTTTCCTCTTCTCCTTCCCCCTCTCTTCTCCTCTTTTCTTTTTTTGTTAGCTTGTTAGTTTGCGCCTCTCTTGGTCTGGGTGCTTGTTACTTCTTCCATGGTGTGCAGTGTTCTCTCTCTCTCTCTCTCTCTCTCTCTCTCTCTCTCTCTCTCTCTCTCTCTTGCACACTTCTTGCTTCTTTCTTTTGAGTGGGTCTTGTGCTCAGGCCCCTTGGTTTCTTGTCGACTTTTATTTTAGTTTCCTTTTGTCTCTAGTATTGTTTATTTTCTTTACATGATTATCGCCTTTCTATTCTATGCATCCTCCTGTCGATTCTTTTGTTCTTTCCTTTTTATCAAAGCTACAAAGCACGTAAGAATAAAAAGATTTTCTCTTTTATCCCTACATGCCTGGTAGCTTTGACAATTTCCTCCTTCTTATATATATAGATCCATTTCACTATTTAGTATTTGTCATTTTTTATTTCCCTATATATATAAAATTGTGTATATATAGATTTTTGTTTGCCTTCTTGTAGTTTTTTAGCCCTTTATATATATATATAATATTGTTTTTTCTTTATATTTTTTCATGTGTATAGCTATATTATAATCCATTAGCTATTGTAATTGTATACATAGCTATACACTACACATATAGCTATATTATAATATAATAGCCAATATATTTATAAATTAATAACTATTATACTTATATATATATATATATATATATATATATATATATATATATATATATATATATATATATATATATATATATACTTTTATATATATATATATATAGTTGTTTCTATATATATGCAGCTATTTATTTGTTCCAATTTTTCTTCTTTTTTAGTTTTTAATTCTTTCTTTTTAAACCTTTTTCTTTTATTTCTTTTTTATATTTTTTTGGTGTGTGTAGCTTTTTATTTCTATTTTTTGTATTGCATTGTTTTGCGAGCTTCCCCCTTCACTTCTTATAATTCTTGAGAAAGGTCTAGTCTGCATATCTTACTATCCTACACTTTCTTATCCTCATGATGGATCATGTAGTGTGATCCGAAACATTAATGAAATAAACACACACAATTGAATTCAGAAAACTTAGTACTTTACAAATGGATTGTGGAAATCTGTTACTGTTAATGTTATGGTATGTTCATATAGATCATGTTATCTCTTTTGTTGAGATGGTTTAGATCAGGTTGTCACATTTATGTTCCTGAGGCCATAGTTGGAACTTTGACATTGGTCTTGGTTTAGTTTCTTGTTATTGAGTACATTGATCATTCGCTATATACTTTATGATATTGCTATGTTTCATTTGGAGTTATCATGTATTGATTAGTTATAGGTTCTCATGGATACTTAGAGATGGTGGTGATGTTGATTTCTCTTGGATTAGAGAAGTATTTGTTGGGATAGTTGTTTGGTTTTAATATGAAGTAGTTCGAGGGGCATTCACTTGATATGGACTTGAGAGGATATTTTTCTTAGATGGGTCTTGGTTGGAGACTTGGATATCTTGATGAGCATTCTTATTCCCCACTCTTGGTCTACTTGGTAGTTTACTATTAAAAAGGTGTAGCACATTGTTTCTTTTAGGTGCATTGTATTTATGTTTATCTTTCATGGTATGGATCTTGAGCTATGGTACATGAATTAGTTCTTGAGGGTTCATTTGAGAGATTTTTTAGCATTGGTTATCTTCATGTGCATATTTTGTTATTATGTTGGTTGATTTTGGGAGATGGTTTTATATTGGGAATATTTCTTAGATTAGGAATGGTTATTCCTTGGTTTAGGAATGATTTATGAGTTCAATCTTCTTGTGAGAGGCTTACATCTATGATTAATTATATGAAATAGTTTGGGTGTTTTTTTGGCTTCTTGGTTGGGGTTTTATGGAAGAGATCATACTTGCACAATTTATATCTAGAGGTGTGTGTATAAGGACATGATATAGGTTATAATTTCCATGGTTTCTCTTTGGTCTTGGTTATCTTTTTAGATGTTCAATTTCACTAATATTTAGTTTGAGATTGGTTGGAGATTATGATCACTAGTTTGTGTTCATGTATGTCATGTGAGAGATAACATGGGTATTCATTTATCTCTTTCCTTTATTGGTTGTGGAGAACTTAGAAGAGCTTTGGAGGCTTGATATGAGAGTTGTTCTTGTAGGTTTTTGGTTTATGTGTTATTGGTGTCCTTGATACTACATGGATTCACTTCTTTGAGACATTGTGAGTGAATTGGTTAGAGATTTAACATCATCTTTTGTAGCGGGAGCTTCTTAGTATGTATGTAACATGTATTACCTTTGAGTATTATGATTGTAGGTTACATATTGGATATTTTGATTATGTGAGATTCACTTGATGTACCTTTGGAGGTATGGATAGTTGGATGGGTTGGCACTTGTTGTGGGTGCTATTTTAGCTATGGATATCTAACAGCTACAGATACATATGACTACCTTTGGATCAAGTGTTTGTTCTTGACATTTCAATTGGTACAAGATTATATTATTTTTATGTGATAGGTTGGGTGGCTTTCTCTTTGGATAACTTCTATGTATGTCTAGTGGCAGTGGCATAATAGGAGTTGAGATCATTCATGTTTGAGATGATGGATACTTTGATTTTGTTACAGGTGCCAGGATATAGCATATGGTGTACTTTGATCCATGATGGTGGATGTGCTAAGAGGGATTATTTCATTGTTCATTGTGTGGCTACAGATTGACCTTGTGTAATTTATACAACAATTGGGAGATTGTTGAGATTGTGTGTGTTGCACATATTACATAATATTGTTATATTGTATTAATTTATTTTATTATGTAATGTTTCACCTAGGTGCACCTATATGGATGTGAAACATGTAGAGATTCCCACAGAATACACTTGATGAGTTGTATTGTAACATTGTGATAATATTTGATGTAATAGTTTAATGCTGGGAAAAGATTAAATGTCCAATATTAAATGTGGGGTCAATTGATTAGGTAGCACATACTTTTAGCATATGGTTTATGTTAATTACACTTGGTGGTTTTGTGGGACTTTCTATTATATAAGTAGTCATAAGGGTAGTTGTAGTGACAAGAGAAAAAGAGAAAAAGGGTAAAAAAGAAAGTTGAGCAAGACAATGCTTGACAAGTTAGCCAAGGGAGCATTTGTGAAGGTTGGAAGCATGGCATGGGATATGTGAATTCATGTTTGTTAACATGGATTATTTTGTTGTGGCTATGGCTTTGAAGGCTTCCATAGTTGTATTGCAATGGTTTTTTACTAAATAAGACATGGTGATGGATGCTTTTGGAGGCTGGGTCTTTCCCTCAATGAGGGTTTCCTAGGGTATATCTTGTGTCACACTTTGTTGGTATGTTGTCTATTCTCTTGCATGCGGATTTCAATTGCATATTTGTTTTAGATCTAATATGGATTATGTGGAAATGATAATATTTTTGGTTGCAAGTTTCCTTACATTGAATAGGTTGACCTAGAGGAAATGTGTCTCGATGCCATTCCACAAAGTCACCTTATTTTTAGAACCTTGTAACTAGGTTGACTTGGAATTTTTGGAAAGGTCTCAACAAGTATTTTCCAGATCTGCAACCATAAATTCACTATCATGTTCTTGCACATAATAAAATCAATTTTTTATTTTTGGGTGGATGAGGGCTTGCTTTGGTCAAGCCACATAATGAGGAATCAACCTTGAAATTGAAATGTAAATGTAATTATAAAGGAAATTCTGACATATCGTAGGCTTGAATATATCAAATGAAAGATACAAATACCTTTTGTAAATGTAATTGAATTTGATACGTTATCAAGTATGTAAATGTAATTGGCTTGACTCAAGGAAATCAAAGAAGCCAAAGCCTCATGAATAGGAATGTGTGTGACATTCCATGATGTATGATAGAAAAACTCAAATGGTTTGGAATGATAGATCTCCTCCTTTGAAGCCAAACTCCACTACTGCCTTGAAGGAAGAAATTTTATGTAGGAAGGAAATAAATGAACTTTAATGTTTGAAGATGCTTACTTGAATGTGTGATCTGATGAACGGATCTAGACTATTTGCAGTAATGAATGCTTAATAAAATCAAATTAAATAAATCACAACTTAGCGGAAGTCTTAATTCATTTACTATCAATGAAATCAAAACTTAAGATGAGAAACAGAATTGAGAGAGAATATAAGAAGATGCAAACAGAGTTTGATTTCGGTGTTCGCCACAAACGTGACTACGTCTCCGGGTCAGCTCCAATAGAGCACGACCGATCCAATTAATCTCCAAAATAAATTACAAATGCACCAAGATTATTCCCTTAAACACATCAGCATAGCATGCCCTCAACGTGTAGAATAGTCTTCAAAAATCTCTTAAACATTCTCCTGTTCTCACCACCTGAATGCTTCCAAGAGTCTCCTAAACCCCCTTTTTATACATGAAATTAGCCAAAATAGGGCTATAACAAAATTTACAAAAATAACCCCTTTAATTAATTCCCCTCTCGGAATAACCTATTAGCCATTTTTAACAGATTTGGCTAGTGTCAATTTTGGGACAAAAAAATAACAAATAACCTTAATTTGCTAAGGTTGGCGGGTTTGTTCAAAGAATAAATATAAACAGACGCAAAATAATTTTTAAGCGCACAAATAGCGCAACGGCCAAACTCATTTTACAATGAGCTGCTGGTCGGCGGTTCCAACCCTGCCAGCGGGCTTTCTTTATTCAAGATTGGCGCTACTAACTGTTTGAATATCAGCTCTTGCTTATATATTTCGAATGTATAGTGTGGTCTAGTGGTTAAACTAATAACTCTAAAGGAGCTAAGTTGTGGGCTCGAATCACACTCAAAAATTTTGCCACCTGCTGTCATGTCAGCTTGATGATGTCATGCTGACATCATTGCACTAAATTTCTTATCTGAATTTCAAATTGCCGTAACTTCTTCATACAAGCTCCATTTTTAATGAAAAAAATACCGTTGGAAAGCTCTCATCAAGCTCTTTATTTTGAAATCCATTGTTGACCAATTTCGAGATGGTCTGATTTTGCCTCCTATCTAGCCCTCTGGTTTGCCTGTTGACCAAAACTTTGACCACGCATAACTTGCACAAACGGACTCCTTTTCGCTCCGTTCAAGTTGCGTTAGAATCAGGATGCTGAGATCTTTCTAATGGTGCAAACATTTAGAGATTTGAAGACACTTCAAATTTCACTAAGATTGTCCACTGGATCAAGCCTCCCCACTGAAGACCTTTTGGACCTCCAAAAGTGACATTTATTCTAACATAAAGTGAGAACTTGGCCTCCCCACTTGTCCTGTATCATCTGTACATTTGAATACCTGGCTCGCAAGCACAATGAAGACTGCAACAACATTGTTGATCATAAACATTATTCTATCACTTCCATAAGCATCTACATCAGTTGTCGTAGCCACTAACCAACAAACATTGACTAGCATCAAGCTAAACAATAATGCAGAAATGAAAGAGAATAAGTCAACAATATATCGATCCTTAACAACAGGAACATCTTTACCCAAGGAACCATCAATGCTTTCAATCATCATTCCCTCATGTTGTACTGCAGGTGCATCCTGCAACATCTGACCTTGGTTAGCTACTCCAAGTTCAAGTGTAGAACCACCTATACTGATAGACATAAGAGTTAAATCTTTACTTGCATTAATTGCCCTCTTTAACTACCCTGTATTTGCAGAAGAATGATTAGTCTTAATCTTGTGAGAATGTACAATATACTGAATGCCATCTTTAAATAAGTGATAATGATTCTTTTCCCTGTAGAAAATTGCTTTTCTGTCATAAAGATAAGGGCTACCAAGCACTATCCCATAGATATCCAGTGGAACCACATCAAATTGTACTTCATCCACAAATTACTTGTGATTGTGAATCTTAAGGTGCATTGTCTTGTTACTTGCAACTTATCATTTTCACAAATCCAACCTAGTGGATAAGGTTTCTTATGTAATGTAGTTTTCAATCCCAAGTTCTTTATAACACTTTTAGAAATCAAGTTCACTTGAGAACCACTATCTATGAGTGCATCAATTTTAGTGTTCTTAGCAACAAACCTTAAATGGAACAACTCATTCCTTTTTTTATCTTCTAAGACATCATTAACTGGAGAAGTAGAAGCACAACTAGCAACAAAAACACTAGAAATAGGAGCTTTACCTTTCAAACCCATAGCTGTTATCTTAGTCTCATCCTCTGAATCTAAACCAAGATCCATAACAACATTTGTGGCTTTCTCCTTACCTTTCTGTTTCTGATTCCATCTCTGAGCCCACTTAGGCTTCAGTTTAGGATGCAACTGCCAACAATGCTCTTCATTATGACCCTTCTTGTCACAATGAGTGTAAGAAAGTTTATCATCCTTCTTGACTACAGATGTCTTCTTTCCTTTCCCTGTCTCTACAACCTTAGAAGATTTCTTTACATCATTATCAAACTTATCAATAAAAGATCCTTTACCCCTTGACTCTAAGTGTGTAGCTTGAACAGACACTTCATCCAAATTACAAGGGTTCAATACCAAAATAGAATGTCTAAGGTAGGAATGCAGACCTCCTATGTATTTTAACAACATATCCTGGGCGTACAAAGGAACATTCAAAGCAATAGCCCTTTTCCTAAATTCATGGGTGTACTCTTGGACAGTTTGACCTTTCCCTTGCCTAAACATTTGCCAATCCATCATTAACTGTTGCATATGTCCTAGGGGATAAAACTGCTTCTTAAGAGCATTAACAAACTCTGCCCAAGTTAAACTAACTCTACCATGTCGTGAAACTTCTGCCTTAGTCTTACTCTCCCACTAGGTTAAAGTTGTACCCCCTAACCTAAGAGTAGCTAATTGAATCCTATCAACATCATCTAATAGGTTCTAGAATCTACAGTAGACTTCTACTTGCTGAATCCAATCATCCAATTTTTCAGCATTAAGTTCACCACAATACTTAGGCAAGTCAAATTTTACATCTAGTTTGATCTTAGGCTTATACCCACTCTTGAAAGGATTAGAAGAAGTAGAATGAGGAGAAGATGGAGAAGAAGGAGAAGAGGGAGGAGAAGAAGAAGAGGGTGGATCTGGTTTCTTGTCACCATCTCCATGATGTTTCCCTTTCTTTTTTTCATGTTCTTTCTGCTCTTGCCTCTCCTAAAAAAGAATGTCCACCTTAGCCTTCATCTCGAGGAATGCTCTTTGAAATTCTTGCTCACTGATCTCATCAGGAACGTCCATTCCAGAAATAGACATTTTTGGAAAAGTTCTTCGCTTCCCGATCTCAGGATTAAATTCTTCAAGCTTGCCTTCACCCTTTGGAATTCTGGATCTTGTTAGCATTCAAAAAAAAAAAACTGCAATAATAGTCAACTAGGCTCTGATACCACTTGATCTGATGAACGTATCTAGACTATTTGCAGCAATGAATGCTTAATAAAATCAAATTAAATAAATCATAGCTTAGCGGAAGTCTTAATTCATTTAATATCAATGAAATCAAAACTTAAGATGAGAAACAAAATTGAGAGAGAAGATAAGAAGATGCAAACAGAGTTTGATTTCAGAGTTCGCCACAAACGTGACTACGTCTCCGGGTCGGCTCCAATAGAGCACGACCGATCCGATTAATCTCCAAAATAAATTACAAATGCACCAAGATTATTTCCTTAAACACATCAGCATAGCATGCCCTCGATGTGCAGAATCAAAAATCTCTTAAACATTCTCCTGTTCTCACCACCTGAATGCTTCCAAGAGTCTCCTAAACCCCCTTTTTATACATGAAATTAGCAAAAATAGAGCTATAACAAAATTTACAAAAATAACCCCTTTAATTAATTCCCCTCTCAGAATAACCTATTAGCCATTTTTAACAGATTTGGCTAATGTCAATTTTGGGACAAAAAAAATAACAAATAACCTTAATTTGCTAAGGTTGGCGGGTTTGTTCAAAGGATAAATATAAACAGGCACAAAATAATTTTTAAGTGCACAAATAGCGCAACGGCCAAACTCATTTTACAGTGAGCCACCGGTCGGCGGTTCCAACCCCGCCGGGGGGCTTCCTTTATTCAAGATTGGCACTACTAACTGTTTGAATATCAACTCTTGCTTATATATTTTGAATGCATAGTTTGGTCTAGTGGTTAAACTAATAACTCTAAAGGAGATAAGTTGTGGGTTCGAATCCCACTCAAAAATTTTGCCACCTGCTGTCATGTCAGCTTGATGATGTCATGCTAACATCATTGCACTAAATTTCTTATTTGAATTTCAAATTGCCATAACTTCTTCATACGAGCTTCGTTTTTTATGAAAAAAATACCGTTGGAAAGCTCTCATCAAGCTCTTTATTTTGAAATCCATTGTTGACCACTTTCGAGATGGTCTGATTTTGCCTCCTATCTAACCCTCTAGTTTGCTTGTTGACCAAAACTTTGACCATGCATAACTTGCACAAATGGACTCCTTTTCACTCCGTTCAAGTTGCATTAGAATCAGGATGCTGAGATCTTTCTAATGGTGCAAAAATTTGGAGATTTGAAGACACTTCAAATTTCACTAAGATTGTCCACTGGATCAATGTGTGTATGCTTTCTCTTGGTTAATTTTATAATGATTGTGTGTAAAAATGAAGAGCCCAAACATCCTTTATACTATTTTTTAGGTGAGAAAATAATACAAGTCGACTGGGAAGAAATACATCATTTACAAGTTTGAGACATATCGGGCCCCACAACCCAAAATCCTTGGGGTATAAGTCAAATTAGGTTGAAATCTTTCTGGAATAGGTCAAGGTTGACCTCTTCCTAGACTAGGTCAACCTAATTTGACCTATTCCTTAAAGGGCCTAGATATAAGTCTCCTCAAAATCTCAAAAAAAGGTGCAAACAAAAGTGGAAAATTATAATATCTCTAGGTGATATGGCCAAAAAGGTGATTAAATAACACTTAAGGGACTAAGTCGAGAGATGAGAAATGTCCTATAGATGTGAGCTAGATTGGAAGAGGGGAGATATAGACCAAAATTATACTAAGGAGGGCTAAAAGGTCTCATAATGAGGTGCTACCATTTTAAGATGATGCATTTAGCTCCCACTTTGGTGGGAGTATGAGGCAATTCATACTCTTAGTAAAGGAAGAAGAGAAATGAGAAAGTGTCACAACAAGATAGAACCTCACCAAGCTCAAGGACATAAGCCCCCTAACCTATGATCCTAAATATATTCCCATGAATAAGAGAATGAAAACAAAGAAAATAAATAACAAAAGGAAAATAAAGAAAAACAAAATGAAAATAAAAATACTCAAAAAGTCCAAATGAAGTACTAAAAGGGGCCTCAATCGACACTAGTATCATATTTAAAAGGTTATTAGAAAGCATAAGATATCACATAGGAAAGACAATTCCATCACACACACACACACACGCACATGCACGTGCAAAGAGAGAGAGAGAGAGAGAGAGAGAGAGAGAGAGAGAGAGAGAGAGAGAGAGAGAGAGAGAGAGAGAGAGAGAGAGAGAGAGAGAGAGAGAGAGAGAGATTTTATCTCGTTGAGTAAGGTTTTTGTGTATTACTGTGAATCACAAAAAGGAAGGATTGAATGGTATAGAAGGTTTATCTACTTGATAGTCAATCCTAAAAGAAAATAAGGTAGGATCAATAGCCTAGATGGTTTGTGTTCCTTGTAGTCAATCATGTGTACCCATTGATGGCTTATGCATGCATGTGTATGTGTGTCCACCTGTGGATCAATTCCTTAGTATTAAAATGGAGTGTAAATGTTCATGTGTTCTCTGTGGATGGACAAGGGTATTTTATCCATTGAGAAAATGTGTGTATGTGTTTCACCAGGATGGATAAGTATTACAAATACCCAAGATGTTGCAATGTAAACATGTAAAAAGTAAAATGCATTTCCTTGGGATGGAGAAGTATCACTAATACCATTAAGCAGTGGCATGTAAAAGTATCATGGATACCCAAGATTTAGCATTGTAAAAATGTAAAACATAAAATGCATTTCCTTGGGATGGAGAAGTATCACTAATACCCATTGAGCAATGGCATGTAAAAGTAAAATTGCTTTACAAATAGACTATAATACAAGGAGGGTGTATGTATGTTTCTCTCCTTAAGATGACTATGTAGTCATAGGTGTGTATGTATGTCTCTCTCCTTAAGATGACTATGTAGTCATAGACATCATGAGGAAGAGAATTAAGGATGTCTACTTCTATCAACAAGGAGATATCATCTAGTAATAGTGTATGCCACAAACTTAGTGAATAACATTGACTCTTCTAAGCTAAGAAAATAGATAAATTATGAAAGGATATGTAACTTATTAAAAGAGACCCTTTAAATGAAGATATCTTGTGTGAAAGATATCTACCTTCAAGATGAGTGTCATGAAAAAAGATAACATTTTTAAGAGAAAAGAGAGGAAAAAGAACAAGAATGCACCTACTCAGCCTCATGTGTATAGGTGGAATAGGGATCCTTGAATGAAGGATAAAAAAACTTAAAGAAAAAAGTAAGGTTAAATGTTAATTATGAACATATTTTTGCAAATAAAGAAGAGGTGACAATCAAAGACATGGATCTCTTGTATATAAGAGATAATCATTATAAAGACACAATTCATTATAGGAAAATAATGTTACATAATGAACAAATATTTATTGAAAAGGAATATTGTTGAGGTATAGAAATGAGGTAGATTGTCAAAACCTATCATGAGAACAATCATTATTTTGTCATTGATGTCAAACTTGCTACTTGATGGTAAGAAAATTGCTAACTTTGGTCTAAATGCTATCATTTGATTGATTGATGAAGATGATTTGAAAATAAAGAATAACAAGAGTACCTAGAGAAAGGTTCAGTTACATGGTGTATAAAAGAAGCACTAAGACCAAGTAAGACTTTGATGATATAGTGTATTGTTTATCTACTTAAGGCTACAATGAAAGGATACTTGAGAAAACATAGGAAAAAGAAATGTGTCTACCAAGGCTGACTAAGTAAAGGGAGTTTAATATGTGCTGAGCACCAGTAAAACTTAGTATGTGTCGAGCATCAGAGAATAATAGTAATGACCGAGTGAAGACTTAGTGTATGCCGAGAAACCTAGTGTTGAATGAGCATCATAAGATAGTTATTATCGAGCAAACATCATGTTACTGCTGAGTGATAGTAAAATGAGTTTGATCAAAGATTTGATGAATCTGAGCCGACATAGTTGTTTTCTTGAATTGTGTGAAGTGTGTTGAAGATAATTGTGATGAGCTTGTGGCATAGAATTCAAGATAAACCATTTTGAGGAAAATCTAATGAGGATTTTAAGGGAAGTTTCTAGAGGGAACAAAATGGAAAAGAGGGAAGATACAATGAATCTGACCTAAACCTAAGATGGACGATCAAGATTAAGCGGTAAAAGATCAAAATTCTCTATATAAGGAGATACAAGGCTAGAAGCAAGGTATGAGTGAAAAAAAGAAAAGGAATTTGGAGGTGTTGCTTCATATGGTGGCTAAAGGAATGAACCTATAGTTGGCATACTAAGCATGAAGGCTTACGGAGGTGAAGGCTTGAAGGGTGAATAAGTAATCAGAGATGAAGGGGAATGAATGCCAAGTAGAATGAAGAGCTGAATGACAGATCTGTAATCTGCAAGTGAGTTGTTTTGTTATTAGATCAAGTCCTACTATTACTTTCTAGCAATTGTATTAGTCTAGATAAGTCCTTTGGATTAAGATTGACCTAACAGTCATAAGTAAATCCTTTAACTGGGTGACATTATAATGGAATGTTCTAAAGTTCTTTAACAAGGCTCACTTTTAATAGGGTGATTGAAATCCTTTAATAAAGGTCACATTTAACAGTGTGTATTGTAACCTTTATAAAGGATGGCTGCTCAAAGGGCTCACTTTAGAAAAGTAAAAATTGGTAGCATGTTACTGGTGGTTTTCCCAAATTGGGTTTCCACATTAAATCCTTCTGTCAAATTGTGCGATTGAATTTGTGCTATTTCATGTCTACATTTTTGTAAAGTTCATTTGACCTTGGACAATAATATTCTAAGGTTTGAGATATTGGATGATCTAATCAATGCATGCACATGTATTTGCTGAGTACTAAAAAGTTTTATCTATACATTTGGACCTTAATTAACTAATTCACCCCCCGATCAGTTATTCTAAATTATTCCAATAATTGGTATCAGAGCTCTTGGTGCTTGAAGAGGAAATGATTTGAAGGTAATTGAAGCTAAAGATCAAGATGTATATAAAGGAGGTGCCCAAGTTAAACAAGGAAAATTTTCCTACATGGAAAAGTTTGATGAAGTTTCAGTTAGGAGGACTTAGAGATTATGCACAGTCAACTATCACCATTGAATATGTTGAAGTAGTTGGAGCCCCAACTATTGAACAACTAAAATAGAAGAAAGAACAGAATCAAGCAATGGTGGAGATTGCATCTACCCTAAGCTATTCAAAGTTTGAAGACATCAAAGCATGTACTACTACTAAAGGAATGTGAGATGCCCTATAGAAGATCTATGGAGGAGACAAGAATGTGCTGAGAGCCAAAGAAAAAAGTCTAAGAGGAAAATTTGATGAATGAGAATGCTAGAAGGTGAAACTATAGTCTAGTATTGTGCAAGAATCAAATATGTTGTAAATGAAATCAGACGAGAAACTGGAATTATTGAAGATCAACATAGTGTTAAGAACCCTACTGCCTATCTATGATATTAGAGTCTCTGCTATACAAGTACTGGGGTGTACCCCTAGTATTGATCTAACCCTTGAATGACTGGTTGGTAGACTCAGTGCTTTTGAACTTTCAAATTTTGATAATTTCAAATATGAGAATATTGATTCTTCTTTCAAAGCTAAACTGACACTCAGAGAACCTAAAGGAAAGAAAAAGGTCAAGCAAGTTGCTAGTGACAATGAAATAGATGATGAAGATCTAGAAGAATTGGAAGCACTGCTAGCTAGGATATTTCATAGAGGCAAAGGAAAATACAAAGGTAAGTTACCCATCATATGTTTTTATTGTAATGAAGTTGGTCATATTGCAGCAAGATGTCCTGAGAAGACAAACAATAGAAATGAAGATAAATCCAAAAGTAGAAAAGATGAGAGTAACAAAGGCTATAAAGATAAGGGAAAGAAATCTTGTTACATTAGTGAAGAAGAATCTAATTATGAATTAGACGATCATGATGATGAAGTTGTCTATGTTGCTATGAAATATGATTTTGATGAAGATAAGGCAACTACATTAGTATCTTATGTAACTAGAAGCAATAGATGGATCATTGATAGTGGATGTTCTCATCACATGACTCATGACAAAATTAAGTTCATTACCCTTGAGCATTATAATGGAAATAGTGTTAGATTTGGTAATGATGCACCTTGTCTAGTGAAAGCTAAAGGATCAATAAGATTGATAAACAAGATCATGTGTGATAATGCTTACTATGTGGAAGGACTTAACTATAATTTGTTGAGTGTGTCACAATTGAATAGTTTAGTATGAAAAGTTGAATTTGAACATAAGAAGGCCAAGATCTATGATGTTGATGGAGAACTCATTGGAAGTGGTGATCAGACAAGAGGTAATATGTTTTATCTTGAGATGACTGGAGCAACCTGTCTTGTTGTATAATCTAAGGATGTGTGGCTATGACACAAAATATTCTGTCATGTAAATTTTGACGACTTGGTTAGTATTAGTAAGATGAAAAGAGTTAGAGGTTTGCCAAAATTGAAGAAACTTGATAATGTGATAAACAATGTTAGTTAGGCAAGATGACAAAGTCTAGTTTTAAGAGTAAGACTCATACTTTGAAAGAAATTTTGGAATTAGTTCAAACTGATCTATATGGATCAATTGATGTGCAAAGCTACAAAGGTGACAAGTATTTTATTCTATTTTTTGATGATTACTCTAGAATGATGGCAGTGATGTTTTTGAGAGAGAAAATCTAATGCTTTTCAAATGTTTAAGTGGTATTTGGAAAATTTTGAAAAGGAAACTGGTAAAATCTTGAAATGTCTGAGATTTGATAGAGGTGGAGAGTTTACATTGAATGAATTCAACAATTTTTGCAATGATAGAGGGATCTAAAGAAAAACTTTTGCACTGAGGACCCCTCCACAAAATGGGATAACTGAAAGAAGGAACAAATCTATGATGGATTGTGCTATAACACTAATGATGAAGAAGAATGTTGCTTTGAAATATTATAGAGAAGCTATCAGTACATCTGTCTATGCCTTAAACTGAGTACAAGTCTAGAAAAGTACAAATTTCACACCTTTTGAATTATGGTATGGATACTCACCCAATGTCAAATATTTTAAAGTATTTGGAAGCAAGTATTACATTCTTAAGGATAACATAAATGGAAAACTTGATGAAAAAAGTGAAGAAGGTATATTCCTAGGATATTCCACAAGAAGTAAAGCTTATACATGTTTAAATACTAACACTTGAAAAGTTGTGGAAAGTGAAAATGTAAAAATTGATGAATAAAAAGAAATACATGAAGATGGACAAATGAAGGAACCTAAGAATTACAAAACCTTTATGTACTACTATGAAGGCATGTCTGTTAATGTTGATGGTACTATGAACCAAGCTACTAATCAACAAGAATCAATGACTATCAAGTCACATACAATGGATGCTGAGTTGCATTCAAGAGTTGAGTTACAATTAGAAGCTAAGGTACATTCTTATCCTAAGATCAGTTTATAGGAAAGGAATGTTGAGTTACCTGATAGAGAAGTACACAGTGAACCTAAGATTGAACTTTATGAATGACCTATTGTTGAAGAAAGAAGAGTAGAGCCAAGATTATCAAAATATGTTAGAAGACATCATCTTGCTGAACAAATCATTGGAGAAAAAGAGGATGGACCAATGCCAAGGAATATATTAAGGAATGAAACATGTTTGTTAAGCATACATGAACCTAAATCAATGAAGTGTGCATTAGAGAATGGAGATTGGATTCAAGTCATGAAAGAAGAAATTGATCATATTGAGAAGAACAAAACCTAGACACTAGTACCAAGACCAGAGGATAGGAATGTTATTGGAACAAAGTGGGTATACACAAACAAATTGGATGAGAAAGATGAAGTAATAAGGAATAAGGTAAGGTTAGTCTATAAAGGTTATACACAAGAAGAGGGAATGGACTATGGAGAGACATTTACCCCAGTTGAAAGATTGGAAGGAGTAAGAACTCTGCTTGCTTATTCTACTTATAAAGGATTCAAAGTTTATCAAATGGATGTTAAGTCAACATTTCTGAATGGTATACTAGAAGAGGAGGTGTACATTGAACAACCTGAAGGATTTGTTGATCCAAACAATAAAAATATGGTTTGTATATTGCACAAAGCTTTATATGGTTTAAAGCAAGCTCCCATAGCATGGTATGAAAGATTGCACTATTATCTTGTGAAGATTGGTTTTGAGAAGACTGATGACAACAATGATCTATACTTAAAGAAAAAAGGAGGTAAAGGAATTTTACTAGCTAAAATATTTGTTGATGATATCATATTTGAAGGACAAGATGTATTGTGTAAGACATTTGCAAATGAAATGATGAAAGAATTTGAGATGTCTATGTTTGGAGAAATAAATCTCTTTGTTGGATTTCAAGTATATTAGATGAAATATGGCATTTACATCACTTGGTCCAATTATATAAAGGAAATCTTGAAGACTTTTGGTATGGAGGATTCAAGACTAGTTAGTACTCCCATGGTGATAGGATATAAACTATCCAAAACTGATGATTCTATTGAAGTAAATCAAACATTGTATAGGTCTATGATTAGAAAATTGCAATATGTAGTTCATAGAAGACATGATATTGCACTAACTATTGGGATTGTTGCAATATTTTCTACAAATCCTAAGGAGAATCACTTAATAGTTATTAAAAGGATTATGAGATACTTAAAAAGGTACAAAAGACTATGGTCTATACTACAAGAAGAATGACAAGTTTGAGTTGAGAGCCTATATAGATGCTAATTATGTTGGAAATATTGATGATATGAAAAGTACAAGTGGTGGAGCATTTTTATTAGAAAAAAGATTGATTTCCTGGAATAGCAAGAAACAAAATTGTATTTCACAATCTACTACTAAAGTTGAATATGTGGCTGCTGCAATGAATTGCAAAAATATGGTATGGATCAAACAATTACTCAAATGAATGAAGGAAGAAATCACTAAATTTGTGATAACCTACTATGACAATACAAGTGCTATAAACATATCTAAGAATCCTGCAATGGACACAAAGATAAAGCCTATTGCTACCAAATATCATTATTTGAGAGAATTGGTTTGGGACAAAGAATGGAATATGTGAATAAAATGGAACATATAACTGATATATTCACAAAGGGTCTAACTAAGTATGCACATGAATATCTTAGAGTTAACCTAGGGGTGATACCCCTATCTCAAGCTACTTAAAGAAGTAATAGTAGTGCCTTGCATCAACCTAGTTGAATGACATACATTAAAACTTGATGCAGTGGATCTTACTTTAGGAACTACCTATAGTAGGGAAGGAACTGAAATAGAAGATTTATAGTCATAAGCAAGGTGATAGAGTGAGAACTTTATCAAGAAAGCCTGAATTGCATATATCTACATGAATAGATGACAAGTCTTTGGCATTGTTGTCAAAGAGGGAGAGTTTTATCAAAAAAGAGGAAGAGTTTACATTGAATATCTTGAAGAGAGAGTTTATCTAAAGAAGAAGAGAGATTGCAAAGAAAATAGTAACCTAGATAGAGGAAGGTCATACACTGATAGAGGGAAAGATTTCAATAAAAGGTATTAAGTTTTTTTTTGGTATTATTGTTGGTATTGGTTTTCCATCAATGCCAAAGAGGGAGATTATTGAAAAAAATTATTTTTGAAGTACATAAATGATGAGAACAATCATTATTTTGTCACTAATGTCAAACTTGCTACTTGTTGGTAAGACAATTGCTAACTTTGGTCTAAATGCTATCATTTGATTGATTGATGAAGAGCATTTGAAAAGAAAGGATAACAAGACTACCTAGAGAAAGGTTGAGTTATATGGTGTATAAAAGGAGCACTAAGACCAAGTAAGAATTTGATGATATAGAGTATTTTTTATCTACTTAAGGCTACAATAAAATGATACTTGAGAAATGACAAGAAGAAGACTATGCAAAAAGAAATGTGGCTGCCAAGAATAACTGAGCAAAGGAAGTTTAGTATGTGCCAAGCACTAGTAAAACTTAGTATGTGTCAGGCATTAGAGAATGATAGTAATGACCAAGTGAAGACTTAGTGTATGCCGAGAAACCTAGTATTGATCGAGCATCAGAAGATAGTTATTGCTAAGCAAACAATGTGTTATTGTCGAGTGATAGTAAAATGAGTTTGATAAAGGATTTGATGAATACGAGCTAACATAGTTGTTTTATTGAATTATGTGATGTGTGTTAAAGATAAGTATGATGAGCTGGTGGCACAAAATTCAAGATAAACCATTTTGAGGGAATTTAATGAGGATTACAAGGGAATTTTCTAGAGGGAAAAAAATGGAAAAGAGGGAGAATATGATGAATTTGACCTAACCCTAAGATGGATGATCAAGATTAAGCAATAAAAGATCAAAATTCTCTATATAAGGAGATACAAGGCCAAAAGCAAGGTGTGAGTAAAAAAAAGAAAAGGAGTCTGGAGGTGTTGCTTCATATGGTGGTCGAAGGAATGAACCTGTAGTTGGCATACGAAGTATGAAGGCTTAAGGAGTGAAGGCTTGAAGGATGAAAAGGAAGTTAGAGATGAAGGGAAATGAATGCCAAGCTAAATGGAGAGCTAAATGAGAGATTTGTAATTTGCAAGTAAGTTATTTTGTTATCAGATCAAGTCTTACTATTACTTTCTAGAAATTGTATCAGTTTGGATAAATCCTTTCGATTAAGATTGACCTAACATTCATAAGTAACTCCTTTAACCAGGGGACATTCTAATGGAACATTCAAAAGTCCTCTAACAATGCTCACTTTTAATAGGGTGATTGAAATCCTTTAATCAAGGTCACATTTAACAGTTTGTATTGTAACCTTTAACAGGGATAGCTCCTCACAGGGCTCACTTTAAAAGAGTGAAAATTGGTAGCATGTTACTGGTGGTTTTTCCCAAATTGGGTTTCCACGTTAAATCCTTGTGTCAAACTATGTGATTGAATTTGTGGTATTTCATGTTTACATTTTTGCAAAGTTTATTTGACCTAGGGCAATAATATAGTAAGGTTTGAGATATTAGATGATCTAATCAATGCATGCACGTGTATTTGTTGAGTACTAAAAGTTTTATCTATACATTTGGACCTTGGATAATTGTTTCACCCCCCTCTTACTTATTCTAAATTATTTCAACAATATCATTGTACCAAGGAAAGTTGTTCCTTAGAGAAAGAAAGTAAGAATGCAAAAACGACCTTGCTCCCTAGGAATGAGGTAAGAAAAAGAAGTATATGGTAGATTATATAATTAAATCTTGTAAGATATAAATATATGTCATAAGCAACAACTAATTATTGTGCACAAAATGCAAACACCCTATATCCAATAAGAGCTATCATTTAATACTGCAACACCATAGAGAATAAAAGTAAGAAACATCATAGGATATGCAATTCCAAATAATTTAATATGCTAGAAAATATATCACATGTGAAGTAAGATACAAATAATTATTAAATGATAAACATTAAAATCCAAGGCACGAAAAGACATTTCTAGGCATAGTCACACAATCTTGCATGTAATAAAGCATTATATACCCACAAATAAGAATGTGCCATAAAATAATAGAAGTCTACAAAGAAATTAAGGCAGGAGATGAAAGGATTTCATGTTATGCCAACTTATTTATCATGAAAGGAACCAAAAAGGGATAGACGATTGTTGGTAAATAGATTTTTTCTTTCAGATTATCACTCTTTAATGCCCAATTCGGAACAATATCTGATCATAAACAATTGGAAAGCTCTTTGTGAATGTACTAGCTTTCCTCTGAATTGGTAGGTACAGCTCCCTAAAATAAATTTGTAATGAATTTTTTTTTCTTCCTAAACTACTTTGGGGTATGTTCTTAACCCGAGAATAGTAGATGGATAACCGAACTAGACCTAAATAAAATCCAACTCAGGCAAATAAAAACTTCTCAACACTGGAACAGATTCATGTACCCACACATCTTATGAGTCCATAAATCTCATCCACATAATCAACTGATGCTGAACTAAGCAAATTCAAACCTAAACTATAACTAATAAATTGGAAATACTAACAGAATCTCTTCGTCGAATAAAACTGTAACAATACTTATCACACTCATCTATTGCCTCGAAACAAGGGGGGAAGCTTTGTTCTTCCTTTATTCCCAGTAAAATAGAAAGAGAAACATGAACTAAATACAATACCTACTGGAACAAAAAATAATTGACATAAAATACCAATCAATTGTCTCTGCAACAAAAAGTACTTCACACCAAAAATTTTCCAACCTTTTATTAATCTTTTCAATTCATACATATAATTTTTTTTGAGATGACTGTTACAATGGAAGTTTAATTGGTTCATCTTCTGAGGGTGACAAATGGCAAGATGCCAGTTTGTCATATTACAAAATTAGGAAAGAAAACAAAAAGAGGACATTATATGAATCATTTAGGTTTCTTCCCCTTTTAAGTTTTCACTCTATCTGACTTGGCAGCAACCATTACTAGGATTAGTTCCTCATGATTGGGCATGTGTATATTGGTGAATCTCAAAAGCCATTTTGCATGTTCCCTTTCCAACTCTTTTACACTATTCAACTGATTTGACAACTCCATGATAGCCACATGTATCCATCCACTGAGCACCTGGAGTTCTTTAGTTCAGTTCTGGCTACTGGATGCCACTATGAACAAATTATCCAAATAGGTTGAGAAGTTTCTTTTCATCACTTACACTCTAATGAGGTCTTTTCCTTGACCATTGGTTTGAGAGTTAGTGTGTAGCCCTCTCATCAATTCAAATCCTTTATCTTGGGTCTTTTTTATCTTATCTTCTATCTCTCTGAGCCCTTTCTCAGCTTCTTGAATCATTTCAAGCTTAAACTACATACTTTGGAACCATTCAAACAAAGGTTCATTACATTTTTTTAGAATCTTGGCTTTGAATACTTCCTTGGCCTTCATTTGCATGATCATCTTCAAGAGGGAGAGACATTCATCACACCTGACTCTTTCTCTAGCTAGAGTGTTACTGTTAGATAATATGTTATCTTTTTTTGTTTCCAATTTGAGGATAACATTTCCAATTTGATCTATGAGAGAAAATCCCTCTGACTTGAGTTTTTCAATCCATTCTCTTCTAATTTGGCCATAGTACCTATCTTCTTGGAGTTG
Organism: Cupressus sempervirens; assembly: GCA_028749045.1. Taxonomy (NCBI): domain Eukaryota; kingdom Viridiplantae; phylum Streptophyta; class Pinopsida; order Cupressales; family Cupressaceae; genus Cupressus; species Cupressus sempervirens. The sequence continues at coordinate 8,146,233 of CM053793.1, read as the reverse complement.
GGAAATGAGAACTTTCACTTTGGTTGCACTAGGAGTCTGAGTCACAGACATTCCAGAAATAGTTTCCAGTGGAGTGACTAGCTGCCTAATGAACTTATTCAACTCTTCTATTGCTGCCTTCATCTTGATCTTGGACAATTTGAGACTCTCTAATTGTCCTTCTATCACTTCATTGCTTGATCTCCACAAGCCAACCTTTGTATCATGTCTGGCCTCCCCATGGTCTATTAAATGCAAAGTAAAATCCTTAGGAGTCATATCCTCAATTCTCCCTCCTTTGTTTGGCTTTGCTATCTCCATTGTCAGGTGCCCTGTTTATGGATCTTGTCCAAGTATGGACAAAGTCTTTTGCTTCTTAACCTTTGTCAATGTAGTCCCAGAATGAACCGCAAGGGACACAATGTATTTTGTAGAAACACCCTCATCTTTTCTCTTTTTTTCCTCTCCAAAGTATCTTCTAGCCAAGAGTCAGTTCCTATCACCTTGGAATTTTTTTTGAGTGATTCAATGCTAAACATCTTCTTCTTCACTGGAGTCATGGCCATAGTAGTTGAAGAGAAAGGATTCTTTGAATCCTTGGAGATGAGTCTAGAAGAAACCTGGCCTTTCTCCATCTCTAAAGTCTTGCTCATCTCTTCATCTAATTCTGTTGACTCAATGGTGCTACCTTTTCCATCCCCTAAGTCCACTATCTATATGGGGGAACCACCTAGTCTCAAAAGGGGAGCACTTGCTGATGGCACAGGGCTATGATGAGGGTATGGAATTAGAGTGGCATGTAGAGAAGGAACATGGGTAGTGTGAGGAGATGTAATGAGAGTAGTATGTGGGTAAGGTACTGGGAAAGGAGCATTGCCCTTTGGTTCTTTTGCTTTCTTCTCTTTAGTGCCAGTCTGGGTTCCTATAACTAGCAAGGATCCATCATGACATGTTGGGGCTATAGGAACATTCTTGTTTTGGGGTTGATCACCTCTGCCCACAGGTTGAGGTTGTCCTTGGGTGGAAGCTATGGTCACACCTGTTGTAAGACTCTGAGATGAAGTAGGCATTGCAGCTGCTAGAGAGGCTTGAGTGGCTACACCCTTACTCTGGCTCTTTCTGGCTGTCCACTCAACCCACTTCCTAGTTCTTTTGATTATCCTTGCCATCATAATATGAAGACTCTCCTCCACATCCACATATGGCTAAGAACTAATAGGAATTCCTCTTAATTTAGTAAGATATGTATTGCTATACATATTTTGACCATCATCTTCTAATCCCTCTATGTTGAGATCAACACCATATGTCTTTATTTGTTCCACCATGAGTATGGAAAATGCACGATCATGGCTCTCCAACTCATCTCCGCAATTTTCCCAATAATCTTCCAGAGTGGTGACATGTTTGATCACACTCCCAATCTGAAGCACCTCCCTTACATATCCATTTGGGTCGAACATGAGCCTCATAACTTCATATTCCTCCAATTTGTACTTACTCCTGAATGCTTTGAGCATGTTTTTAAACTCAGACCAAGAATCACAACTGTAAGCCCCAACCTTCATGGGGAACTTGTATCCCTACTTCCTTAGACTGGCACTCAGCATGTTCACTTCAATAGCTTGTCTTATGATCTCTATGAGCACAATCATGTCACTTGGGTATCTAGGCAGCTTCAGAGGAAATCCGTCGAAAGCTGCAAGACACAAAAATGAAAAGGATCAGAATTGAATGAAATAGCTACCAAATTGGCTAATGGCTACCATCACTTTTGGGCTAAACCTCCTCTCCGAGAATCCTTGTAGCTCCCTACAAATTCTCATTGTAAAAGAGTCATTAACCTTGACGTATTCTGCATAACTATTCTGTAACTGTAAGCACAGATAAAATTCATAACTTTTTACATCATCAGGAAAATCCTCTATTCTGGGGAGGCCCAACCACAATTGTAAATAAGCCAACATATAAATTAGGAAAGAGGACATGTAGAAGGTACTGTAGAATTTTGCAGCACTCAAAGCTCTGGACAGATGTTCACTAACCTCATACGCCCAATCAACATAATGTGTGTCTGAACAAATGATTTGCACTAAAAAGAAATATTGTTCTACAAAATTGAGTGCTTCTACCTCACCTTTCAACCAATGTAAAAGAACCAAGATGTCCACAATTTTAGGCTTAAGATCAATGCCAAAAAGAGTCTTAGGAACCTTACTCTTAGGTCCTCATGGTTTTTGGAACCAAGATCTCATGATTTCCTTCCACCACACCATCTTCTTCAAGGAAAACTTGGACATGGCTCCTCCCATGGTTAATTCGAAAAATTATTCCCATTTTGGAATCCAGAGGCAATTGACTATAATTTGCCAGTCAATTAAGATTAAAACTATGTGATCCGACAATAGAATTTTTTTAGTATTCAGATTGTAATAGTTAATGCATTCAATGATCAACTCAAGGGCTTGAATTGCTATTGGAAACCCGCTTGCTTCCACTAACCTGCTTCCTCAGAGTTTCTCTATTATTGGGTGGATTGGCTCCATCTTCAACCTCTTTTGGAAATCTTTCATGTCAAAGAAATGGAGTGAAGTATCTATAACATTTTGCAATATTGACTTAATCCCACACAGTCCATCAAAACCAGCGAATCTTGTTGCCATCTTAACTAAGATAGAGATGGACTGCAAATTTTTAAATTGAAAATAGTATAGAGAGTAGGGCCTTGTAACTATGAGAATTTTGAAATCACTTTATAATTTGACAACATAATAGTTCAAATAAGAAAGCGGTAGTTTAAAAATTAGTTATGTTCATCTCTATATAGAAATCTCAATCCACCCGTTAATCTTCAAGATCTATGCCACACGAGTGAATTAAAGGATAAATCTAGTAGATCATTAATTGTGGGGGTTTCTAATAGATTTTTGCATGTCATTTCATTGTTCGTGTTGGCCCAATGGTTACTTTCCTTTATTATAGACTTACTTTCCTATTTGTCACCAAGTTGCGAAGAATTAAGAATAGAGTACTCCGTGGGGAAAAATCTGCCCAGCTAGATTTTACTCAAGATTCCTTCCTAAATGTGATCAACTAGCTTCCATTATCTTTTTTAAGCATCCTGCGATTGATCTGTGAGCTCAACATGTTTACAAAAGTGATTTTTCAATGGATGCAAAAAATAGTTTCAAGGGTTTGAAAACCCGCCGTGGAGAAGGAAACTTCTATTTTTTCGCCTTTGTTCTTATTTTCACTTAGCCTTTCAAGTTAATATGTCTCTAGACTTTGGAAAGTCTCAAAAGAGCTACAAAAATAAAAAAGGAGACCACTTGCTTTTCTCTCTTACAAACGCCTTTGTTAGAAAATTGACTTCTGGAGTCAAAAATCCGCACTGGAGAGGCTGCTTTAGAATTTTATGCCAGATGCTATTCTAATCATTGTAATGATTTTTGAGTAACTCCTGAGGTAGAATACTACAATTTAAGAACAATCCATCCATAAAACAACTCATTTCCTCCTTTTTCTAGCTTGTCATGCGAGAGAAGGAAGAAGGTGAAAATTTGATGGAGAGACTTTTCACTTGGGAAAAGAAATTGACTTAGACATACCTAAACCTAATTGAAACACAAGACCATTTTTCACTTTGCATAATAGGTAGAGGATGAAAAGTGGGGCAACAAAGATCCTTGAGAGAAGAGAAAGAACAATTTATGCCCTAGATGATAAATTATTTATAATAAAGATGCACCTACCAGCATAACATTTCACTTATAATGCTACTTTGTACATAGCACAATGAATCAATGCAAGAGAGAACACCAAATTATAAGAGAATGAAAACTCACAATGGATATTAGATGCATGGAAGATGAGAAAAAGGTCACATTATGTCTCCCTAAGCAGTTGCAATTTATACTAGACATGTAATTTCAAGAAAATATAAGATTGTACTCATAACTAATCACAATTAATAAATGCAACAAATATATCATATAAAAGGAAAAAAATAAACAAAGGGAGATAATGGATCCCATGATATAGAGAGAAAGGAAATAGAGCTCTTTCCCTCAAAGTGAGGAGACAAAAGAAATGACTATTATGTTGCTCACAAAGTAGGACAATGAGCCCCGAAAAGATAGGGTAGTAATGTTACGTATGTAGGAGAAACATAATAGGGAGGTAGATGTATCAAGTAAAATGATCATGAAAAATAATGTAACAATGAATAGTCATTGAATTGTTAAGAAAACTATGGCAGACTTTTTGAAACCAGGGAATTAGGTGAAAAGTAGAAAACTTAATGTTAATAATGATCAAGCTAACCCAAAAATCCATTGGGCACTGCGAACCAAGGAAAAGAACCCTAAATCACAGAAATGCCCTAAATCGGAGTAGATCTAGTTGAAAAATTAGTTTGATACCCTAGTGGAGAGGCATGAAGAGCAAATTAAAAAGTTGGTACCACAAAGCCAAAAAAATGAAATAGAAGCATCATGGAACCCTAACCCTTGATCACATGTACAAAACATTCAAGAAAAAACTTCAATAGTAGAGGAAGGGTGGATGCAAGTCCAACTTTGAAAACAAAGAAATCCAAAGCAAAAAATCAAAGGTGATCAAGAAACAACACTTCAGATTCATGGTGAAAATAAGGAAGATAGATAGGATAAAAAAGCTATGTTCTTACAAAAAAATACGTACGCAAAGAAGGATCAAGGATCGAGTTTAAATTCTGGCATTCCTTCAAAAGAGAAACATACCCTAAATTGCCTTGTGGTCCATGGTTTCCCTAAACCCCATATTATCTCTAAAGCCAACAACATCCCTTTAAAAACTAACCTTGGCATTATCCCTAATTATTGTCAAACATCTTCCCTATGAATAAGCATGCTAAACCCTATTAGCATAAATTTCAATTCAGCAATTTCCTTCATGGAAAATCTGACTATCGATTGCAAGCAAACCATGAAATAGAAACAAAGATGGATAATACAATAATCATCAGTAACAAAATCACAGAAGACAAATGGTTTGAATTTGAAAGAAATGGTTTATATGTTGTACAGACGGGTCTGAAAGTAGAGAGATCAAAAATGGTAAAATGACTCAAATCTATGGACTCCAACCAGGTAAGTATTTCCTTCCTTTTAGATTCTTTAGTTTATATGTATTGTAAAAATTTAAAATTTAAAGTAGATCTACTTAAAAATGAGTTAAAACTTATAAATGGTTACAATTTAAATTTCTTGAAATGAAAGCCCAATTTTAATGATGTAGTGGTCAAAACTCTTAATTCACCAATCTGGGTTACATTAAATAACATTCCAACAAAACTCTGTAACATCAATATCTTCATTCAGATTGGAGAAAAACTAGGAGGTATAAAGGGATTTGAACCACATCATTCTAAATCCTTTAATGTGAAATTACTAGTTAACCTTAAACAATATCTATATGAACAAGAACAAATCAAAATTATAACAAATAGATCAATATATAAAATCAACTATACCATTTATTCTGGAAAAATCAGATATGTTAAATATCTAAAAGAAGGAAGAAGAATGACATCAAGCAGCTTAGATTTTAAGGAAATAAGATTCGATGAAAACAGAGAGGAACATGAAATAGAAGAGGTCATGAAGGAATAGGACACCAAGTATACAATAGGTAGAGAACAAAATAAAATAGACAACATAATGATCACATATAATAAGGAAGCTAAAGAATCTAAGATAATAGAACCAAAAATTATTTAGAGTGTCTCCATATGTATAGAAAATAAATCAAGAAAAATAGAGGAAGAGGATATCAATCAGAGTACACGAAGTAGATATAGGGAAGGAATCCAACTACTTAATGTATTAGGGAAAAAATATAAAGCTTAAAAGGAGATCATAAGCTAGTGGAATTAGAAGCCCAGGAACTAGAGGAAAAAATTAGAGAAATAAAAAGACTCAATGAGGAAATAGCACTAAAAATAAATGATGTCATAGATCAAATAGAAATCATATGATCATTAGAGAATTTGCAAAATCATAAAAAAGATAAATCTAATTCTAGAAAGAATCAGAGGAATAGAACAAGGTAGAGCAAAGAAAAGAAAAAACAATAGGAATGTATTCAGAAAAAAACTAATGGGATTGGGCCTCAAAAAAATGATAAGAATTTGGAACAAGAACTAAAAAAGACACAATTAGTGGAGGACATAGAAAATTTATGGCTCTTCAACTCAGAGACAACTCAAAAACTAGATATAAGCACACTAATACAAAATAAAGGAAGAACAACATTTGCATCTTTAAATGAAGTAAACAAAGAAGAAAATGAAGAACATAACATTCTAGGAGTAATTCCTCCAGCATCATCTACTCAATGGAGTAACATTACCATAAGAGAAAAGAGCAAAAAATGAAGTTAATTTTTTGGGAAAACTCCAGAACACGAGGTAGATCCCTTCAAAGTATAGGAGAATTCAGAAACAAAGGAGGAAGAAGAACCAATAGACACAATAAAAGATTGGAATCCAACAAAAATAAGGAAAGCATCAGAGCACTCAGAACAAAACAAGGGTCAACATACAATAGAAGAGAATGAGAAAGAAATATGGCAGAATTGGGAAGAATATGGTGCATTGATGGACACAGAGCAAAGACCACTAGATGAAACATAAAATGTAGAGAATATTGAAAAAGAGGATAATATATTTCAAAATGAAGAACATATGGATTTAGTAGAACATATAATAATAGAATTAGAAGGAGAGAAAGAAGAGGAAGCAGAAGAAAATTAGAGTATCAATAATGCCCAGGAAAATATGGAAAACCTTGGCATCCATATCAATTAGGAAGGCATTAAAAATCCAAAGTTTGATAAGAAAAAAATGAAACAAGGAAGGAAATCACTAAGGGAGTTGAGAGAAGTAGATGGCCAGGCAAAAGAACAACAGAAGATTAGCCAGATTCTAAAAGTAGGGAAGGGGAAGAGCCTTCCCAGGACACTATGAAAATAACAACTTGGAATGCTAGGGGTATAAATGCCCCTAGAAAAAATGTTTAATAAATATAAATTTAACACAATTTGAATATGAAATTATATTATTACAAGAAACAAAACCAAACAAAGAAGAAGGAATAAAATTAGAAAAAAAAGGGTAGTTGGAACATAATTCTACAAGAATCAAGAGGAGCTTTAGGAGGGTTATGCCTAATATTGAACCCAAGAAAGATAAACCTAGATTTGATAAACTCCAATCATAATTGGATGAGTTGTAAAGTTAAGAGTGTTAGGAATAATCTACAAATAATTCTAAATAATGTATATGGTCCGACTCATAATGCAGATAAAAAACTACTATGGGTAGAAATCAACTTTTTCATAAGTAATCACAACAATGAATACATACTATTAAGAAGAGATTTTAATCTAATTTTAAATCTAGATGAAAAGTACGGAGGTATACAACATATAACACAAGATTCTATAGACTTTAAAATCTAGAGAAAACTTAATAAATTGTTAGATATCCCTATAAATAATGGAATATACACATGGAATAATAGGAGGACAAATTTCACCTATATAGTAGAAAAATTGGATAGATTCTTATTCAAAGGGGAATTAAGAAATATAGATATGGATCTACAGTCAACAATTTTTCCAATAGCAGGTGATGAGGCCAATTATTGCCTCTATTTTATGTTAATTTTAATACTTCTAGGAAATTTGTAAACTCATAACCAATTGAACTTATGATAGAGTCCAGATAGAACTGTTAAACCATGGGTAGATAATTATGTCATTTTATAAATATAATGAAGTATTTCATATAACCATCAGAATGTGTGTTCTAATATTTTTATTTAATTTGATTATGCTTATTTCCATATATATTTTTGCATAGAAACTAACTTGCTAGGAAAGGAAGAAGCTAGAGTGGTCGACAACATTCAAGAAGGAGCATCAAGGCCCAACTATAGCGAAGCAATCATTATGGCAGTAGAAGACATGACTACTACAAAGGAGGAGCCATTATTGTAGGAATGCAGAGACGAAGTGTTGCTATATCCCCTCTACATTTACTATTGTGCTAAATTGGTTGCCCAAACTTTATTGCTTATTCCACGGTCTATTATATTTCTCTCTTCTTCTTTGGTGGATTTTCAATTAGTTTGTTTTCTTTTCTATTTTAGAATAAGTGTTGATCCTCTATTTATATGGATTGGATAAATATTTTTAGAAGGTTGGAAAAGTTTATGGAAAAATGTTGTTGTCTCTTGTAGTGAGTTATATACAATTTTATGTATTGTTCTTATGTAAGGAGTTTTTGAAATATAATGAAGTAATTCTTAGTTTACATTCTTTGTTAATAGATTAGTAGAAGCCAACTAAGGGGTCCCACTTGGGAGGTGGATTAGATTAAAGTAGTGTAGATTTACTTCCAGCATTTCTAGTATTTCAAAGAGAAGTTATAGTTTCTTCCTACAACATTGTACTTTGTGAATGTTCCTACAACATCTATAAGAGTAGTTATAGTGGATGGTCTAGATTGAAATATAGGTTAGCACATAGTTGCATTTCTAGCATTTATTTTAGTAAGGAGTTAAGTGTGTTACTTTCTTTCAACACTACTGTAGGTTCTTTACATGTATTTAACTTTCCTGTAGCATAAGCATAATGACTCTTCAAGGAACCTAGTGCACATATCATGCTGAACATTTCAAGTATGCATCCCTGGGTTGACAAATTAAATGCACCTCATGGTGGGAGAAGTAATCCTTAGATTGAATAAACTATTTCTAAGTAAGGATTTAAGCATGATTATCACACACCTATTGTGAGGCAAACCATTTTTGGTGCCATTGTCGGGGATGGTGTCAAGCTAGGAACATCTTTTTGAGTCATAGTTTTTTTCTAACTAGTTTTTTAAAATAGAGATTTACAATCCTAAAAATTGCTTCACAAGCGTGAAGAATTCAATTGCATGCATCAAGGAGGAAGACAACAGGATGAATATGGTAGATTTCTTTCACAAGGTTCTGTTAATTTGAATGACAAAATTGAAGAGGTTGAGTTACCTTTTGAGGACACAAGTCCTGATTTTCCTACAACATCTTCCTCTAGAGAAAAATCTTTGGATATAAGCGGTCTTCAACCTTTTGTTGGAATCTTGACCAAATTTCTTGATAGTTCTAGTCCAAATCCACCTGTTGTTAACAATCCTATAGCTAATGCTCCTTTTCAACAGTAACCCCATAATCAAATACCTCTAGTAATAACACACCCCACTTTTCCATTTCCTCTACTAAGCCTCATAACCAATGCTAATCTCAAAAATATATTTGGAGCTACTCTTCCAAAGTTTTATGGCCTTCTAACTAAGGATCCTTATACTTTCTTATTTGAGTTTGACATACTTTGTCATAGCTTTAACTATAACAGTGATGCCCACAAGCTCAAGTTGTTACTAGCAATACTGAAAGAATTAGCCTTATGATGGTTCATGGGCTTAGGAGCCAATGCAATAGGTACCTGGGATGAGATGCAGACTCTGTTTGTGGAGAAATACAAAGATTACTACAAGGGTAGTGATCCAAGGGGAGATGACATTTTTATAATATCAAAAAGTAGGACAAAATATTGGAAGACTATGTTTCACATTTTTTGTACACAATGCAGAAGAACCCTAGCATGTACTGGCTGAGGATTCACAAAAACTAGTCTTCTTAAGAGGGGTAAATGATAATTTTGTGGAAGCATTAGACCTGATGGCTAGTGCTGATATATACAAATCTTCCTAGGATGACCTTAAGAAAATTTGTCTTAACTACTCAAGGTCAACTGTGAAGAAAGGTAGAGGGTAATGGTCCATAGTCACTAAAAGGATCAATCAAGGAATTTCAAAGCTTGAGATATCTAATTTACTCTTAGATTTCAAGCAAGACATCATAAATTATGTCACTACACATCTTGACACCATGACTATAAAAAAGAAGCATGCAAACAATGAATCACAATTGGCAAAGTATTGTCCTCATTGCTGCAAACAAAAGCAAGACTACACATATAAGCTGGTAGCCAACCTAGAGAATCAACATTTTCCAACTAAGTAGATGAAGATAGACGGGGACAATGATCAAGTGTTCTTCATTGCTCAACATCGACCATGGGCTTCAAGACAAGGTATGCCTCAAGATCCTCTAAAATTTTCAAATCCTTACAATAATCAGTGGCAAAACCTAAGTTATTAGAATCCTTCTCAGTACTCCCAACCTCCTTGACAAAACCAAAAAAATAACCAATGGCCTAATAAATAGAATACTCATTGGCAAAACCTAAGTTATCAAAATCCTTCTCAGTACTTCCAACCTCCTTGGAAAAACTAGCAAAACAACTAGTGGCCTAATCAACAAAATAATCAATGGCAAAACTAGCAAAACAACTAGTGGCCTAATCAGAAAAATAACTTGTGGCAAAATTAGAAGAATCAATGACAACCACTACAAGGAAATTGGCAAAAAAAAACCAATGGAAGGGTCCTCCATAATGGCCTAACCAAATTTTGGTAACCCACAACTACTGCCTCCAGTGCAACCATTTACAATAATGCCACTTCCTACACCAAATAATGCTAATCCTAAGCCAACCTAATTACCTATTCAATCTCAACCAAATCCAAACAATAAGAAACAACAATAGTAAGCATACACTACTGATAGTCAGTAGTTCCCTACTTATTCACTAGAGATATCTGATATCCATTTGAGATCTGGTACAACTTTACCTACACCAAAAAATCCTATTATCATGAAAGTTGTAGACACTCATGCAACACCACTTCCAGAAGCTACACTACAAATACTAACCTGCCAACTGATGTACCTAGGAAGACTATTGACCACACCTTAGTGAATCCTCCCTTTCCACATAGGTTAAATAAAGAGAAATCTATATCCTAAGAGGAAGAGACATTTGGTATTGTTAAGTAGTTGAAAAGCATGCACATCCAAATCCCTCTATTTGAAGCTATCAAGGACATCCCTATTTATGGAAAGGCTATTAAGGAAGCATGCTTTAAGAAGCTAGGGTGGAAGAAGAAAGATCCTTAAACAATCCATGTTGTCATAAAATTAGTAGATATCATGTTAGGGAAGGTAGTGATACCAAAGTATTTAGATCTTGGTAGTCCAGTAGTTAATCTGATCATAAATGGATAGTCTATGAAAATGCTTTAGTTGATTTGGGAGCAACAATAAATGTGATGAGTAAAGATACAATGCATAGGTTACACATAGAAGGCTTAAGGACAACTCCCACAATGATACAACTTGATGATAGTTCAACTATCACTTCAGATGGTCTCATAGAAGATGTGACAGTGACTTTAGATTCATGGGCATACCCTGATGATTTTCTTATCCTATCACCTAAAGTTAAACTTGCTAGCTATCTTATCATATTAGGGAGACCTTGGTTAGCCACCACTGACGCTAAAATTAATTACAGATTAGGCAATATGACAATTTCAAATGGTCAAATCATAAGGAAACTAATGTTATATCCATTTTCCCAACCCCAGCCAGACTTGGGAGAACCTATTTGGCCAGATTTAGGGGAAGAAGAGGAAGAGTTGAATTCTATAGCCCAACTCATGATGTTGCATAGGCATTCTTTTCTAAAAATGCAAGAGGAAGATGATGTAATATAGAGCATTCTTACCAATGAATGTATAGTGGCCAGAGATATTGCCGAGAGTTCTCTCTTAAAGCTATGTATCTATGATGACTGTGTCTACATAGCAAGCCCTAAGATAATTGATCAATTACTGCCAAGTAAAGTATCTACAAGTCTAGTACCAAAAGTGTCAATGGTAGAGGAACAACTACTGTGGAACTTTCTCCTAGTCATAATCTCCATGTAAACAACAAGTTGTCCCAATCACAATTGGGATTGTTAACCAAGCTCCTCAATCAACATGAAAAAGCCTTTGCTTGGGTTTATGGGGATATGGCAGGAGTGATCCCTAAACTCTTCACCCATAGGATCTACATCAATGATGGAAACTTGCCACTCCATCAGCCTTAGAGAAGAATAAATTTAGCATTGTGTAACATAGTTAAGAGTAAGTTGCAGAAGTTGTTGGATGTTGGATTCATCTATCCAATCTCTGATAGAAAATGTGTATCACCATTAGTTATTATACCTAAGAAAGGAAGTAAGTGGTGGAAATGTGTAGGTTATAGAGAATTAAATAATTCCATAAAGAAGGATCACTTTCCTTTTCCCTTTATTGACCAAATTTTAGATACTTTGGTAGGAAACAAATAGTTCTCATTTCTGGATGGATATAGTGGTTATAATTAGATAAGTATTGCTTGAAAAGATTAAGAGAAGACCACATTTACATATCCTTGGGGTACCTATGCTTATTTTGTATTACCATTTGGCTTATACAATGCACCTATTACTTTTTAGAGAGTTGTAATCAACATCTTTGCTGATATATCACATAATTACATGGAGAAATATGTGGACAATTTCACAATGTTTGGTGTCACATTTGAGGAAGCCCTAAAGAAATTAGAGAAAGTACTAATCTGATGTGAAGAACACAACCTGTCTCTCAAAAATGAGAAATTATTTTTGATAATGCAGGAAGGCACAGTCCTAGGATATTTTATCTCTGAAGCTAGAATCTATGTAGACCTTGTGAAAATAGAGGCAATTCTAACACTCCCTATTCCCACAAAGAAAAAAGAATTTAGATCTTTCCTAGGACATGCTGGCTATTATAGGAGGTTTATAAAAAAATTTAGTCAAATAGCTAGTCCTCTATATACTTTACTTACCAAAGAGGCTAAATTTTCCTAGACAAAGAAATGTGATGACTCCTTCTGGCAACTCAAGTCACTGTTGACAACTGCACCAATAATTAGGGGTCCTGATTGGACTTTTCCTTTTCAAATACATATAGATGCTTCTAACTATTCTATAGGTGCATTCTTAGGACAAAAATCACAAAACCTTGAAAATCTAATCTACTATATCAGTAAGAGCTTTCATGGACTAGAGTTAAACTATACAATGACTGAAAAAGAACTATTAGCAGTAGTTTAGGATCTAATTTTTTTTTTCCATTATGTAACTAGTTATTTCATATTTGTTTATACTGACCATGCACCAATTAAGTATCTCATAAACAAATCTGCCATCATAGGTAGGTTAGCAAGACGACTACTTCTTTTGTAGGAATTTGATATCACAATCATTGACAAACCTGAGAAAGTGAATGTGGTAGCTAATTATCTATCTAGAATCCACCATGATGAAGAAGATACTAATTTGATAGATAATACATTTCCAAATGAACATTTATTTGATATTTCTATCCAAACCCCATGGTATGTAGATATAGCTAATTATATTGCAGCTAAAAAAATGCCTGCACATTTGTCTTACAAGGATAAGAGGTTTCTTGTAGAGAAAAGCTTCCATTTCTCTTGGATTGATAACACACTATTTTACACTAGACTTGATCAAGTTATGAGGGATGTGTGTGAGAAGATGAGACATATGAAATTCTATATGCATTTCATAATGAATCATGTGGGGGGCACTTTGTAGAAAAAAGAACAATGTTGAAGATTTTAACAACTGGTTACTATTGGCCTACACTTCATAAAGATGAAACCAGTTATACATGAAAGTGTGATAAATGTTAGAGGATGGGCTAACCAAAAATATTAGATGAAATGATTCTCAATCCATAAGTGTTGGTAACACCATTTGAAAAATGGGGCACAGACTTCATTGGTCCAATAGATCCTCCATCCAATGGGAAATCATACATCCTCGTATGCACTAACTACCTGACAAAATGGGTCAAAGTCAAAGCCATGAAGCATGCCTGTGACTATAAAGTTGCCAAATTTTTGTATGAAGAAATCTTTACTCAATATGGTGTACCTATAGAACTTTTTACTAACCAGGTTGCTCAATTCACTTCCAATTTGATAATAGAATTCATGAAGGAATATAATATCAAACATCAGAAATCAAGCACCTATCATCCTCAAGCTAATGGACAAGCAAAATTTACAAATTGGGAGATAAAAGCCATCTTGAAAAAGATAGTTCATTTGCAACACAGATATTGGAGCAACAAACTACCATGGAAGACCACCACAAGGTTCACACTATTCAAACTATTATATGGAAAAGCAACAATGCTACCTATTGAATTTGAACACAAAACTTTAAGAACAACGTTGGAGTTAAACATTGATCTTCCTGCGGCACACAAAGAGTGCTTACTACATCTTAATTATTTGGATGAGATGCGTAAGTCTGCCTTGGAGCACACATAAATCATACAAAATAAAAGGAAACAATGGCATGACTCCCACATTAAGAGTAAACAATTTCAAGTTGGAGATTGGGCATTACTTTATGATTCTAGATTCAAAGAAATACTAGGCAAGTTGCATACATGATGGTTGGGATCCTATGAAATAAGCCATGTATTTGCAAATGGAGTAGTCCAGTTAACTACAATTGATCTAGTACACTTCAAATTATTAGTCAATAAACATCAGCTAAATTTTGTATCACCAGCCCCAAATAAAAGAAGCCTTCCTGCAGCAATTTCAATAGCCAATTTCAAACAAACAATAGATAACACTTCCTGCAGTAGAGGGTGCCAACCTTCTTCCTGTAGCTCTTCAATAAGAATTCCTTCAAGCATGCCCATAATAAAAACTTTATGTTTACATAAAGTTGAATTCTCCATTCACTTTCTAAATTCTTCTTTTTTCAACTCATTTCATTTCTTTTTCTACCACCCACCCACCTTCCACATCATCATTTTTTTATGCCTTCAATAATATGGCAAGTCTGCTGATGTATGTTGTCGCTATCATTCTTCCACTCACACCATCTTTATCTAGCACGTGTAATGATCAAATTGACAGGTATAAGCTTTTCAAATTTTACTCATTTTTAGCACATAGACTTAGTTGGTTATATCTACTACTGCATTAAATATATCATTGTGACATTATGCTAGTTCTATACCTCATGCCAAGTATGATAAGTGAGGACACTTGTCCATGTTTTGTAGGGGGTAGGGAAGGTTATTAATTGCAAATGGTATTTCTATTTAATCATTAAAGATTCTCAAATATGTTCTTTCCCTTTGTTTTATTAAAATCTAGTTTCCATAATACGTCAGTATCAAGTGTCATACCTTTAATTCCCAAAAAAATCCCTCATTATCAGACCAAGATGTGACCTGAACTAAATTTTGAAGTGATTCTTGCATATCTATGACTTATTCTGTTAAAACCACATTATTATTGTTCATGATAGTAACACCAAAAGAAAATGAAAAGGGTCTGTGGTTTTATAAAGAAGAAGTCTAAAATTCACAGAAGGGAAGAGGGTAATTGCTGAAAATAGAGTAGAGGTTGAGATTATGACACAATGCAAGGTAGGAGAATTCCCAATGGAGATGTCCTAGCCCCCAAAAAATAAACACACAATGGAAACACAACAGAAAGAATCAATAAGAAAATATCTAAGACCAACTCACAATAATTTGTTCATAAATATAACTGATTACATGCAATATGCCTAGCTATAAGGCCTTTCAGGTTAGGGCCAAATACAAAAAAAAATTACAAAATTAGTTCTGTAGGATCCAACAAGATCCAACTTATAACCAATCTCTACTATTCTAGATACACAACTAGATAAGAACACCAAGAAGAATCCACACTTGTACCTACAAGTCCACCAAGAGATCCTCTAATTCCTAAGCTACAGCTCTAGCTTTTCAAATTCGCATCTATCCTTCCTCAATCCCAAATGAATGACTAAAAGACCCCGCAAGACCCTTAATTATGCTAATATAAGACACAAGTTGGCCTACCAATTACAAATTAAATAAAACTTAACAATAAATAAATGAAGTGCCACAAGTTGGCTTGTAACAACAATTAAATGTACAAAAATTGATATCTGAGTAAAATCATGATATCTCCTAGCTCTAATTGAATTAGAACTCATGATTTGAATAAAAGGTAGAAATTTAGGTCCTCTAAAACTATTTAAATGTGAAAAGGCTCATTCATTAAGGATAAGTGTGTATCCATCCTTAAAGTCAAGTACAAAAAACTATCGCGCAAAACTGCCAGAAATTGATACTCTAAGAGAATTGCCATATCTCCCAACTTATGAAGAATTAAAACTTGTGATTTTGATAAAATAAAGTAATATAGGCATTATTTAATCCCTAAATTTTGAAATCTCTCATTCATTTTGAAAAATTAGTTATACATCCTGCAATAGGCACCTAGAAACCAGAAAAACACAGTTTCAACAACAAGGTTTAAACAGCTCAAACTTCAACTCAATCCATCCAATCTCTATGAAATCATGATGAAAGGTTACCCAATGTGTATCCAACACATACCTAACCATGAAAGCATAAATCCACCAAAATCCAAGCTTGATGCTCCTCAACACTTAACCAAAATCCCTCCAAACATGCAGAATTGCAAGAAAGCCTAGGATGCTCCTGCGTCAGACACCCCAGGTTCAAAATGATGTTCTAGCAATTGGAAGAACATATTTTTGGATTCATCACATAAATATCAAATTGGTCCTTCACATACACATCCTCCAATTCTTCAACTTGCACCCTCTTTCCCTTTTTTTTTTCCCTTCTTCTTCACATCCACCACAAGTGTTCCATAAGTTTGCTTTCTATATTGATCTTCAACCTTCTTAGAATCTACCAACTCAACTTGGATGCCAATAATTAGGTTCCTCCTACTGAGCTCTTCATTCTACTAAGGAATCAAGGAAAACTTCCTCCCACCTTTCTCAAAAGTAAACACATTCCTAACACAATCATGCACAACCCTGCAATTATACTGCCAAGGTCTGCCAAGTAACATATGACAACTATTCATATCCACAATATCACACAACACTTGATCCTTATACTGCCCAATCTAGAAATCAACAAGGCATTGCTCCCTCACTTCCAAAGCATGCTCACCTTGCAATCAACCAATCCTATAAGGATAAGGATGTCTCATTATCTTTAAACCAAGTTTCTGAATCATCTCCTTAGCAACAAGGTTATCAGTACTACCACCACCCACAATCACCTTACAAACTTTACCACTAGACTTACAAAAATTCCTAAACAAACTAGTTCCCTAACAAGAATCCAATGTCCTCTCACCAACAAGTAATCGCCAAGCTAGCAAACTCTCTCCTTGCTTAGGCTGACTATCTTGGATTGCAACCACATTCATAATAGTAGTTGTTCTTCCAATTGGACATTCAAAAGATATATGACTTTCTTGACCACACTTGAAATAATTACCTCTGAACCCACCTCCACCTATCCTTATTTTCTATTCAATAGGTTTTGGTTCATGTTTTGTTTTTGGTTTAGCTTGTGCTAAACTATCCTACTTCTCCTTTCTTCAGGAACTACCTTGATTCTTCCTATTTAGGTTCTCCTCTACTCTCAAAGCATACTAATAAGCATCCTCAACTGAAGAAATATTCTACATACCAACCTCATCTTGAATATTGAATCTAAAACCATTAGCATACCGAGCTACCTTCTCTTTTGACAATTATCTATGCCCAGACTGAATAGTCAACTCGTAGAACTCCTCTGTATAATCTTTCATAGTCATATCCTTCTACTTTAGATTCTACAAGATTTTAGGCAACTCAAATTTATAATCAACAACAATGAACTTAGCTTTCAATTTAGTCACCATTAATTTCCATCTAGTGATCTTCATTTCACCTTCCTCTTCTCTATCTCTTTGTAGTTCTTTCCACCAAAGAGTAGTATGTCCCTTTAGCTTAGTTTGTGCCAACCTTATTCTAAGTGGATCCTCAATATCATCAAGCTCAAAGTAGTCTTTCAATTCACCAATCCAATTAATCAAGTCTTCAAGATTCAAAGTACTTGAGAAATTAGAAACCCCCATCTTATGCTTCAACTTCAACTGAGATCCAGGTTGAGCAAATTGACCAACCCTATTTCCAATAGGTCTCTCCATACAATCAATTTTGGCCTCACCACTTGATCCAACAAATTCAAAGTCTTCAATAGCTTCCTCATAACCATCTTCAATACCCACATGTCTAGGTACACCACTTAAAGCACTTACAATTTCAACAATCACGTTACTCTTCATCAATGCAATCTCAGATCTGAATTCTACTCTCATCTTCTCTGAGATCCATTCTTCTACAAAATCACTAAGATAATCAATTTCCCTAGGGTCTAATCTTCTTGGGGGCATCTTCCAAGATTTTTGTAAACCCTCTACAACAAATCCTTCCCACGCTCCTTATTACAAAATTGAGCTGTTTGTAAGTCAGATCACAACCTGTCACCTCGCATGAACAATTAGGAACCACATCACAAGTCCAAGATTACAGTTCTATAATCCAAAAACTCTCTATGATCATGCCTCAAAAATATTATTCTTCCATGCTTACAACCATAGATCCATCTGCATGTCCTCCCAAGCTCCTGGTGCAAAGTGCCTCAACTTTAATGCTCCATCTACACACTTAGGAACAACCTTCACTTTGATACCACTTGATACAGTGCAAGGTAGGATAATCCAAAATGGAGATGTCTTAGCCCCCAAAAAATAACCACATAGTGAAAGCACAACAACAAGAAGCAATAAGACAAAATATGATACCAACTTACAATAAT
This sequence comes from Cupressus sempervirens, assembly GCA_028749045.1. Classification (NCBI taxonomy): domain Eukaryota; kingdom Viridiplantae; phylum Streptophyta; class Pinopsida; order Cupressales; family Cupressaceae; genus Cupressus; species Cupressus sempervirens. The sequence continues at coordinate 8,127,491 of CM053793.1, read as the reverse complement.
TTGTTCATAAATATAACTAATTACATGCAATATGCCTAGTTGTAAGGCCTTTCAAGTTAGGGCCATATATAAATAGAAATTACAAAGTTAGTTTTTCAATATCCAACAAGATCCAACTTACAACCAATCTCGGCTAGTCTAGATACACAACTGGATAAGAACACCAAGATGAATCCACACTTGCACCTGTAGCTGCACCAAGAGATCCTCTAGTTCCTAAGCCACAACTCTAGCTCTTCAAATTAGCATCTCTCCTTCCTTCCATCCCAAATGAATGACTAAAGACACCAAAAGAACCCTACTTATACTAATTTAAGCCATAATTCAGCATATCAATTACAAATTAAATAAAACTTAACATTAAATACATAAAATGCCAAAAGTCGGCCTGCAACAATAATTAAATGTCCAAAAATTGATATTTGAGTAAAATCACGATATATCCTAGCTCTAATTGAAATAGAACTCATGATTTGAACCAAAGGTAGAAAATTAGGTTCTCTAAAACCCCTTAAATGCACAAAGGCTGATTAACTAAGGATAAGTGCACATCCATCCCCAAAGTCAAGCATAGAAAATTGTCATGCAAAACTGCCAGAAATTGATACTTTGGGAGATTTTCCATATCTCCCAACTTATGAAGAATTAGAATTTTTTCCTTTGATAAAAGGAATTAATCTAGGCAATATTCAATACCTAAAGTGCACATACTCTCATTCATTTTGAAAAATTAGTTATACAACCTGTAATAGGCACCCAAAAACTAGAAAAAACACAGTTTTAACAACAAGGTTCAAACAACTCAAACTTTAAGTCAATCCATCCAATCTTTATGAAATCATGAGTAAAGGTTCCTCAATGTGTCTCCAACACTACCCTAACAATGAAAAGCATAAATCCACCAAAATCCAAGCTCGATGCTCCTCAAAACTTAACCAAAATCCCTCCAAACATGTAGGATTGCAAGAAAGCTAAGGATGCTCCTGCATCAGATTAGTAAGCATAAATGGTAGGTCAGTTATAGCAACATGAACCAGTAGATCATAGTGTTTTAATTTTGGATGTAAAAATAGTAAGATGATTCAATGCATTTGGCTAGCTAGGATATTTCTTGAAATTAATAGAGTTTGATGAAGTGGCAGATACCAAATTTACAAATACATTCAAGGAAGGTGAAGCAATAGTATGGGGATTGACAATCATTGTCATAGAGGAATGAATAGCATAAGTAAATGAGTTACCAATAGCAGGGGAACACTACCCCAATGTACATGATGTCAAATTAGCTAGGGCCTAGTTTTCCCTACCACTTGACCCTCCATTAGAGATTACAAAGTAGGGGTGCAAAAGAACGCCTATTCCTCCACCATATAATTGGCCATGCATATTATCAGGTATTTTGCATGTGAATGAAGATTTTCTAATTTATATGTACATCATTTTAAGTTAGTTAGTTGTGTAAGGCATAATTTCCTAGTAAATATCTCCAATTTCTTGTTTAATATGTTATGCATTAGTGCTGAGGAAACCCAAAAAGGAAAGGACAATTTTGTTACTCACCATGCCTTAATTAAATTACTCATAGAAAGATCTCTTAGGGATGTCTCTCCTATGTCATAAGCAGAATTTTTCCAGCATAAAACCATGCAGCCTCAGATTTCCCCTAATGTACAACCTAGCCAATATAATGCAGTCTTAATTGACACAACTATTAAGGCACCCAAGGTGCAAAAACCAAAAATGTGCCTTTACCCACTCAAATGAGAAATGTACCTACTTCTACCTAAGCAAAAATAAAAATAGAAGTTACAAGAAGAAACATTAGTTCATGCAGTAGAAAAATGAAACTCTACAATCTCAAAATAGAAGAAAATAAAGTCGGTTCCTACAATAGTTACTCATGTAGTAGAGGCAAGAAAAAGGTTTTGGTGCTTGAAGAAACCCCTATGCAAAGAAGCCCTAGAATAAGAGGAAAAATTCCTAAAGTGCCCTTAGAAACTCAGTCCACTTTACCTAAATAATCTGATGAAGAACCTCTAGTACAAGTTATCCTAGATGATTCCCCCAGTCAACCTAAAATTCTAGACATTCCTCAGAATCCTGATCAAAAATGTAAAGCTGAGATGAATGAATGCCAAAATGATTCCAAAGTAAGCCAATAGGATACCCCAAGTTGTAAAGCAAAAGAAGATCTAATAGCACACTAGCTAGCTTGTTCAAAAACTACCCTAGTTTCCTATTAGCAAACATGGTTTACAAGCTTCTTGGAATGCTCATGGAGGGGATAGAGGAAGAAAAATAATTGGGATGAAGAAAGTGGTCTAATTACCTTCAAATGCTTCTTTTGCAGCTATATAATAAACATGTGCTAACAAAAACCCTATGGGAAGAAGAGAAAAAGGAAATGAAGGTAATAATAGACCAAGGTGAAGAAATTGTAGAATTAAAAGAGCAATTAGTGAGATAGAAGCAAAAGATGAATCCATGCCCTTAAGCTAGCTGACCAAATAATTACTTATAGGCAACCTAGGATCTATGCCATGTTTAAAAGAACAATTCCTCTTATTCCAGTTGATGATGACTGTCAAAGATATAGATACAGAATTTAGGTTAGCTCAATAATTTTATGGTTTCTGCTAGACCCTTCCATCGTGGTAGCAAAATCTACTCTATGAATTGTATATGCATAATTTTATTATCCCTATAAAAACTCAATGGAACTCTCTACTTTATATAGGGGATATACACCTTAGGGCCCTAATGTCTTGGATGCACAATGAGGCCAACTATGATAGACAACTAAACAATTATAGAGAACAAGAGAGAACAGAACCCCTACCATTAAGAGCCGAAAGCAATACACCAAAATAAATCCATAGGGATTGATTCAGACTGACCTATGGAAAAATTCACAAGGAAATAAGAAAACAAATATTTGAGGCCAGAACAAAAGTGTATGTAGAGTATGATAGCATGCCTTACTTTTTCTTTCAAAGAGCTATGGCTAGTGCCAAAAGCGGATGGAGTAGACTACCTGAGGGATTCAAAAAGCTAGAACCATATAGGACAAGCATTAAATTTACCAGGGGGCAAATGATGAGGCCAATTATTGCCTCTATTTTATGTTAATTTTAATACTCTATTTTTTTATATTGCTAGGACATTTGTGAACTCATAACCAATTGAACTTATGATAAAGTCTAGATAGAAATGTTAAACCATGGGTAGATAGTTATGTCATATTTTGCCAATATTATACATATAATGCAGTATTTCATATAACCATTAGAATGTGTGTTCTGATATTTGGATTTAATTTGATTATGTTTATTTGTGTAAATATTTCTATATCACAACTAACTTGCCAAGAAAGGAGGAATATGTTCTAGAGTTTTTTTGGAATTTGATTGTGTAAAATTTTTTAGCATCAAAGTGGTCGACAACATACAAGGACTGTCAAGGCCCAGCTACAGTGGAGGAATCATTATGGCACCAGAAGACACAACTACTACAAAGGAGGAGACATTATTCCAAGGATGAAGTTTTTCTATATTCCCTCTGCATTTACTATTGTGCTAAATTGGTTGCCCAAACTTTATTGCTTATTCCGTTGGTTGTTATATTTCTCTCTTCTTCTCCGACAGATTTTCAATCAATTTGTTTTATTTTCTATTTTAGAATAAGTGTCGATCCTCTATTTATGGGAATTGGATCAATAGTTTTACAAGGTTGGAAAAGTTTATGGAAAAATGTTGTTGTCTCTTGTAGCGAGTTATCTATAGTTTTATGTATTGTTCTTGTGTAAGGAATTTTTCAAATATAATAAAGTAATTCTTGATTTACATTTTGTGTTAATAGATTAGTAGAAGCCAACCAAGGAGGCCCACTTGAGAGGTGGATTAGATTAGAGTAGTGTAGATTTACTTCCAACATTTCCAGTATTTCATATAGAAATTATAGTTTCTTCTTGCAGCATCATACTTTGTGAATGTTCATGTAGCATCTATAAGAGTAGTTATAGTGGATGGTCTAGGTTGAAATATAGGTTAGCATAGAGTTGCATTTCCAACATTTATTTTAGTAAGGAGTTAAGTGTGTTACTTTCATGCAGCACTAGTGTAGGTTCTTTATATGCATTTTACTTTCCTAAAACATAAACATAATGACTCCTCAAGGAACCTAGTGCACATACCGTGCCAACCATTTCAAGTATACATCCTTGGGTTGAAAAATTAGATGCACCTCATGGTGGGAGAAGTAATCCTTAGATTGAATAAACTATTCCTAAGTAAGGCTTTGGGCATGATTATCACACACCTATTGTGAGGTAGACTAGTAGGATCATATCATTATCTAGTAAGGATTGAGTTAACTAAACCTAAAAAACCACAAAGAAACCCATTTAAGTGTGAAAAAATGTGGTTCCTTGACAATAGATTCATGGATCAAATTAAATTATGGTGGACACAAGGAAACTTCAAAGGGTCAAAAATGTTTTGCTTTGTGTCTAAGATGAAAATGTTAAAGAAAACATACTTAGATGGAATAAAATACATTCCAATAATATATTCAAAGAAAAATTAGATAACAAAGAAAATTTAAAAATCTAAATGAGGAAATAATAAAAAAGGGAATTGATAACATAAAATATATTAAAGAAAAAGAGTTTCTTGCTAAACAAGAGGAGATACTGGCAAAAGAAGAAACCTTCTGGAGGCAAAAATTGAGAGGAACTTGGCTAATAGAAGGGGACCATAATACATTTTTTTTTATCATAATAGTACTGTCTTAAATAGGTCTAGGAATAAAATATCTAAAATCAAAGACATAGCAGGTAATGTAATAAAAAATCCCACTGATATAGCAAAAAAATTGTAGATTATTTCAAAAAAAATTTAATAACTTTGATAGCTCTAATTTGTCAACACAATCAAAAATGTTAGAATCTATTCCAAAACTAATAACTTCAAAAGACAATAAATTTCTAAACAAACCTATTTCACTAGAAGAAGTTAAATCATCTCTTTTTATTATGAATCTAAATAAATCACTAGCACCAGATGGATTTAAAGCCTTTTTCTATCAAAAGTGTTGGTATATTATTGGAATAGAATCATGAAGAGCTATAGAAGCATCTAGAAATGGTGGTTGAGTATTATCAAAGATAAATCATACTTTCTTAACACTTACACCCAAAAAATCTGAATTTGAAAATCCAGGGTACTTTAGACCTATAGCACTATGTGACACAATTTATAAAATCCTATCTAAAACTTTATCAAGGTACCTTAATTGATTCTCCCCAAAATTATATCAGAGGAATAAGAGGATTTTCTCCTGAATGATCAATTCTAGATGGTATAATTATTATACATGAAATGGTGCATTCAACAAACAACAATAAAGAGGCAAGTATGTTTATGAAACTGGACATACAGAAAGCATATGACATGGTGGACTGGAGATTTCTATGTAAAACTATAGAAGCCTTTGGTTTTTCCCACTAATGGGTAAATTTAATTTTCAAATGTATCTCAACCCCAAAAATATCATTCCTTATTAATGGGACCCTAGAAGGATATTTTGACATTTTGAGAGGCATCAGGCAAGGAGATTTGTTATCTCCTTTTTTCTTCATAATTATGGCAAAAGATTTAGGAGTTTAATTAAAAAAGCACAGATTGAAGGAAGAATTAATGGAATCATAGTAAATAAGAACATCCCTAACATAACACATCAACAATTTGCAGATGATACAATTATGCCAGGAGAAAGCTCCTTGGAGGAAATCCAAAACTTCAAAAATATAATTCGATAATATATGGAAGCATTAGGTCAAAAAGTGAAATTTGAAAAATCAAAAATCTTCTTTATGAACACTAAACTTGAATTAGAAGACCTAATTTGTAATATAATGGGTTATAAAAAAAAGGAACATTTCCATGTAAATACCTAGGTATAGAAATAGAAAAAGGTTTGGGAAACAATAAAGGCTAGAACAATATCCTGGAAAGAATGGATAAGAAGATGAGAAGCTAGAAAGGAAAGTGGCTAACAAAAGCGAGTAAAGTAACAAAGATTAAAACAGTTCTTTCAACACTCCCTACCTATCAATTATCTTGCCTTCCATTAAATAAAAATATGAATAAGAGGATTGAAGCAAAGCTAAGAAGCTTTTTTTGGAATGATACACAAGAGCATAAAAAATTGGCATTAATAAAGTGGCATAACATATGCAAACCCAAGGAACTAGGGGGTTTAGGGATTAAAAATATGAATTAGTAGAATGAAGCCCTAGGAACTAAATTGGTGTGGAGAATATATCATGAAAAGGATAAAAAATGGGCAAAGATTCTTTATAACATATACTTAAATGCAACAGTTCCAACCTCCCTTTTTAGGATGTGACATTTACCTAAAGGATCAATTAGTTGGAATTTCATAGTAAGATGTAGATCACTAATTAGTAAATTTATTACTTGGGATACTAGAAGGGGAGAAGAAGCTCTCTTTTGGGAGGACTTGTGGGATGGTCATTCCCCCCATGGATAGCTTAGGAATTCCAAAAAATGTAAAGAATACTTTAGTAAACCTATGGGGGATACATGTTAGCAATTATAAATATAAGAAAGAGGAAAATAGAAAAGAAATTTGGGCATGAAAAACACTAGAAAGTAAAGATCCGGAAAGTATAAAAAGGAGTCATTTGAAAGTACTCTCTGAAAGAGGAAAGTAAACCAAATGGAAAGAGGAGATAAAATTATATGGGGAACCTCCAAAGATAGAAGATACAATGTCAAAAGAGGTTACAACCTTATTATTCAATCACAAAGATGGGAAGAGGTAGACATGCCTCTTAAACTATGTTGGGATTTCGCTTGCCTTCCAAAAGCAGGAATATTTCTCTAGGTAGTCCTCCAAAAGAGGATCTTGGTAGTTGATAGGCTTAAGAAAATAGGGTTTGAGGGACCGTCAAGATGCGTACTATGCAAAAAACATAGTGAAACTATAGATTATGTATTATTCTAATGCTCATATGCTAAAAAATGTTGGGATTGGCTTAGGAAAAAGCTTGCTTGGATCTCACCCTTACCAAATAATCTAGAGAGTAATTTGAAAGGTTGGCCTAAAGATAAACCTTTCAATGTCTATGATAAAATATGGAACATTTGTCCTTCCATCCTTATGTGGGAAATCTAGAAAGAAAGAAATAGAAGGATTTTCAGTGAAAAGAAATTGATAAGTTCCATATTATATAACAAAATTGAAGCATGATGCGGGAGTATCTCTACCCTTCATACATTATGATGAATTTCATAATATTGTAATATTTAAGTTATTTAGAATTTTGTATAATCATGTTGAATAAATGGTTAAAATGCTTATCTTTGCATTGTGATGTATTAAAAACTAGAAAAAATACATTTGCATTGTAATGTGCATGCTTGAAGAAGCATTGAAAAATGTACAAGGGTTAAAAGAATGTCATGGGTTGGAATGAAAGGTGGTTGGGAAGTTGTAAACCACCACAACCACTTTAAAATCATTTTATTTTTTGTTCCAAATAGAAAAAAGGAATGAAGGAGAAGAAGAAGAGATCATTTTGAAACATTTGGTTTCTTAAGAATTTATCATTTTGATTGGTTTTAACTAATTTTGTGTTGGTTTTAGGCCTTGTATGGCAATTTACAGCCTATAAACCTTGTATTTTATGTACATTCGAAGAGTATGATGAATAATCTTCTTTCTCTTATTGGTTTAGAGCAATTTTATTAAGTTTTGAAGAAGTTATGCTAGTTTCAGATTTGAGGATGCCCAACTATAGTCAGATTTAAATGTTTGATATGGACACATTTGGATGAAACAAAAACTATAGTTATATTCATTGGAAGTATATATGAACTAGATTTCATTTACAATTAGTTTGAGCCTTTTTCATTTAGATATGTGTAAGTTATGTTCATTTTAATGAAGACTAGTTTTTAAGGATCTCTATTGAAGTTGCAGACAATGATTTGTGCTTGTAGAATAATTTATGAATTGGAAAAATTAATGGCTTATAGATTCAGAAACTAGACTCATATAGAGTTGATAAAAAAAAAATTGTTTTATTTGGAGTCATTTTGAGGAAGTTATTAGATTCCCTAGGAAGGGTTACTGGTTTTACTTCTAATTTATGACAGAGAAAATAGGTCTACATGCATAGACTATAACGTGTAATGGATTTATTATTCTTGGCTCAGCTTTGGATATATTTTAGAATTCATAATTTGGAACAAATTTTTTAAAGGGTTTTGAAATAAAATGTTAGGATTGAAATTTATGATTAATGTACTCAGGTATAGAAGTTAGACCATGTGAACTGTGAAGTATTGTAAACTAGTGTTGGAAAGAGTTTTGTTTTGCCTCATGAGATGTCTTTAAAAATGATATTTATTTTATGGATTTTAATGGGATCAACAAATATCCCAACATTTGGTTTACTCCATTGATTCTATTTACATCAAAGCATGCATAGTAGAAGTAATGAACGTTCATCTATGGAAAATGCTAAAAGAAGGTGCATTCTCATAATGGAATGGTATAATGAAAAGAAATTGGAACAACTTGATCAATCCACCACTAAATTATAAGAAAGGTAGTCAAGAGGCAAGGGATAAGTGTAAATGGGAACCACTCCCATATGGATGGATAAAATTGAACTTTGATGGGGCATTAAGAGGCAATCCACGTAAATCGGGTATAGGATGTATTATAAACAAGTATACTAGGGAGTGGATCATCAAAAGAGAAAGATTTATGGGAAATATGATGAAAAATTTAGCAAAACTTTAAGTCCTTTAAGAAGGACTCCAATTATGCCTTAACACAAGTATTAAAAGGTTTATAATAGAAGAGGACCCACAAATTGTGCTCAATGCCTTAAGGAAGAGGACTACTCCAAATTGAGTATTTAACTCCAAATTAGAAGAAGTTTTAAACTTATTTGATTGCATTGAGGAAACTAGAATCTAATATATATTTTGAGAATGAAACCAAAAAGCTAACAATCTAGAAAATAAAAGGGTAGATGGTGAAGAAATATTATTTTTAAATAATCAATAAAATATAATTCAATATTAAAGATTATAATTTATATAATTATCTAATATTAAAATTGTTTAACAAATAATCATTTAGATATTACTTAGTAATGATTGTGAAAACATTATAAATTGGTAATTAATTTAAGAAAGAGGATTGACATCATTATTTGATCAACCTTCTAGAGCATTCAACTCCTTCTGTCTATATATGAGGTGTCTCCTTGATTGTCAAGTGTCGTTTATGATTATAGTTCCTGTATAGGTTTAAGTATGAACTCTGCTATTGTCATTTTCCATGCTTTAGAAGCTAGGACTATGGATTTTAGGGGGAACATCAAATAAAAAAGGTGGAATAAGATTTTGAATCCTATGGATGATCTATCAAGGGTAGCAGTCAGTCAAGTTTTAGGAGAACAAACATTTTACTATGATTATACATGGTGTACAAACAATTCTATTATTAGGTCTTTTATAGCATGTCTTTTATTAGGTGTTGCAACATTTTTTATCCAACCTAGCTATAAGGGTTGGAGCACATGATTTTAAGCATCGTTGATTAGAGGATTCGTCTCCTGAAGGTATATATGAGTCACCTGCCAGGTAGCCTAGGTCAAGCTAAGGTATTCAGGTGCCCCATAATGAAAATTAGGCACAATATCAAGTTTTATCAAGCATGGTAGAAGATGGAGGTGAATATATCCTTTCTTCTATGATGGAGAGGAATAATGGTTGAGTCAAATGTGTTATGGGTCCAAAACTACCTTAACCTCTATTCTTCTTATGTGGAGCCGGAGGTGGATTTGGAAAATTTGGAGAATGTAGAATTCATTCTCCACAATCTATAAAAATTTAGCAAAGAATAAATTGCCTTCACCATTCCTCCTGGGTGCCCGCTGACCAACAACAAAGAATCTTCAAAGATTATTATGGTATGCATTAAAAAGGATGAGTTTTAGCCCTTTGTTTTTAAAGTATATTGTCACTATTGCAATGGACCTAATTGCAAGGTTTTTTTTATGGGATTATGTTTAGGCATGTGTTTAGCATATGTCTTTTTAGCCTTGGGTCATTTTCCCCCTATTTTTAGCCACTGGTGACCCATTATCTCAAGGTATACTTATCTTGGTATTAGTAGATAGGTATTTCTAGGAACATTAGGCTATAAGCATCATATTAGTGGGTAGTTCTCCTAATATGGGATATGGTTGTAAATATTGATGGTTATTAACACAATATACACTATTAACCTTTTTATGTTTAGCAGTTCACATAGTTCACTGCTTTTGATCATTTTTTTCTTATAGTGGTATACATTGTGGATGCTTCTTGGTTGATTCCATTCACATACACTAGATCATGATCATTCTCAGTCTTTTGAAAGAGAGGATGATTTATAACTTTAGAAGGCATATACATAAGTAAATCATAAGGAAGTAATTGGAATCAAGCATGTAGAATCATGTATTAGGTTTTAGCCTTTGAAATCATCTCTCATAGATCAATTAGAATAGCAATTAGAATTTAAAATCTATAAGTGAGAACAAATTTATTAATCTCAGCACAGGGTTTCGATAAAACAAAAAATAATGAAATAGGAAACTAAAAATATGGCAAGAAATGAATAAATATGAGCAAAGGATTGCAGTCAATAATTAAGATGGCCATTTATGTAATATAGTAAACATGATTCCCAATAGTTTATATAATGTAACACATAGAAAATAAAAATTTTTGTCAAAAACAAGGTATTTAAATAAATAAGGCTCAAATGAACACTAATTTGCATTAAGAAGCAATAAATATGATAAAGAGATGTGGTTCCAATATTTAGCATCTTTAGATCTGCATATGTAGTTCATTAAAGTTGGTGTTTCTAACGTATCCCTAGTATGACTTCTAGTTTTTCCTCACCCTTATATTGTTTTGACTAATACCCAAAGGGTGGTGTTGAGTTTTTTCATGTAGATTTTTAGATCTAACCCTTAAACATATCATTTGAAGCTTGGACTTGGAAATCTTGTTTTCTCTTGAGCTCTCTATTTTTGCAAATTACGCTTGATTAATCAAGATAGAATAATATTGTAAACTATGTATAACTTTGTAACAAATGTTTATGAAAATTTATACTAGGGTATGCCCCTTTTTATTTTTTTAACATAGGACCTTGGTCCCATGCAAGACTGGAGGTTTTCTTACTCCATTATTTCCTACCAATGCCTGCTTGAATGGAGAACTTTGTATTTATTTATTCTTTTATATAATACAAGGTTTTGGCCATTTATCGATAAAAAAAATGATCATGAAAAAGATCTCATTCAACATTGCAAGTCATATGAAGCATAACATAAGCAAGGAATTGAAAATAAGGATAAAGCATAGAAGAAGATCTCTTAGGTTTAATTAGATGGTTCAATGTAAATAAAAATATTCAATATGCATACATTCATCAAATAAAGGTGTTTGATTCACAAAGTCAAGAATGTGTGTTTGATTATAAAATGTTAGTGTGAAATCTAAGGCTGCACAATCTTGAAGTGTTGAGAAGCCACCCATAGGGTCAATGTGAGTAAGATCCTTACAATTGAAGTTTGAATTGGTGAAAGGGGTGTCATAATAAGCATAATTTTGAACAAGACCTAATTTGATTCGATAAGGATCAAGGGTATTGTCTTCTATGGACAAGGAACTCTTAGAATAAGGACAAACAAAACTCATCAAGGCCTCATCAATAGAAGGAATATCCATTAAATGATTAGAAAGTGGTTGATCACTATGAGAAATAATGATGCTATCATCTAACTATATAAAGGTTTCCTCATAAGGAATGGAGCGATCCATGTCCTTAGATAAAGATTCATCCCAAATAGTAGGACTATTTGTGTTAGGAACATCATGAGTGACTAAAGGTAGGACAACATTATCTCTAAAAGGACGAGCCTCAATAAAAGAACCTATTGAAGCGTAGTCATATGCATGAAATGGAATGTCTTGAAGACCATGAAGAAAAATTGAAAAATAAAGATATGACCCCATTGAAATGAAATGCAATGACTTATAAAAGAAATTCAACCCAAAAATGAACTTAAAAAAAAAAAAAAACAAATGTATTTTCAATGCAAACATATAAAATACCTATATGAAAACAATGTAAATGCAAAAAATAGCATATAAAGTAGATATAGACACACCAAGAAGAATACAAGAGATCACAAGAGAGATCTAACTCCAAAAGGGGATAAGATGTTGGCTTCACCAAGATGTTTACATGAAAAATGGAAGTGCTTAAAATGGTAAAGGCCTCTACTTTACATTCTAAAGCATTTAAAATACAAGAGAATGAGGGGCTTCCATATATAACTCTCAATATAACCTAAGTTAGATTAGAAATACTCAAAAGGATAAAGGAATGCTAATACTAAAATAAAATTCATTAAGAAGTACGTAATCAAGTCCTCTTTTATGTAATGTAATTTTTTATTAAAAATATATAAGGATAAAAATGTTGTTGAGATAATTGATTTAATGAGAAGTGTAAGATAGGTATAGGTCCTAGATGTGTGTAATCAATCTAATTAGATGTGAAATATGTTAAGATTGAAAATGAAATGAATGATAAAGTTCTCACCTTGAAATTTGTAGAGGAAAGTGAGTTTTTTCTCCAAAAAGTGTAGTTGTGGGTCTAATTTTGAAATTTTGTCCACGAGTCCCCAAATAAAATAGAAAACCCAAAAAGACCTAGAAATGATTTTTTTTCTTGCTGAGGCCTCTAGAATAGGTCAACCAAGAGGAAATGTGTCTGGATGTCAATCCACGAAGTCACCATATTCCCAGGACCCTATAACTAGGTTGACTCAGATTTCTCTGAAAGATCTCAAGGAGTATTTTTCAGATCTACAACCATAAATTTGTTATCTTGTTCCATTGCACAATAAAATCAGACTTTTATTTTTGGGTGGATGAAGGCTTTCCTTGGCCAAGCCCTATATTAAGGAATCAACCTTGAAATTATGTAAATGTAATGATAATTAAAATATAAATGTAATAATAATTGAATTGTAAATGTAATAATAAATGAAATGGTAATAGGTAGTAGGATCAAATCTAACAAATGAAAAGTACAAATACCTTTGTAGATGTCAATGACATTGATATGTGATCAAGTATGTGAATTTCAAAACCTCAACTCAAAGAAACCAAAAGGAAATCAAAGAAGCCAAAATAATGTGATATGTCAGGATAAATGATAGAAGAACTGGAATGATAGATCTTCTTCTTTGAAGTTGAACTCCATTATCGCCTTAAAGGAAGAAGCTCGATGTTAGAAGAAAATGCTTGAAAATTTTTACTTGAATGTGTGTATGCTTTCTCATTGAATTCTAATGTGTGAAAATGAAGAGCCCAAGCCTCCCTTTTTAGTAGTTTTTGGGTGGGAAAGCGATGCAAGCTACTTGGGAAGAAATAAATAATTTGCAATTTTGAGACACATCATGCCCCAGAACCCAAAATCATATCAAATTGGGTTAAAATCTTCCCATAATAGGTCAAGGTAAACCTCTTCCTAGACTAGGTCAACCTAAGTTGAGCTAATTTTGAGGAGACCTAGACATAGGGCTCCTCAAGGTCTCAGAGAAGGTGCAAACATAACTAGAAAATGATAAAAAGTCTAGGAAATGTGGTCAGAAAGGTGATAAAATAACACCTAAGGTACCATGTTGGAAGATGAGAAATATCCTAGAAATTTTCCATAGATTCAGAGAGGAGAGAAAGAGACCAAAACCACACCAACAAGGGCTAAAAGGTCTCAAAATGAGGTGCTTCAATTCTAAGATAGTACCAACTTAAACATAATTATAGATTTTTTGTCAAAAATTATACTTCCTAGATTAAAAAATGATACACCAAATACCTATGCAAGGAAGATTTTTGTTTTATCAAACCCTTTTTTAGGTATCAACCTTGAAAATGAAATAGAATTGTATAAAGGAAATATTTTTGGCACAAAATAGAGGGTAAAACTTTGTGATACATTGCCATATGCTTTGATGATAGAAATATTGCATTGAATGCAATTAAAAGTTTTCATTCAATAGCTTTAACTACACAAAAATTCAAAATGAAATCATGAAAGATAAGCCTTGTGCAATGAAGTTTAATTTTCCACATACTTATGAAGGATAGAAGAATTCGATTCTTAAATTGATATGATATTCCTGTGTGATTATTATTGATTATAATTTTATGTTGAATAAATGAGAAGGAGGGATTTTTTAGATATCCTATTAGGACTATTTTCTGTGGTGAAAATATCCCCATATAATTCATGGAAGTTTGAAAGTTTTGCATTGAGTTTTAATTGGGAAAGGCTTGTTTTGGCAGTAGTATTTCATGAATATCATCATGATATGTAAGTTTTCGCTCTCATTTTCAAACCATTTATTAAATTTTAGCCTCATGGTTGAAGATTTGATTAGTTTATGGAAGTGCTCTATTTAATATTTTGTAAATTTGCATTTTGCCTAAGTTTGAAACTAATCAAGGAGGCCTAATTTGTAAGTGTACATTTTGTGTCTTGTTGACAATCAAGAGTTATTGATTGGTGAAATTTTTCATTATAGATTTTTTAGTATGTGTTTCCATTTTCAAGCTTCCATAGTTAGTTCTGATAGGTTTCCCATGCCTTCAAACTTTGGTTTTCCATTCAATATTGTTGATTACACTTTACTAGAAATTGTAGGGTACTTTGAGGTCTTGTATTTTTGCACATGTGATTGGTAAATGAAAATTGGGCTTATGCTTACTTTTTTGATATCAAAGACATGCTATATGTCAGGTTTGAGCTCATTTTGATTCCATAAGCCCATTTTACTAGGCCATTTCTAAATCAAATTTATTGTGTTTTTCCTAATTGTCAAAGTTGTAGAATTAAAGCCTCAACCTCACAAGCTTTCAAAATATTGATAGATTATTTTCATAAGTTATAAATTATTTTTTTGTACTCTCCATGTCAAAAATAACTTAAATGTAAAGTCTCAATTCCCCAAGTGATCATTTGTCATGTTTTCAAGATTGAATCCAAAGTCAATTTATTATGATCTGAACGTGACCACACTAACAAATTTACAAGCGGTCATGTTTGTGATGTCATAATTTGTAACCAGAAAAGTATCATAAGATACTATTTATTATTATTTTATTATAGACCTGACATAGTTCCACCATGTCCATTTGTAGATCCAATTGAGTCCATTTACCTTATTTACCATGCCAATTCCAAATAACATTTATTCTAATTTTTGTGATCATCAAACAAAATAATTCAAGTGGTCCAATTCAAATACATATTAAATAAGAACAAATTATTTTCAAGAACCCCAAATTTTTTCTTTGTGTTCTCCATGTTAGGGAGAATCGGTATCCCAAGTTGTAGGCCCCCATGTGATCTTTTGACATGTTTTAAAAGCCTATTTTGAATGTATTTTACTCAAATTTCCTACAATATTACTTAACACTTTTACATACAGCTACATTGAAGATGATTTTTATTGTAGCATATAAATTTTACATGGGATCTAGGTCACACATCCAAGACGATGGTACCTTCATATACTAGTATTGTAATTTTTAAACCTCTGAATGAACATATAGTATTTTTACCAGATTGATATGGAATCCAATTTTTTAATTTTTACAAGATCAATTATAGAAAAAAATTAAATGGGTGTCTTTAGAGGTCAATATATTTTGACCCGAGCATTTTTATGGGGATCTATATTTTAGAGTGGTCTTGTGTGATCAAGTGCATTTGTGGCAAGTGTCAAGCCCCAGTCATGTGATTTTGTCAGTTTTTAGGGTAAGTTAAATGAGCAATTTCATATTAGGGTGTCACTACAAGATAATTGAAAATCAATCTTGGAATGATCAGTTTATAATTCTATTTGATTCCAATGCACAATCTAGTGGTAGTTTTGGATCTTGTTTACTCATTCTAGGTATTTTGCAATTGTGTGTTGACACTCAATCTCTAAACAATCAAATGTTCCACAATTTAGACCTAAATGAGTATGGAATTATTAATGGGATTCAATTCTTTTGATAATTGAAGGTAGTTATTTTATGACCAAACAAAATACACTGTTCATGACTCATTTTTGCCAGTTTGAATTTTTCCTCAGTTTATTTCATGGATCCTTCAACGGTGGTGCCTTATGTGATGTTCCCTAGTTTCTCAAACATATTGCTTACCTATGTCAATTATTCCAAGTTAAAACTTTAGAGGTGGTAAGATGAATGACCAACATTGAAAAAATAAAGATGGATTTTATTTGTTTAGGACCTTAGAAGCTTTTAATTAGTCGTCAATCACAATCATTGAAAACATGGCTCAAGAAGGCATGAGATATTGGCTTGGTATATTTAGAAGTTTCAAATTTCCCATGACACATCATAACAGTTGAATAGAGTGGAATGTGGCATCACTATTATGTTTCTTTGCAGGGAAAAAATTTCTAAAATAGGGTTTGATGTCTACAGTGACACAATAGGAATATAGGCCATGATAACATGTTGGTAAATAAGAATTATGGTTGTGGGTTAGGGTAGTATGTGTTTAATGCCAAGGGGATGGTCTATGTTTTTATAGAGGTTTAGGAACCTTGTCATGAGTGATAAAATAGAGCTTTTAATGGCATTAATGCACAATAATGAGGGGTTCTAGTTCTACAATCTCATTGCAAGGGTGAGTCTATATTGCATAGAATAGGGATCTTCCCAAGTAGATGGTACTTCCCATCCAATGGTATCACAAAAAACTAGGCATCACCCCAAGTTAGAATTCTATGCCACAAACAATTTGACGATGATATTGCTTGTTAGACTATGTAATTCTTCCATGCAAGAGAAAATGCAAGGTTGAGATTCTATTTGAATTACAAAAACTCTTTGGTCAATGACGCTACAATTTGTAGGGGCAACATGATTAAGAAATTGGAGGTATCAATAAAATAATGGGGCATCACATATCAAAAGAGGTGTAAGGATTTTCAAACTTCCCAAGTGGTAATCTTAATTGAATTATCTTGTAGATCTACATCCAAAATCAAGGAGCCCCTTTGAAATTTGTAAGCAATGGGAAGGTTGATGACATTTTTTACAGGCATAAATGTTTTGCAAATGTATTGTTGGGTGGTTTTATCCCACATTGACATCACTTGGAACATTTATGTGTTTTTTATATGGTGCTAGTCACATGGCTCATTACCAAAATAAAGGTTTCTTAGTACAAGTGTTGTACATATGTGTGGGGCCCACTGACATGATGATCAACTAGGTTAGGCACTGACATGGCAACATCCAAGCACACAACATTTGATGTGGTAGTTTGATTATGTCATAGTCTACAATATGATTGAGCAGTGAGTTAAAAACTAGAGAAAATTTAGATATGTCATGTGGCACGTGTACTAAGGTGACAAGGTAGGTTAAGTGGGACCCACATGACAAATGGTGGCACCTTACAAATCCTAGTTAGTAACTGTGGGTTTGTATCACATAATCAGATAAGAGCAACAAGTGGTAGTGTGGGCCATGAGATTGGAGGTGATGCAACTAGGTGATGACTAACTATAGGATGACACATGACATGAAGGTCAAGGAAGGACATGGGTCAGTCTATGATGATAGATGTTAGGCTCCCATAATCCCACAATATATGATAATGAAGAAAGATAATGATTATAGGATCAAGGAATTGGTCTTCATGTCCTAGGATCAATGCATTCTGGGTTGATGAGGAAAGAGAATGAATATGTACTAGGTCCAATGCAATATGGGTTGATAAGGAAAGATAATGATTATGTGATAAGGAATTGGTCCACATGAATGGGGGTCAATAATGATGCAAGAAATCAAATGGTGGTGACAAGAACCTAAGATCCAATAATGGGTTGCCATATGGCACAATGATAGAGCATTGAGGGGGATCAATGGGGATGGGAGTACCAAGTGACATGCTCCCATGATCATTTGATCTAAGTTGACTAGGAAAGAGAATCATCAGAGGATCATAAGAGAGAGACATGTGGTGAGTTGAGTAGATGATGGTGACTGGGCAGTGTGTAGAGTTGTCATGTCACATGCCAATTAGAGGTTGTCACATGGTAGTTAAAGGGGCAACAACCATTAGTTTAACCAATATAAAAGTAAATAGGAACGAAAAAAATTGAAGGTCTCCAAATAACTAAAAAGGGTAAATTATTAATGTGGAGAAGACTTTTTAAATAGAGTCAAATGTGTAGTTTATCAATTTAAATGAAATATTAAAAGTTTCAGACAAATGTTGTAGTATACATGATAAAAGTTAAAATACTTGAATGGCGTATTGGGCTTAGTGTTGTAATGTGGAGCCTAATCAGACTTGGTGGTTAATTTTTCTCCACTTTATTCAGTGTGGTCTCCCCCTAGATTTTACTACAAGGGTTTGGGGGTAGTCTCCCCATACTTTAGGGTTTAAGGATCAATGCCCCTTATAGGTTCCTAGGGTAGCATCCTAGGTGGGGTCTAGGTGCAATGCCTCTTGTAGGGTCCTAAGGTCAGTAGCTCGAGGCACGCTCCCTATCGTGATACAAGGAAAGGTCAAGGGGTAGCGTTCCTAAGGCAAAAAATAAATTTACTATTGTAAAAGGCATCGAGAGTTATATTTTTCCTATTGGTCGAATTATTTTAGCCCTAATTTTGTAAGTGGAAAAAAACTCATATAAAATGGCTTGGGGTTAGGGACTTCATCATGTCTAATGAGATTATAGATTCTTATGATGGTATTGGGTTGTAAGGGATTACATATTGAAATCACTAGTTAATAAGAATAATGGACTTGTTGTTTGGTGGGCATAGCCCATGGATTGGGTGAACCATGTTAAATCTTTGTGTATTTTGTTCTCTTCTGTGCAATTTATTATTTTTCTCATAGTGGTTATATTTGCATGTAATTGTTATTTTTGTCTCATCAATCCTAACACCTAGAAAATAATGACATATAATATCCAAAATAAAATGTCATGGGCTAAGTTAAAAGGTTAAAAGGTAAAAGATAAATATTTGTGTATTATATTGTAAACATATTGAAGTATTGTGCACACAATAGAGATAAAATACGCAAAAAAGAAGAAGAAAATAACATTGACTTATAGGACCATTTTGGAGAGTTCTTTGCAAATCCAAAAAATGATTTTTTTAATGTCTCCAAAGGGTATCTGGTATTGTTTTTGCAAACTTTGGAGGTTTTTTTAGTTGTATTTTTAGTGGATCTTGCAGATTTTTTAGTGGGATAGTTTTTACTAGAATCCAAGTTGTAGTTGACAACATCATATTTTAGTTACAAAATGATGAGAGAGAGAGATGCTTTGTAATAGAATGGTTGAGGATCAAATGTGGCAAATGGAAAAATAAGAAGCAATCTATGATTCTTCTTTCCTCTTGATATTCTTCTTTTCTTTATATCTCTAGGGTTCCATATATTGGCTACTGGTGATTTCCATCAAACAAGTTTGATGTGCTTTGAGCAACATTGTAGAAAATTTCAATGAGTAGGTTTAATGGATATGTGTTGAGTTTTCAATAGATTTTGCATTTTTCTGAGTTGTATGTATGTTGTATATTAGAGGTAGCACTGTTGGTGTAAAAAAGTATTTACTTATTACACTTACTTAAGTTTTACTTAGGTTAATGCATTATTTAATTATTTTGCATTATTTTATTATTATTTTAGGTGAGACACTTAGGACTTTGTGAACTCTCATTGAGTTACGCAACTCTAATTAGGCACATGGTGTCTACAACACAGGAGTATGCATCATTTACTTAGTTGTCATGGTGACAACACAATTTTCTGCACTCCTCATTTAGCACATGTTGTCTACTCCACAAATTTCTGCGCTACACCATTGTAGTCTTATCCTCACATCATCGCACTTATTCTCGTGCTTAATGGAGGATAATCCATATATGACATGTGCCTGGTTGTATGACATGTCATGGTGCTAACTTCTAGGCATTCTAGAAGCTCTCTTGAGGCCTTTATATTCAGTCACTCCTAGTGTACTCAGAGAATATGTTGGTTTTATCCATTATTGAATGAATATCATCATTCTGATCATACTCTGCCTATTTTGGTCTACTGTGTGCTATTGTTGAGTTCTTTTGTTCTTGGGTGAATTCTGGCCTAAGCCAAATTCTTACATGGTATCAGAGCTGAGGAGAGTTCTCATCGCGTAGCCGTTTGAGACCTTTCATGCTTCAGCATATCAATTCCAGAGGATCTGTAGAAATTGGGAGCATCTAGAGCCAGATCTGACCTCTCCATTGCATCAGGAGCGCTGAATCGGTGAAGATTGACTATAAACTCGCCTATATTGGGTGAAAGTTGATCGTGAGGCAAAATTTTTTTGCAAACCGGCACCCAAAGGCACCGATTTGCAATTGGGTATGATCTTTTTTTGATCTGATTTGCATTTTCGGATCTATTAAATTCTCTGTAATTTTTGGAATTATTTTTGATTTAATTGGCCCAACAGAGAAAAAAAATTTTGCCGAACCGGGCAGTGACACCCCGGCTCGGCTCTGTTATTATTTGGTGGAATTATTATTTCGCAGGCTTTATTTAAATCTACGGGCGCTACTATAATCTACGGCCCGTACCCACCGGCAGCCGAATTCAATTTTTCGGCATTTGCATCACATTATAACTGGCCCGGCCACCAACATCCGGTGACCCACTATTTGGTTTGAGTTTGCGGGAGTTTCTTTTTAAACTACGCATTGTGCATTCAACCCACGCATGTGGGACTATATGTAGAGACTTCTGGTTCCGGCATCGCCAAAGCAACTTTTGGCGATGGTAATTCATCTGCAGCATATATTCTGGCCGCAAAGTGACATCCGGTTGCCGCTGCTTCTGCCCTCGTCACGCCTATAGACCCCGCCACATGGCCGAATTCGCTCGCGCCACACGGTGCTTAGACAGTCGCCCACGCCAACTAATTTGGGTCTGACACGTCACCAACAATTCCACTACGCAGGCTCTGCCAGCAGTGACTGGACTACCCACGTCAGCACTGCGTCAACCGGACCAATTAGCACCACGTAGGCAGACACGTCAGCATTGACACGTCACCTTTCATGCTGGAATTTTCCGTACAAGCCATACAGTACGGAACGCCAAGTCAGTAGCCACGTCATCCAGTGGGCCAGTTTTTTGCTGACATCATCCATTTCGCAAACCTAAAATTGACGCCCGTCTGGACGTCAACCTGGGCCATTTTTTATCTGCTGTGACAGCCGTATGACCGTCAAATTTAACCCCGTCTTTTGCTGGTGCAACCCCTCACCAAATTGATTTTGGTTTTGGTAGTCTGACTTCAAGAGGCTATAACTCGCACATCCAGACTCCAAATTAGAATTTGCATTTTTTGGCGACTGTACCTGGATAATCCTGCATTTTGCAACTTCAAACGCTCCGTTCGGGCACATCTGGAGTCGAAAACAGGTTCCATTTTTTTTGAAAGTGTGTATTTTTTTGTCTACTTTTCAGATCTGGCATCAGATTATAGTGTTGTGTGGACAAAATTGTTACTTTCAGAATAGGGCCTTTCTTTGCTTTGTATTGCTTCAGTTCTGTAGCACATTGTAAAGTTTCAGATTTATACTCTATTGAGAAGTTGTAACAAGAAAAATCAAAAGTCCGCAAAGGCCAAAATTGGCAAGTGGCCCATTGTAATCGCACTACTGATAAAGTGCCCAAAGCATCTTTTTTGGGGGGGTTTCTTGATTTAGTGAAAAGGGGGGGTATTCTTGGTGTTGTGTTCTCTCTTTTCTGCAAATTTCTTTCATTTTTCTGCATCATGGGCAACTTTAAGTTTCCTAAGTTAACTCCTCATAACTATGCTACGTGGTCTATCAAAATGTTGTATCACTTAATGCATAATGGAGTTTCACAATATGTAGATGGTACTCTTCCTAAACCAACAGGTGATAATGTATCAACAAGTGAAATTTTTGAATGGGTAGCCATGGATAGGAAAGCCCTAGGTGATATATGTTTGGGGGTAGATGATAAGATCATGTATCAAATCATAAAATATACTACATCCAAGGAAGCTTGGGATACCCTCGAAAGCCTTTATGGTAAAGTGTCTAAAGAAGATGTGTTCAAAATAGAAGATGAGCTAGTTTCCTTAGATCCTAAGTCGTATGACTCAATACAGGACTTCATCATCAAGGTGAATGAATTAAGGAAAAAGCTTACTGATTGTGGGAATTCTATCAAAGATGAAAGACTAATCTATCTTATTCACAACAAGCTGCCATCCGAATATTCCACATTTGTATCTTCTTTTAACACCTCAAAGACTACCTTAGGGTCTGCCTACAAGAAAGTAACTTTTGATGAATATGCTAAACTGTTGGATGATGAAGAAAAGAAGTTGAAAACAATGGGGATTCTCAAATCACCTCAGACCAAAGCATTGGTGGCCAATGAGGGTTCTCAACATTCAGCTGGACAATCTTCAAACAAAGGAAAGGGTAAGAAGAAATGGAAGAGCAAATTTGAGGATGCAGAAAAGACAACACCTCAATCTAATCAACAAGGCAAGTCCTCGAATTCCAACAAGAAAGGGGACAACAATAATAAGGAGAAGAAGAAGTGTGCTTATTGCAAGAAAATGGGTCATGAAGAGCATGATTGCTATCTTAAAAAGATTGATGAATTGACCAACATCATGAAGAAACATAATGTTCCATTGCCTAATGCTTATAAGGAGAAGGGATCTTCTTCAAATTCAAAGAACAAAGGGCAAGCACTCATGGCAAATGCAAACTCTTCGAAGGAATGGATATTTGACTCAGGTGCCTCATATCATATGGGTTCTTCAAAGGGAGATTTTTCTTCATTGAATAGCTCAAGGGTACCACACATCTTCATGGGGAATGATAGCAAAATGGAAGTTGAAGGAAAAGGAAACGTGGAAATGGAAAATGGAGAGTTTCAAGAGGTTCTCTATGTTCCAAACCTAAGTTCAAATCTCCTTTCAATCTACCAAATTACACTACTCGGAGATGGACATAGAGTTGAGTTCCTTCCTGACTTAGTTCAAGTGCACAGTCTTAAAGATAATTCCTTGGTTGCAGTAGGGAAAGTGAATGATCACAAGAGGTTGTACTCTTTCTCACATTTTGTATCCAAGACTCCTTCCAAGGCCTTGTTATCTCAATCACATTCAAACATGCAATTATGGCATGAGTGGTATGGTCATCTTGACTATCGCTATCTTCAGCAACTTTGCACATACCACATGGTCAAAGGTCTACCTCAAATCAACTTTTCTAAGGGTAAGTGTTCATCAGATTCAGTGGATATGCATCTAGAGGGGAAGTTACAAAGATGGAAGTCTTCTAGAGCAACAAGTGTTCTTCAAATGGTTCACATGGTATTCGCAGGTCCTTTTGCATTCAACCAGGGTCGCTACATACTTACCTTAGTTGATGACTTTTCAAGGTTCACTTGGGTCTACTTTCTACATAGTAAGGGTGAAGTTTTGGATGCATTTCTAGACTTCAAGGCTCATGTAGAATGACAATCCAGAAAGGCCATCAAAGTACTCCGCATGGACAATGGAAACATGGATGTGAACAGAAGACTTAAGGATTTTTGCAGACATGAGGGCATTGATCTTTAGATTCCTTCAACATTCAATTCGCATAAGACAGATGTTGCAGCATTGAGGATTAGAACTCTTAAGTCTATGGCAAGTTGCATGATTCATGCCAAGTCTCTAGATCCATCATTAGAAGTCGAAGCAATCTCAAGTGCCACTCACATTCTTAATCGTTCTCCTCATCCCGCCTTAGATGGCAAAACTCCTTTTGAGGCATGGTGTGGTAGAAAACCTATTGTGACACACTTCAGAGTCTTCGGTTGTCCTGCTTGGGCAAATAGATCTTCTAGGGGTCGCAAGGCACATACATCTCGGCCTTGTACTTTCATTGGTTATGAAGACAATGTGAAGGCATATAGACTTCTTGATCCTGAGACACATCAGATTTTTGTGGAGAAGGATGTACATTTTGAGGAAAGTTCTCTGAGCTTGTCCTCTACTCCTCTTCGCACATCATACAGTGTGGATACTGATATTGACACCAGCGATAGTGCTTCAACAGCTTCAGACACATGGAGTTCTGTCGATAGATACAGTGAGAGGTCATTTCATCAGTTCAGTCTGCATGCATACATCGCCACAGTGATAGGTCCAGAACAGTAGGGTACATTTAATCTTCCAGATATAGGTTCAGTGAAAAATTTGGGGGATAGTATTCATGATCTTCCTCTTCTTCTTGATGCAGAATTACCTTCTTCAGTTGTCACAGGAGTTTCAGACTCTCTTGTTCATTCTCTACATGATCGATCCTTATAGGTTGAAGTGAATGTGGATACTTATGATCAGCAGTTGCAGTAGGGTTCTTCATCAGTTGCAGGGATAGACAGTTCTTTGGGATAGGTTCTTCAGCCAAATGAGCAGGTTTTAGAGACATCACTTATCCATGGGATTCTTTCCACACATAGCGGAAGCGTCTCATTTGTACCCTTGGCATTATTTCTTCCTAAGGGGAGGAACACCATTCTGCAGTCTTGGATCGGCTTCTTTACTAGAGCATTCACTGTTTGGCATTCTTCTTTGGGGGGGGGAGCCCATTCTGTCTCTCTTCCTTCTCTCATTCTCTTATGTATATATTGGATGTATGTCATAATGGGGGGGTTTTGATTACTCCATCCATCCATGCATCCTATCTATCTTTCTTTTTGGGGGAGGCTTTTTCCCATGAGGTTTTCCCTCTTTCCTCGCTTTATGGGAGATTGCATATCATTATGTACATGGGTACCTAACATGGCCTAGTAGCCGGGACCCATCTTGCATTTTCATCCTAGATTGCGTAAGCTTAAGGGCATTCCCCTAACTTGCACTTAAGGGGGGGTGTTGGTGTAAATAAGTATTTACTTATTACACTTACTTAAGTTTTACTTAGGTTAATGCATTATTTAATTATTTTGCATTATTTTATTATTATTTTAGGTGAGACACTTATGACTTTGTGAACTCTCATTGAGTTACGCAACTCTAATTAGGCACATGGTGTCTACAACACAGGAGTATGCATCATTTACTTAGTTTTCATGGTGACAACACAGTTTTCCGCACTCCTCATTTAGCACATGTTGTCTACTCCACTGATTTCCACGCTACACCATTGTAGTCTTATCCTCACATCATCGCACTTATTCCCGTGCTTAATGGAGGATAATCCATATTTGGTGGACATGTGCCTGGTTGTATGACATGTCATGGTGCTAACTTCTAGGCATTCTAGAAGCTCTCTTGAGGCCTTTATATTCAGGCACTCCTAGTGTACTCAGAGAATATGTTGGTTTTATCCATTATTGAATGAATATCATCATTCTGATCATACTCTGCCTATTTTGGTCTACTGTGTGCTATTGTTGAGTTCTTTTGTTCTTGGGTGAATTTTGGCCTAAGCCAAATTCTTACAAGCACAAATAATTTAATAAATAAAAGTTCAAGTTTAGATCTCTCCAATCTACTTCTTAGCTAAGTTTCAAATGAATGACTAGAATATTTGTGTCATTTGGTGTCTTGTTATGAGATATATAGTTTTATATTTTTGCTTTGATGAAAAGAGTCAATTAAATGCCTGATAGAAAGTTCTAATAGGTTAAGATAGTGCAGGTATTTTATAAGTAGGTTGAGTTAGAATATTTGTTAAAGAATAATGTGGACAATATCTCTTAGATCATCTTATATTAATTTGAACTCTACTATCTAATGATGTATTTATAATGAATCATGTACCCAATGAAGATAAGGAATTGATCTCATCTTTGAAAGCTTTATTGTGGTGTTTTTGTTCCAAGTTCATGTTATCTTGTTGTAATATTGATAAATTTAGAATTACCTTTACTCTATTGTATGTTTTTATCCTACACACATCTCATAATCAATGCTCAGTTGATGATTATCCTTCATCTAATGTCTCTCTTCATATTTATGTATTATATGAGATGTATCTTCTTAATTAGATTCAGATCTATGTCTATCAATGGAGTTATATTGTGAATCGGAGGTGCACTTGGCTAGGTTTAACAAAGCTTGAAGTGTAGAAGGTTGATTTTATCCTTATTAGTTGGTATAAGTCTCTTAAAGTTCCTAATAATTATAGTTGGTTGCTATTGATAATTGGCTATATGTAGCGATGTAATTATTGTCATTAATGGCAACACATGATGTACATGTTGTAGAAAACCTCAGAAATAAAGATACTTAGCTTTTGGTACTCAAAAAATTGTCTAAGTATGAAATTGGATTACAATAGTGTATTGTTTTGATGTATAACTTGTTTATATGATGTTATCTGAGAGAGAGAGGTCATATGGATGTAGTATACATATTGATGATGATGCATATAACCTTGGACATCGGTACAGACTGTACAAAAAATAGATATTCACAATTTACTAGTGAACATAACAACAAAATTAAAGGTAAAGGAATTATTTTGTTTATAAATAATTACTTGACCAATTAGGGATGACATCCTAGATGTTTACTGTAAGTTGGAAAATCATATTGTGGTCTTAGCCAATTAAGCAGCAATTTGTAAAAAGGCATGGTATTTATGCAAAGGATATCTTGCGAGATTAAGTGTGCAAGTGATGTGTATTATAATGTGATAAAATTATATGAAAAGTTTTATGAAGAGATATATGAAAACTTTTTGGGAACCTAATTTTGTGATCCAAGATCGAACTGAGGTCAGAGATCAACTGAAGAAGAAGCTATAGCATCTGTACATCTATATTTGAGGAACAAAAAGTTTACTTACTTATTTGTGCTTGAGATTTTCTTGCATCCATTGTACTACAACTCCTAATAGGATTGGAATCTCCTAACAAAGACTCAAAGTATCCTAATAGGGACTCCTATGTACTAAACACTTTTATAGACTTCTAACAAGGTCCATCCTCTAACAATGAACATTTATATTAGTGCATCATCTAGTGGGTATCATCCCCAATGGGGTTTTCCCTTGGCCAAGGTTTCCTTAGCTAACAAAATATGATGTTATGAGTTCTCTTTATGCATGGTTATTATTATTTTTCAACATTACTTGTCTACTTTCTTATGCATGGTTCAAAGTAAAAAATAATCTCTAGTTGGCGAGAATTTTTTTTAGAATATTGATTAACCCCCCCAGCCCCCTCTTAGTATTCCCTATCTCTAACAATTGGTATCAGAGCATAGTTACTCAAAAGAGGCTTAACAACTTAAGTAAGATCCCTATGGATATGGAACAATTGATGAAGAACCTTGAAGAGGCACTTGAACAAATTGATCTCCTTACTAAAGAAAGAGATAAGTTGAAAGATAGATATGAAGACTCCAAAGTATACATTGGACAATTGAAGGACAATATTGAACATCTCAAATCCAAGCCTAAATCTACTAAATCTGAAACTGGTGAAAATGAATATTCAAAACCAAAAATATAGTACAAGATCTTGAAGCATGAATTGAAGATTACCAATCTAAAGTTTAGTTTGAGGAATCATCCTAGTAAAGTTGAATCTGAATTGAAGACTGAAAATTCAGATTTTATAGTGAATCTAGCAAAGTTGACATATGGTTTTGAACATTAAAAGAAGATCATGAAGAACTTAAAAAGTACAACACTATTGTGAAAGGTGAACTAACTCAAAGTAAGGTATATCTTGAAAAGCTTTATTCTAGTAGAGAAAATCTTGATGAATCAATGCTAATACAAAGACCTACCTATGATAAGACTAGTCTTGTTACCTATTTAGCATGTCCACAAAGAAACTTGAAAATAGACTAGATCTAAAAGTAAAGGATAAATTTGATGATAAAAATAAATCCAATTAATCTTCTGATAAATCCAAAGAAGTTGAACAAGAGAAGGAAATTGTGAAATTGGATCTACCTAAGCAAGTGGAATCTCCTAAGGAAACCAGGTATGAATTTGAAGTAAGTGTTTTTCATGTAATGAGATTGGTCATATGAAAAGAGATTGTACAAATAAGTCATTTTATCATGTTACAAATTTTTATTGTCATAATTGTCATGGTATGGGTCATAAAGCAATTGATTGTAGGAAGCCTAAATATGATAATGATAGAAGAAATGCAAATAGAAGAAGATCTAATGAAAGGACATCGAGAGAAAGAAGACCTTTTGATGAAAGAAAGAAGATCATCTATTATAAGTGTAACAACTTTGGACACATCAACAAAATCTTAGAAGTAGAACCCTAGTATGTCAGTTATGTAACAACTTTAGACATACAATAAACTACTACAGAATGGACTAAAGGAAGAATGGAAGGAACTTTGGGAATGATAGAAGGAATCATGAAAGAAACTTTAGAAATAGAAGGAACTTCAAGAATGACAGAAGGAATAATGAAAGAAACTTCAAAAACATAAGTAATAATGGAAGAAACTTTGAAAATGACAGAAGGAATCATGGAAGCAACTTTGGAACTAAGAAAGACAATGAAGACCAAACAAATGTAGTTAGTGAATTTTGAGAAGAACTTAGTGAGACATTTGTTAAAGGATTATATATCTCAAAGGAAAAGTTAGATGATGATAAGATAGGGAAAGTGAAGTCAATAGTCAAGTTTGATTCAACCAAGTTGAATTAAGCTTGTTCAGTGCACTAGAATCTAAAAATTCAATTATGAGTAGTAAGGTTGAGAGAAGATGTATCTTGATGAGTTTAGATGGTAGCTAAGTTTGCTTGTAATTTGAATCTTATTGTAACAAGTTATGAAGGAAATAAAAGTTGTTGTTACAACAGAGAAAGTTTATTCTTTGATAGAAGATGAAATGTATGTTTCTACAAAAAAATTCATGGAGTGAAGTTTTGTGGAGAATTGTCATGATGAAAGGAAGCAATGGTGAAACCTCAAATAGCTTTGGAAGATCAAATAGAAGATCTTGAGTAGATATTTGATTTTAGAGTGAAATTAGCAACTTTTTTGTGTTAGCGAAGTATGCAATTAATGCACGTTATAGCTAAATGAATGGAGTACAAACTTGATTATTTCCACATTGTGATTATCTTAGAAGCTTAGAGCACCTAGAAGCGAATTGTCAAAGTAATTTTGAGAAAAGCCCTACTTCAAGGAAAAGGTATTTTATTGTTTTCTACACAAAATTTCTTAGATAAAATTCTATTTAGTGTAAACACGGATATGTCTATAGTTCAGAATGTTGAGAATCTTGATAGATCCAAATTAAAGGTTGTTCTTGTGAAAACCCTAGAGGAAAATCCTAATTCAACTTTATCAATTACTCTGGACAATGTAGTTTTCTTGGAAGACATAGGAAGCTACTTAAGCAGTAAGTTTGAATCTATTAGAAGTGAGTTTATGCACAAAGATATGAAAATTATTTTTAATCATGATATGACTATTAATCCCAGATATGAGCATCTAAAGGATTTAGACTTAGTCAAGTATCACTTTTACCATGAACTTGATACCGAAGAATGGACTCATATTATATTAAGTAGAATTCATAATGGAAAGATTTGGATGGGAGAAGATGTATTTGACATCTCTATTGACCTTATTCATGAGGTCACTAGTCTTAGCAAACAAGGTAGTGTACCTATTGGTGAGAAACTAGTTAAGAAAAAGGTTGAGAGTTATACTAGGGCAATTTATAATGGTAAGGAAATGGTAATCAGCACCATCAGACAACATGATGTAAGATTCTTGAGTAGAATCGTTGCATATTCTATTTGAGCAAGTTCTAAGAGTGATGAGTTGTTAGCAGGTTTTATCTATACAACCTATAAGATTTGTGTTGAGAAGGAGCAAGCGAATTTAAGTGAGATTCTAAGAGTGCAACTCCTTGAGAATTTATTAACAGAATTAAGAATAGTGTATTCAAATTCCAATCTCTAATTAATTATATTTTCTTTTATTTACTTAAGAGATTTCCATTTTTATTAGTTACTAAATTAATGAGCAGTGAAAGATGTACTATGGACAAGATAACAAATGTGTGCAGAAGGCATCTTGCAGAGAAAATCTTGGATAGTGCAAATATGATTATGAGGACATTTAAAAATGAAATAAAATAGAGATTTAGAATTTCCCTTGCAATTGTTGACAAATTTAAGAATGACATATGCTTTATGGTGGACACAGACCTAACATATATTGAAGTAGTTGAACCTTAGGAAACATTTCTTGAGCCCTTGAGTTATGAGTTAAGTGATGTTATAGCTATTGATTATATTGATTTATTGTTGAAATATGATATAGATCAAGCATCATATAGATTTGGAATGTATGAGGAGATAACTTGGTCAGCTTACTAGGCATCATTAGAGAAAGCATCTCATAATAAGATTGCAAGTATAATGAAGAAAGCGTTATTTGAGGCCAGTATGTTAGAAGAAGAATCACAAGCAGTTAGTCAAACAATCTCCGAATTGAAACAAATTGGTGAATAAGGTGTAATGTATGTGACACCTCTATCAGTTGGCCAAACATTTGATGTATCTATTGTTGAAACTCCTATAGACTAGAGCATCCCATATGGTGTTGTATCATCTGAGAAACCAAGTGGATCTAAAAGGCAGTCAAAAAGAGTTAAACAACAAGCTACTAGACCAGAGAAAAGAAAGAAGACATTGTTGACAATTCATGACTCCAGTGATGATGAAGAAGCAAAGGAACAAGAAGACAAAAAACCAAAGAAGGTAATTGTTTCCAAGTAGTCAATAGGTAAAACAAGGAAACACTGGAAACCTAAGATAGAGAAGATTAACACAACCATTTTTAATGAAGGAAAATTCATACAAATGAATAAGTTTTATGATTTGTATAATGATATTGACAAAGATCAGATTGATATCTCTACTATGAGATATATGATTATTGATAACTTGAAACTTGAAGACATTAAAGGTTTTGTCAATTAGAAAGTCTAAACTAGACTTATAGCAAAGAAGTCACCAGTTTGGAAGAAGATACGAAACTTTAGAAATCAATGATAAGAACTATGTACAAGATTTTAGATAAAGAAGTAAACAAATTGATGGGTAAACTAGCAACCTATCTATGGAACAAAATGAGGCCAGATCTCTTTATGGGCAGTGATAAGGATGTTGTAAGAAGTAAAACTATTGTAGCTATCAATAAAATAATGATTGAGGTACATATAGCTCCTACCACTGCAAAGAAAACTTTAGAAGTATCAATAAGTGGTGATACTATGCAAATTGATCAAACAAATGTTATAGTTAACATTTATGATAACCCTTTTGTAAGCTATGATCAGCTTGAGCCCCTTTCCAAAGATATTTAGGATCAATTGAGACTACTTCAAAAAGAGAAAATATAGCTTGTAGAAGAGAAGAAGAA
The DNA here is from genome assembly GCA_028749045.1 of Cupressus sempervirens. NCBI lineage: Eukaryota > Viridiplantae > Streptophyta > Pinopsida > Cupressales > Cupressaceae > Cupressus > Cupressus sempervirens. The sequence goes on along the minus strand of CM053793.1, from coordinate 8,095,884 downwards.
GATTGAAGAAGCCAAGCTAAAATTGCTTGAAGAGGAAAATAAGCAAAAAGAAGAAGAAAAGAGGAGAGAAGAAGAAAAAGAAAAGAAAGATAAAGAAAGAAAAGAAAGAAAGAGAGAAGAAGGAAGAAGAAGAGAGAAAATCTAAGAAGGTAGTAGAGAATAAACAAGAGGAAGATGAGGTGAAAGCATCTAGGTCATCCACTCCTATATCTCTTTCTGACCTTATAGGTGATGATGACTATCAAACCAACTTGATCTCATCCTTGACAAAATTGATTAAGCAGAACAGAAAGGTCAAAAGTCTACAAAGAGCAATAACAAAGGTGGCTAATAGATTACACAACACTCTCTCATCTAAGCATATAGAAGAAAACCCTAAAAAAGAGCTCAAGCAGTTGTAAAATCATTTGATGATGAGTTTACAAATTTGTTGAATGTTGCTAAGTCTAAGGCTCAAATTTCACATGATGCTAATCTTTTTAGCACCATTTGTCAAAAAATTCAAAATGATTTGTTGAGTCTTGATACTTGTATCAAGGAACTTTGAAGATGTTAACAAGTTGGCAAGCTATTGTACATCAAGTGTACTTTATCTCATAATTTGACCAAAGATTTGGATAGCAAGATTCGAGGGAAGCTGAGTGAGTTGGAAGCTCTAACTAGTTAGATATAATAACCTTCTTGCAAAATTGATGAGTTTGAAGGACAAGTTTTCGGTGTTCACACAAACATCAGGAAACTAAATTTGAAATAAAGAAAATTTTGAGAAGACTATCAAAATATAGAGAGTCTATTGCTTTGAAGATATCAACTATTGAGAGATAGTTGGAAGAATTTTCAAAGCAAAGGACACTTATGCCAATTTCACCTACTCTGACCTTAATGCAATTGAGATTGCATCATATGGCTTATGTGTAATGCTCACTACTGCCGAAGTAGCCAAGGACTCGTGGGAGAAAGGTATGAATAGTTTGAAGGAAAATTTTGATGATTGTATGAAGATAATAATAGTTTGAGGTAGCAAGATCAAAATTTTTACAGTGCTTGAAAGTTTTTTACACTTTTTTGGATTTTTTGACCTTTGTCATTGATGTCAAAGGAGAAGTGTAGAAGAAAATTGTGTAGTAAAGAAGAAGTGTAGAAGAAATTATGTAGTAAGCTATGTGTTGAGCTATCATTTCGCATGATGCTTAATGATAGGAATCCTTTTGAACTCCTCTCTTGAAAACCTGACCTGGGATCAACTCCAAGGTTCTAGGTGATCTTGCAACCTACTAGAATCTTCTCAGTAGAAGATAAATGTATTTGTTCACAAGGAGGCCTTTGCTGGTTCTGACCGATTTCAGATAAGATTTTGAATGTGCTTGCTATCTCAAAAGAATAACCACAGCAAAAGAAATATTTTTTTGTATTTTTCTATTTTTTAATGAATACATTTTTTATCTATGCAACTATATGACTTCCTAAATTAACCAAGTGTTTCTAAAATAAAATAACAAAGATAGGGTGACAAGAAGTTTAAGCAAATGATTTGAAAAATAAATCCCTAATGGACATAACCTATGGAAACAACACGTCTACAAATTAAACCTTTGAAAAGATCAAAAGGTAACCAATGAAAATAGGAGTAGTGCTTCCTTAATTCCACTAATGCAATCATCAATGGGAATTTAGTCACCGTAAGATGTTTCACTTTTCATCAGATAAGGCCACAAAAAGTGCACTCATGCAAGACAAAAAACTATGTAGGAATAATAAGGTGATCTCTTCTCGAACTAAGTATGCCAATGGAATTTGTAAAACTGTAAGAAACACCAAAATTAAAAGATTACTCAATCAAAATAATGCAATAAAACTATTGGCTCCATTACAATCCATGAATATACATTCATAAAATATAACACACTCAAGCAAGAATAACTACACTCCAAATAAGAGCACCAAAAGCATATATTATTGCATCAAAATAATGGTGGCCTAGAATACATATTACAATCTTGAATTTATAAGAAATCATCTCCTTAATTTTTGCTAAGAATGAAAGATCTCTTAATGCAAACATATGCTTAAAACTAATAAAACAAATCTAATTATGTACAAACTGACTCTCTAACTAGTGCTAAGTAGGACTTCACCCTTATTTATATCATTTAATGGGTGCATGAGCCTTTACATGTCTTAAAATAAAGAAAACATAAGAAAATAAGAAGAAGAAAGTTGTTAGATGATGTAGGAGTCTCTGGAAGAGCCAAAAACTAGAACATCAACCTTCACTAGATGTTTGTAGGAGTTAAACTATCGTCATAATGCCTTTTCAATGCATGGAAAGCTCTAAATTTGGAACTGGTAGTTAATTTTCAGCACACCTCTGACTTCTTCAAAAACTTCTGGTGGACCTCAAAAGTAGTTCACCAAGCATACCTCAGAAACTTGTGCACCTCAGAAGCTAGGTCCAAAAAATGCAAAATTTTACCAAGTGTCAAAATTGAAATTCTAGCTTCTAGGTTTTGTTCCCCTTCATACCAGAGCTATGTCTAGGTATTTACTCTTGAATTTCTCTATAATCTTCATGACTTGGGTTGCTTCCAAAAAATCTAAAGCTTTGTATTTTTCCTTTACTTTTTACCTATAGTTTCCCACCTCTATGTGACTCTCTGCAAAATCTCCCAATTTCACATCTAATTCTACCAATGCCTCTTTGGTCTTAAATGCTTGTCTAATATCCTCATCAGTAGAAGCTTCCTAAAAAGTCTTTCAATACTATTCAACAACTACTTCTATAGCTATTAGTTTATCCCATGAATCATATTAAAAAATATCCAAGCAAGCATCACTATAATGTCACTTTACCTCCAAAATTTGCTCTTGGGTTTGATCCTTGAGCTTATGAATATTCGCATGTAATGTTTCAATTACTTTATTGCCATTTTTAATCTTCAATATCCAATCATCTATTTTATCTAACTATTTTTTTGTATATATGTCCATCAACATCCAATATCTTTGACCCTTTATTTATTGTAATGCTTACAGGTCTTTACCCCAGGTATATACTTCATCCATTAACCCAAAATCTTGGTTCAATATAGTAACTAGCTTATCTACATTATTTTGCATATGGTGTAGCACTTTAAGATTTCCTTGAATGATCTACACACAATTCTCTTCAAAACTTTCCCACCATTGCTGACAAGCCTTCAAAAATGGATCGAGTTGTATAGTCTCCTTATCCCTCTTCTCAAGTGGCACATTTAGAGTCTCCTCAAGATTTTTAGAATCCAAAAGACCAAGTAATTTGTTTAGATATCCCCTTAGGATCTCATTATGCTTCTAAATGTTCAACAATTTAGTCTCATCCTATTCTAAGTGCCTAAATACTTCTTTGACACCCATAGTGACCATTAATTTGGCAGTATCCATAGTGGGTTTTCCAAGCACGATCTCCCTAATTTGATAATATTTTGGAGTCAAATCCTCAATATTTGCATGCAACATGGGCGAACAAGTCCTGATTTTGATCAGTCATGACAAAGGCTAGTGTATGTGCATCACCTACAAGTGACTTAGGCTTCTTGTGAGCTTCAATTAATTCTCCCATTCCCTCTTCCTTAGTAGAATACCACTACCTTTTGTTCCTAACCATCACTTCTTTCCTCAACCATCTTAGAGTATTTGCCATCAGAGATTCACCTTTAGAAGAAGAAGGAGTTTTTTCTACTACGCTTTTTCCCTTATTACTCCTCTCTAGAGTCTTCTCCTTTTGTGAGAGATCCACATGGGGCATCTATGTATTTGTCAAGTCCACAGTCCTCACCTCAGTATCTTGGGAAGTCTATTGAGGATCCTCATATATTTTCCCTTCCTTTGACACTTTGTCTGTGGGTATTTATTGTGTCCTTTCTTCCCATTTAGCTTACACCTATTCTTCATTAACTAGAGGGAGAGGAGTGGTTGAACCTTTATCCAAGCAAGATAAATCTTGACTTGATGATGGTGGAGCACTTTTGGGTCCTTGTGACTAAGGTGGCAAATGACTTCAATCCTCTTGTGGAGGTTGATTTGTTGGAGTATCCTTATCTTATCGCCTACCAACTCAATGCCTGCTAGCATGAAATCAAAATCTGATATCTTAAAGACATCAACCCCTTCATCCTCTTACTCATCAATCCATTGTTGTAATTCATCCTTAGAAGTTGTAGACTGAATAGGCTATGTAAGAATGGATGGTGGACTATGTTGACAATTAACAGTGTTAACCAAGTAATTCAAACTTTATCAAGTTTTATAGTTGCTACCGAGTTCAAGGAATAGCATTCATTTTATGCCGAGTAGTTTACATCGGGTTGGTGATTATCAGTGTAAATCGATCTTCATAAGGTTTACTAATTTTATCAGTGCAAACTGAGTTGTGTAGTGGTTACCAAGTTCACAGTTTCAATGATGTGAATCTGGTGTTGACCAAGCCACTTAGTGTTAACCAAATGATTTAATTTATACTGAGCTCATAGTAATATCATTGACTAAGCTACATAGTGTGAATCAAGTGATTCAGTTTATATGTCAAGTTTCACAGTATTCACCGAGTCACCAGTGCAGACCAAGTTTAGACTATTTGAAAGCGATCAGTATGGATAGAGATTCTATGTATACCAAGTGCATGAAGATGTCAAGCATTGAGAATGGATGACGAGTATCAGAACCTCACTGAGCTATTCTTTAGAACCCGAGTTCCTACAGTTGGGCTGACTTTGTGTATTTTGTGTAAACTTCTATTGTAGCTAACTTTGTTGAATTGTAATTTGGATTGGTATATATGTAATGTATTGTATCACATACAAAGATATAATATATGAGTTTAATGTGAATTTAAAAGAGAAGTGTGAAGTAAAAGACTACAACAGTATAATGAACAACAAAGATTTATCTATCACAACAAGGTGATCATTACTTTCAAATGAATCTCATTAACCAAATCAAGTTGTAGATCAGAGATCAACCACTATTTTATCCTAATAGGTGGATCAGTTAAATTCTTTCACAAGGTAGACTTATATGTCTTTTGTAAGTCTATTTACTAAGTGCATACTTCATTATATGTTTGTAAATCCTTTTGCAAGGTGGACCTAGTAGTCCTTATTGCTCCTAACAGGGTAGATCATCAAAAGTGATCATTGTAAGCCTTACTAGGCCAACTTTATACTACAATACTAAAACTTGTGGGTATCATCCCCACCCAGTTTTACTTTCTATTTGGAAGGTTTTTGGGTCACCATATTGTGTTTCAAAGTGTTATGAATGTTTTAAAGCTTTTAATTTTTCATGCATGTAATTAGATCAGAATAAACATGAAGGATTAATTGGTAATAAATAATTCAGTTTTATAAGTTATTGATTCACCCCTCCCCTCTCAGTAACTTAGCCTATAATGTATATTTCCAACAATTGATATCAGAGCTTTGTGGTTCTCAGGAAAGAATTTTAACAACTCGAGCAAAGATTAGAGGATATGGAGGTATTCATACTTGACAAGGCTATTGACAATGAAAAGCTGGATTTGGAATTGGGTATTGGGAAACTCAAGAAAGCAAAGGAGCAACTCTCTCAATCCTTGAAAAGAAGAAAAGAACTTGCAACAAATATGAATGACCAACTCTGCATTGAAAAAAGAATTGAAGATATTTATTTAGAAAGCAAGTTAGATGAAGAAAATGAGGCAATCAAAGAACTATTATAAAAGAATGGTACACTTCAAGAAGAAGAAAGAAAGCTGAGAAGAGAGCAAGAAATTTAGTCAATAACATTTTGTGAAGTCATGGAAAAGAAAAATTAGATAAAAGAAGAGATAGAAGGAAAGAACAATGAAATTCAGCACCTATCCCTTTAGTAGGGAGACTTCATCAATCAGCTCACCAATGCAAATATAGAAATCATGAATTTAAGATCAAAGAATGAAAGATTGTATATTGATCTAAACAATGAAAGGAAAACCAATGAGAGGATGATGAAATCTCAAGTAGACATGGATCGACTAAATGAGAAAATCTAATTCATACAAAAAGGAAAAGCTAGAATTGGATATACATAAGAAGGTGAATCATCTAAGCAAGGAGCTCAAAAGAATCAAAGACCTACTTATATTCATTGAGGTAAGATAGGTCATACATCAAACAAATGTTGGAGCAATGGAAAAGCTAAATTCAATGGAAAATGCTACAATTGTAATCACCATGGTAATAGAGCTAATGAATGCAAAGAGAAACCTAAGTTTGAAGGCAAATGTCACAAATGCAAGAAGCATGGGCACAAATCTTCTGAATGCAAAACTAAGAAATTGTACCCCGCAGAACATATTAAAAAGCTATATTTGGTTGGGACTATAACACTTGGTGTAGATGTCATTACTATGGTGAATTTGGACACATTGGAATCAATTGTGTAAAACATCACATGAGGACAATAGCCACCACTAGAAGATGTTTTATTTATACAGAACTTGGATACCTTGCCAAGAACTATATAAATACTGGAAGAATTGAAGATGAAAAGAAATCCAAAGCTGATAACATTAGAAAATAGATGAGAGAAAAATGGATTCCAAAATCTCCTAAGAATGCTAGTCCAAGCAATGAAGCAAATGCCACTCAAGAATTTCCACTTGATCTTCCACAAGGAGAACTAGAACTAGGATTCTAAAGTAAACATCTTACATTAGTTCTAGTTAGTAGAATGAAAAGATCCATATCAATATTCAAGATGCAAAGGGATTACCGAGCATTCAAGCAAATGCTAGTCATTACCGAGCAAGGTCAGGTTGCAAGACCCTACCGAGCAAGGTTGGGAATTACTAAAAATTATTGTGTGGACACCGAGTCATGGACGACTCTATCGAGAATTCAATGTAAGTGAAGTGGAAAATAGTCTATCATTAATCAAACAATTATACCAGACATTTATGGCAATCAAAAGGGAAAATTTAATAAAAAAGGGTGAAATCAATTCATTTGTCACCACAAATTTTCAAGAGCTATTTGTGCAGAGTGATTTTAGTGCATCTGAGTGATCCGTGCAAATTACTGTTAAACATTTCTATGTCTTTGTAAACCCTAAAAAGAAAATGGCATCCTCCAGTAGCAAGACTAAGAAAGGGTTAGAGATGTTAGTTCGAGGCATGGAATAGAAGGCAACAAACTTTAAGCTTAGTCTGACTGTCGCTGAAATCCTAGATCCATTTGGAACTCAATCTCAAATTCGATCCAAGGTACTATTGATTAATGATATCTACACACATTTTCAATGTTCTATCTAGGATACAAGAACTCTAGAAATGGATGAATCTTTGAAAGAATTGTGTGTAAATGGTGTGTTAAAACTGGAGCATCAACACCTTGAACCAAAGGGTTTGACTCACATTCCACATATTGCATGAGATTTTCAAATTAAGTGGATGAGATTTATTCTTAGTTGTGTGCATAACGGATAGTTGTGGTTAAAACAACCTATTTTAATAATGAAGTAGATGATTCATAGGATCACAGGTCTTCCAATGCTCACCAAGGCAAAAATAATTAAAACCCTATGTCAGGTCAAGCTAGGAAAGAAGACCCTTGCTGAGTGAGATGGAAGGGGAATAAAAAATAGTTGTGTCATAGATATAGAATTGAAGTTCAGGATACATGTCATTGAACATAAGATATAAAACTTGAGTAGACTCAATAGTGTATCATGTAAAGTTGTAGATCTCACATACAAAGTGGTCAAGAATAATATGTCATTTGACCTAGCCGAGTTGATGTTGAATCAGTTCAATAAAAATATGGAGAGCATAAGAAATTCAAAGAACAACTCTTGTAAGTTTGGTTCACTCTTAACTTGTCTATTTTTCTTTATGAAAAAGTTCTTCTCATCAAAAGGTATAGTTGTGTGGAGAAAGGATGTGCCTGTTCTTTACCAAACTAATGAGTATATAGCAGAAATGGGAGAAAACTATGTTAGTATTATGGACAACTATTTTGATGCATTTAAGGACAAGATGAATAACATATTTAGGATCCCCAAGAAACTTTTAGATGACTACAAAGATGATATTTTTTCATGGTTGATTGTGATAAAGTGTACATATAAGCAGTTAGATCAAGAATTGTATGGGTTAAGCCTCTAGGTTATGAGGTTAATATTGATGAAACCAAAGATATCATTGAAGCATTGTTAAATGAGCCCATTGATCCAAAAGCTATGTATTTTGGCACATATGATGAATCCAAAGCAAGAGTAGAACTAGAGATAAAACTCACTCAGACAGTCAACAAAGCAAGAGTAGAACTAGAGATAAAACTCCCTCAGGCAGTCAACAAAGGAAAGAAGAGAATAGAAAAATTGAAACAATCTAGCACCACTCTCCTATTGACAGAAGGAAAAGGTGATGACATTGAAGAAGATGAAGTAGATGTTAGGATAAACCACAGACAGAAATAAAAACTACATGCAAATATAACCAATAACAGAAAATAATAGAACACACAGAAATGAACACAAGGCACCAAGATTTAACGTGGTTCACCCAATCCCTGGGCTACATCCACCAAACAACAAGTCCGATCTTATTACAATCCAGTGATTACAACCTGATTACAATCTGTAATCCCTTACAGCTCAATACCGCCGCAAGAACCAATTTCGTATCACAACATTATGAAAAACACCCAACCCTAAGCCCTTTTATACAAGTATTAAACCACTTTAGGGTTATAACATGTCAGCCATATGTCGGCCATAATCAGTCACCACAATCTAACAATCTCCCACTTGGGGACTAATTAGGCTCCACACTAAACAACAATCTCCCACATGGAGACTGATCCTATAGCAATACCACTACCACATGGGGCTTCCACCGGATCAAACCATCCTGGACTCTATTATTCTTTTATTCATGTTCAGTCTAAAAGACCAACCGAAGCTGAAGAGAAGTTCAGCTTCTCCCTTGTTACAACCTTTGTCAACATATCTGCTGGATTGTCATTAGTATGTATCTTCTCTAGCTTTAACTGTCCATCCTCCAAAACTGACCGAATGAAATGGTATCGCAACTATATGTGTTTGGTCTTAGAATGTAGAGCTGAATTCTTAGCAAGATGAATGGCACTTTGACTATCCGTAAACAAATAATTATCCTTTTGAGGATATCCCAATTCTTCCAAGAAAAACTGAAGCCATATCATCTCCTTGGCTGCCTCTGTAGTAGCAACATACTCTGCCTCTGTAGTGGATAAATCATTAATATTCCGTAACCTAGAAACCTAGCTCACGACTGCCCCACCAATAGTAAAGACATAACCTGTAGTACTCTGCCTAGTATCAATATCCCCAGCCAAATCTGAGTCAACATAGCCCTGTAAATCAGTAGTAGAGCCCCCAAAGTGTAAACACTTATTAGATGTTCCTCTCAAATATCTGAGAATCCACTTGACAGCATTCCAATGCTCAAATCCTGGATGACTCATATACCTGCAAACGACTCCCACTGCATGTGCAATATCTGGCCTAGTGCATACCATAACATACATCAAACTTCCTATAGCTGAAGCATAGGGTACCTTGGACATCTTATCCTCCTCTTCCTGTGTCTTCGGACACATCTCCTTAGTCAATTTCAAATGACTGGGTAAAGGTGTACTGACAGCTTTAGCATTCTCCATAGAGAAACGTTGCAACACCTTCTCAACATAATCAGCTTGAGATAGCATCAATTTTTTGTTCTTCCTATCTCTGCAAATCTTCATACCAAGGATTTGTTTTGCTGCCCCCAAATCCTTCATAGCAAATGCATGTGCTAATTGGCGTTTCAACCCCTTAATATGATCCATGTTAGATCCAGCTACAAGCATATCATCAACATATAAACATAAAATAATGTAGCTATCATCATCCAACCTCTTAAAATAAACACAATAATCTGAATGACACCTATTATATCCATGCTCATGCATAAAACTATCAAATTTTAGATACCATTGCCGAGGTGCTTGCTTCAAGCCATATAAACTTTTCTTCAATTTGCACACTAAGTTCTCCTTACCTTTGACCTCAAAACCCTGTGGCTGAGCCATATATATTTCTTCATCCAAAACACCATGAAGAAAGGATATTTTAACATCCATCTGCTCTAAATGCAAATCTTCAGTAGCCACAAGACTTAAAATAGTACGAATAGAAGTCATTTTAACAACAGGAGAAAATATCTCATCAAAATCAATTCCCTTTTTCTGTGCAAATCCTTTTGCAACTAACCTGGCCTTAAATCTTTTCTTACCTCCTTCCTCTTCTTTTAACCTATAAACCCACTTATTATGTAAAGCTTTTTTACCTACATGCAACTTGCACAAATCCCATGTCTTATTTTTCAGCAAAGAGCCCATTTCATCTTTCATTGTAGACTCCCACTGAATCTTAGTATCCACCTGCACAACTTCATCATAACTTTCAGGTTCACCAGCATCAGTAAGTAAAATAGAATACAAAGAGAGAGAAAACCTTTGTGGAGGTCTAATTTGCCTTGTTGACCATCTAACATTCACTGGTGTGTGTGGTATTTATTGTTGCAGTTGTTGCACATCATGAGGAATGGTTGGAACATCAGATTTTGGAGTATCATCCAACACTACATAATCATCTTCTTTCTTCTCATGTTGCTGCAACAGATCTTTGTACAACACTTTCTCATTGAATATGACATCCCGACTTCTAACAATTTTAAGATTTTCAAAATCCCAAAGCCTATAACCAAATTCATTAATGCCATATCCAACAAAGACACATTTCTTTGATTTAGCTTCTAGCTTGGTTCTATTTTCAGAGTCTATATGAGAAAAAGCTTCACAACCGAAGGTCTTGAGAAAAGAATAACTCACCTTCTTACCAGTCCATGCTTCCTCTGGAATACCACAGCCCAAAGGAGTAGAGGGACCTCTATTAATCAAATATATTACAGTATTGACAGCCTCTGCCCACATGTGTAAGGGCAACCTAGCATGCAACCTCATGCTCCTTGTGCGCTCCATTATAGTCATGTTCATGCGTTCAACCACTCCATTTTCTTGTGGAGTCCTTGGAACGGTTTTTTGTCTACAAATACCATTAGTGGAGCAATAATCTTAAAATTCATGACTGCAATACTCACCACCATTATCAGATCTGAGACATTTTAATTTCTTACCAGTCTCATTTTCAACCAAGCATTTCCATTTCTTAAAAGTTTGAAATATATTAGATTTCTGTCTAAGGAAATAAACCCATACTTTTCTAGTTGCGTCATCAATAAATGTAACTTAATAATGAGAACCACCAAGGGAAGATACCTAGGCTGGTCCCCATACATCTGTATGCACAAGCTCTAATTTCTCCTTTTTATTTTCCTTCCCTGTCTTTACAAAACTCACTCGCTTTTGTTTTCCATACACACAACTTTCACAGAAATCCATATTCACACATTTTAGACCTGGTAAAAATTTCCTTGAATGAAGTACTTTCATACCTTTCTCACTCATGTGCCCAAGTCTATTGTGCCACAGTGCTGTATCAGAATCTATAGCAGCTATTTGTTCTCCCTGCTCAACTGAAGTAATTGTTCCTGAATATTCATTTTTCTCTGAAACAATCAAAGTAGAAGGAACAATATGACCTGTACAAAGATATAAGGTGCCTACTTTCACACCTTTTTCTACTACAAGGGAACCTTTTGAAACCTTCCAATTTTTATCATTAAAAGTAACTACACAACCCTCATCACCGAGTTGCCCTGCCGAAATTAAATTTCTACTTAGTTTTGGAACATGTCTTACCTCATGTAGTAGCCAATGATTCCCATTCTACAACTTAATCTTAATTTTTCCCTTTCCAAAAATCTGACAAGGTTCATTATCCCCCAAATAAACAAGCCCAAAATCCCGTTGGACATAATCAATGAAATAACCTCTATGAGGTGTAGCATGAAATGAAGCACCAGAATCTAAAACCCATGAATCATCAACACTCTCTAAAGACAGAAGCAAAGCATCCTCTTCGGATTTGTTACTTACCACATTTGCCTCCTTGTCTCCATCTGATTTATCTCCTTCATTTTTCTTTCGATTCCAGCAATCTTTCTTTTTGTGCCCTGGTTTCCCACAGTACTAGCAATCATTTGGTCCTCTCGATTGAGACCTCCTCCCTTTTGACTTTCCTCTTGATTTCCCACAATTTCCAGAGTTACTTCCTCTTTCAGTCGTTCTGCCCCTGCTTTGTGCATTTAAAGCACTTCCTAATGTAGATCCACTTGAGGATTTTCTACGAGTTTCCTCACTTAAAATAATGCCGATCACATCATCATATTTTAGGGTACTAGATCCAGGAACAAAATTACTCACCACCATTACCAAGCCATTCCAGCTTTCAGGCAAAGAACACAAAATCAAGAGAGCCCTAATTTCTTCATCAAAATTGATACCCACAGAAGATAATTGACTAGTAATAGTATTAAACTCATTTAAATGATCTGCAATAGATCCACCCTCTTCCATTTTCATATTAAATAAACGCTTCATGAGAAATACCTTATTTGAAGCAGAGGGCTTTTCATACAGTGTCGCTAGGGTTTTCATCAAATCTTCTGTCGTCTTTGCTTTTGTAATATTAAATGCCACCGATGGTGCCAAGCATAACCGAATGCTTCCGAGTGCCTTTCTGTCCAAAAGATCCCATTTAGCCTCTGACATAGTTCCCTAATTCTTGGCTTTTCCTTCTAACGGCTTCCATAAATCCTTCTGATATAAATAGTCTTCCATTTGCATCTTCCATAACTGGAAGTTCTGCCCATTAAACCTGTCAACCCTCAACTTACCCTCATCTGCCATCGCTCCCACTCAACTGTGAGACTCCCACTTAACCGTGAGACTTTCCTGCAGAGGATAACTGAAAGATAACCTTGCTCTGATACCACTTGTTAGGATAAACCACGGACATAAATAAAAACTACATGCAAATATAACCAATAACAAAAAATAATAGAACACATAGAAATGAACACAAGGCACCAAGATTTAACGTGGTTCACCCAATCCCTGGGCTACGTCCACCAAACAACAAGTCCAATCTTATTACAATCCAGTGATTACAACCTGATTACAATCTGTAATCCCTTACAGCTCAATATCGCTGCAAGAACTAATTTCGTATCACAAGATTATGAAAAATACCCAACCCTAAGCCCTTTTATACAAGTATTAAACCGCTTTAGGGTTATAACATGTCGGCCATATGTCGGCCATAATATGTCAGCTACCATGTCGGCTACTGCCCAAAAAAAAATTGAACCCCACTAGTTATGAAGTATGTACAGTACTTTCTTGATCAGTCACCACAATCTAATAGTAGAAGATGAAGAGAAGTCAGAAGAAGAAGAGCCAGTAAAGAAGAAATGTAAGGTTATTATAACTAAACCTACCAAACCATCTTCTATAGTTTTCACAAGAAGGGCATCCAGGAAGAAACTAAAGATGGGTGAAGAAGCAAAGGATATAATTTTCAAGAAGCCTCCACCCACCTTTTAGGAAAGATTGGAAGAAATAGATTAGGGAGCTAGCATAAAAAATATTAGGTCATTGAAATATGAAACCAGAACTATAGAAGAGAAGCAGCAAGTTGAAGACATGATAATGTCTAAGATGGGAAAATGGAAATATTCTCCAGACCAGCTTGCTCAATAGATTTTGAGTAATTTAATGGAGAAAATCAAGCCAAGATGGGAGCATGCTATGAAAATTGCTAAAGATATTTATGAGTAGACCCTAAGGAAACTCATACTAAGCTTGAATGATAAGGAGGTGAAAGATTCCATTAAGAAGAATGAAGAGAAACTTGCTTTGAGATTCAACACTTGTCTGATATTGATTAATGACATTGAACATGTGGTAAGGAATTCCACCAACACATGGAAAAAAAATTATAATCTTCATAAGAAAAGTGATTTTGTGGTTAATGTTAGTTATAAGGATGATGATGGTGAAAATGACAAGGAAGAAGAAGGAAATGATGGAGAAGAAACACATTATGATGATTTAGATGATGAGGAATAGGAACATGAAGCTAATGAGGAGAATCTACCTGAGATTCAAAACATTGAGGAGACAAACCTTGAGAAGATTGCGGTAGTAGTCATAGCCTCACTTCCTCATTCTCCAAGCAAGCATTCAAGACATCAAGCCCAGAGAAAGCTGTATATGAGCAATGTTAGTATGCTAATAGAAACCAAATTTGAATAAAGCTTCTAAAAACTAAACAAAATTCATAAACTTCAAGATAGACTAAGATGAACTCTCAATTGAGAATATGAGCCATTAATGGGCTCTCTCAATGAGAAGCTCTCTTGTTGAGTAGCTTTGTCTAAATAGATAGGATGTATGCTCAAGCTTATGCTTCAAAAAGGGCTTCAAATGGAGTTGGAATTTGGGTGTGAGTGTATGGTTTTGATGTAAAATGGCTTCTCAAAATGGCATTATGACTTTACTTCATGGATTGTGTTATTTTGCAAAGGGGAAGGATCCAATTTATAGGAAAGAGGCTTGAGGGATTGAGGGCTAAGATGCAAGGATGGGAAAAAGCTCATGGAGGGCTTAGATTGCATGAGAAGAGAGCACATGGATTGTGCTTCCTTATAGCCAATCAAGGAGTGACACATGTCACATGGTGAGAGGATGGAGGAAAGGGGAAGGATGAGTCAACAAAGGAGGCTCAAAGGATAAAATCTTCATAAAGACCCTCATAATGACTTGTAAGAGCAATAAAAGGGCTTGTAAGAGTCATTTATGACCTAGTGGACTTCATAAAGTTTTATGGTTGAGATATTTTGAGGGTGATGAGAGCAATTTCGACTTGGACTTGATTAGGAAGGTTTTAAGCTTGTTTAGGATTGTGCAAATGATTAGAGGATGGATTAGGATGGTTTAGGATTAGCTTAGGGATAGGCAAGTGGATGGCATTTAATGAGGGTGGGTGAAGGAGGAGATATTTGTTAACTTTGGCTTCGGTTAGTAAGTTTTAACCCATGTTTAGAGAATGTGACAAGGTTAGGAGGGGATTAGGATTAGGTTTAAAGACATCTTCTAGAAGAGTCTAGACTTTGGATGAGGATAAAGACTTTCTAGAATAGTCTAGAATTTCCTAGGATGAGGATGAAGACTTTCTAGAAGAGTCTAGAACTTCTTAGGATGAGGATAAATTAGATTTTTAAGAAATAAATAAAGTTTTATTTATTTCAAGGGTTTGGGTTGAGGAGATATTTATTAAAATTTTTTTAATAAACATGAGGATTAATATTTAATCTTAATTAAATATTTTGAGTTGGGATTAGGGGTAGGAAATGATGTGATTAGCCTTTAATCGAAATTAAAGAAGGATTAGAAGATTTTGGAAGAGGTTATTGGTCATAAGGAAATTGGCCAAGTTTTGGGCAAAAAATAAATTTTTTATTTATTTTAGGATTTTTGGTCAATTTATTAATTAAATGATTAATAAATAAGGAAATAATGTTTAAATAAGATTTAAACATTTTTGGGAGGGATTCCTTAATTAAATATTTTTAATTAAGATAAATGGATTTAATGGCATAAAAATTAATTAATTAATTAATTAAATAATTAATTAATAAATGATGATGTCATTAGGGATTTTTAAAAAAAATAAAAATACTTTATTTTTTAAAGGATTTTTAGGTGTCTACAAAAGCTACTATAGAATTGATTGTGTCAAACATTGCAAGTACAAGCACTCAATCAATATTTGCACCTATTCATCTCAATACTTCACTAACAAAAGTGACATGCACTTCATCTATCGAGCATTCAACTCTTCCTCCTCCATTAGTTTTGGTCACACAAGGTATTTCTTCAATAAGTGTAGTATCTACTTTTTCTACCAATCCTACTATTTCTACTAATGTTTCTATTCCTAGCAAGAAAATAATAAGTACAAGGAAAGTTGAGACCAAGCCTCAACCAAGTACAAATTTTTTGAGTAAAGGCAAAGAAAAGGAAGAAGAAAATGATCTTGATGAGGAGATAGTCATCCCGAATTGGAATATCTCCAATCTTAATCCTAATCAGATGCACATTGTTGGAGAGCTTCTTCAAAAGAAAGCTAAGCAGCAAAGGCTTAGAGAGGAAAGGAATAAAGAATTTCAAGCGCTTGAAGATGCTAAGAATATTCTTGCAAAAGCACTTTGCACAGAGGTTGACACTTCTCAACCAATTTTGATTTAGTTAGTAGAAGTAGTCCAAAAATTTAATGATCATTTTAATGGATAGGAGAAATTGTTGCAGAGATTAGAGAAGAATTTTGAGAATAAAGTATTGGAGCTAATTGCACAAAATATTTCAATTCATCAAGTAGATTTGTCTACCATTCTAGGCTCATTGGAGACCTCTTGGAACAATGTGACTTCTTTATGCAGAAAACTCTGTGACATTTCCAATTTCACTAAGGTAATTAAAGATAAACTTTCAAAGATTGATGAAGATCTGAAGGCAAGTGCACAACAATTGCAACTTGACCTGAGTTACAACTCTACCCACAATACAAAGATTATATTTTTAACTGATATGTAGGCATAATTGCTAAGAGAAGAAGCTAGGATAAGAGCTATATTGGTAGACATACAGGGTAGGATTCTCCCAAAAATGGATGCATTGCAGAAACATATTACACATGCTAAAATTCTCATCCATGATAGAAACTTCTCCATTGTTGACTACATGATAGAACTATCAATAAAATTTCAAATTGTATTGCATACATGCAAGATGTTGCAAGAAAACTGGGACAAGACAATGACACTCATTCTTAAGGTACATTTTTATTTCTTGTCACATTTTGGTATTACAGTATAGTTTATACCTTTGGAATTTATGTCAAAAGGGGGGAGATGATGTATATAAAGCATATTATAAAGGGGAGAAGATGTGTGTGTGTGTGTGTGTGTGTGTGTGTGTGTGTGTATCATGTAAAGCATATGTAAAGGGGGGTAGAGATGTGATGTATAAAGGGGAGATGATGGAAAGATGTATAAAATATTGTGTGTGTATGTATATATATATATGAGGAAGCAGCATCATATTATATATATAAGTACAAATATTCAGAGAAACATCTCTTACAAAAGTAATTTTGAAAAATCCCAAAAGATAGAATACTCTATCGAGTTGAAGACACAAGAATGGAGAATAAAAAATATTTTAAACTTTTTTTGAGAATTTTGTTTTGATTAATAAGTGTTTTTGTCACTAATGCCAAACGAGGAGATTGTTGACATTATAGTCAAGTTTGTTATTAGTGACACACACTTATTTAGATAGATAGTATCTACCAAGCATATTGTATAGTTAACAATGTTAACCAAGTAATTTAGACTTTACCAAGTTCTACAGTTGCTACTGAGTTCAAGGAATAGTATTCAATTTGTGCCAAGCAATTTGCACCAGGTTGGTGATTATCAGTGTAAACCAAGCTTCATAAGGTTTACCAAGTTTATCAGTGTAGATTGAGTTATGCAGTGGTTACCGAGTTCACAGTTTCAATGATTTGAATCTAGTGTTGACTGAGCCACTCAATGTTAACCAAGTGATTCAGTTTATATTGAGCTCATAGTAACAACATTGATCAAGCTATGTAGTATGAATCAAGTGATTTAGTTTATATGTCGAGTTTTGCAGTATTCACTAAGTCACCAATGCAGACCAAGTTTAGACTACTTGGAAGTGATCAGTATAGACCAAGATTCTACATCTACTGAGTGCATGATGATGTCGAGCATTGATAGTGGATGTTGAGTATCAAAACCTCACTAAGCTAGTCTTCAGAACCCAAGTTCCTACAATTGGGCCAACTTTGTGTATTTTGTGTAAACTTGTATTATAGCCAACTTTGTTGAATTGTAATTTGGATTGGTATATATGTAATGTATTGTATCACATAGAAAGATATAATATATGAGTTTAATGCAAATTTAAAAGAGTAGAATTGTGAAGTAAAATTCTATAGTAGTATAAGGAGCAGCAACAATTTATCTATCACAGCAAGGTGATCATTACACTCAAAAGAATCTCATTTAGCAAATCAAGTTGTAGATCAGAGATCAACCACTATTTCATCCTAATGGGTGGATCAGTTAAATCCTTTCACAAGGTAGACTTAATGGTCTTTTGTAAATCTCTTTGCCAAGTGCATACTTCATTGTATATTTGTAAATTCTTTTGCAAGGTGGACCTAATAGTCTTTATTGCTCCTAATAGGGTAGATCATTAGAAGTGATCGTTATAAGCCTTAACAAGCCAACTTTATACTACAATACTAAAGCTTGTGGATATCATCCTCACCCCAGTTTTACTTTCTATTTGGAAGGCTTCTAGGTCACCATATTGTGTGTCAAAGTGTTATGAATGTTTTAATTCTTTCAATTTTTCATGCATGCAATTAGATCTGAATACACATGAAGGATTAATTGGTAATAAAGGATTAAGTTTTATAAGTTATTGATTCACCCCTCCCCTTAGTAACTTAGCCTATCATATATATTTCCAATAGGAGTAATAGTAGAGCTTCTTATCTATTCTATCTTTGTAACCCTAGCAAGATGAGTCCTTTGACTCAAGGGAAGGTTATCTTCTTCATCTTCATCATCATATTCTTCCTCTATTGGAATAACCTCTAGAACTGATGGAAAAGGAATAACTATCACTTTTTGTCTCCTTTTAACTATGGTTTTCATCTTTGTTCCCTTGGAAGCTAATGGGGATGCTTCTACCTCAGGAGGAGACACTTCTTGTGCTTCTACTTTAGCTCCTTGCCCTTGTTCTGGTGGTGGCACTAGAAGATTATTTTGAGTCTAGATAACTTCTACATTTTCTGCATTTTCTACCCCTTGTTGTTCTAGTGCTTAAGTTGCCTCTTCTCTTGGCTTAGCTTATTGAGGGGAAGTTATTTTCCTCTTGCCTTTACCCTTTTGAGCTCTAAAGTATCCAACTTCTCTATCAAGCTGATGCACTATTTTTGGTCTTATTGGAGATTGAGCTATGAATATGGGCACTGTCACCTTTGCTCCTTTACCTTTCACTAGGTGGGCTATAGCTTGGAAAACTACAGTTTGTAGAATTGGATCTAGCTTGAATGATCTTTTGATCCAATCGTTGGTTAATTGGATGACATGCCTTGCCCTATGATTAATATCTACATTTTCTTCTTGATTAATCTCAACATTCATAATAGGTCAATTAGATATCTTATCTCTATTGTATAAGCGATCTAGGACCTCTTTAGTGTCTTGATGTAGTATCTTTAGAGGAACCTTTATTTTCAAGGTACTTCCTGCCAAATAGAGAGTCATCCTACAATAATCCCTTATTTGGATTTCATAGTCATCCACTGCATTCATCCAATGGTGCTCTATGGCATCTTCATGTTGGAACTATTTCCCGACCAAGTACTACACTATTCCAATGTTATCAAAATAGGGATGAGGAGAGTTATATTCCTCAAAGGGATGCTAATCTCATTCATACTCAAAAATTGCAATATCTTATTTCCAGACAACACTAAATGGGCCTATAGTGATAGGCCAAACCTAGGTTTTCTTGTGTTCCTTCCTTACTCTCTCGTATGTAGACAAGAGTTGTCATGCAATCTCCAGCAATATGAGCCTATCACACAAATATCTAGGGAGCTTCTTGGGATTTACAATCATATTTGCTGCCCTCAAATAAGTGAATGTTTTATATTGGAGGTAGTAGGTGCCAATTTCTATAATATTTTCCACTGCCTCATCTAACATCCACTTCACATAATCTCCGTCTATGAACCAGATGATTGCAAAAATGAAGGCATCATTTATTATTCTAGACTCCTTACTATGCTCTAAAAGATTTTCTTTTACCAACTAAGGGTATACCACATAAGACCATGCATTTACATCTTGCATGTTGACCCTTTTGAATAATCTTGGTTAATCTATTGCTCATGCACCTAACAAGTACATCAAATAAGATTTCATGTAGAACTTTTAGTTGTTCTTGACTGCCACCAGTTGCTCATCCAAAGTCTCATTGAGAATTGAAGCCCAATCAATTGGCATCTTTATTGTTTTGATGGTCTTAATGAAATGTACCATCCATATGCTTAGGTGTTTGATTTCTAGTAACCCCATGACTCTACTCAAGAGTACTATAGAATATCCAATAACATCTTTCATGTAGCCCCTTGTTATGTCTACTTTGCCTACTTTTCATCCAAGAGGAGTATTATCAATTTGATACAAAGATTGAATGATTTTTTATGCTTCCTCTCCATGCTCTATATACCACCTTTTTGCCTGATGATATGTCAATTTGATATACTAATCTACTCTTAGAAGATGGAATATGTTCTCTATATTTTTAGGTCTTAGATCTAGCATGATCTCTCTAGTTATACTTTTCAAAACCCTTTTTTCTGAAACATAGTTCTCTGCCAACGCCATGATCAATTCTGAAGACTGTGCTAATATTGGGTGTGTTGCTGCATTAACTACCCCTGATCTTATAAGCATGGATACTATCGGAGACCTCTTAGTTGATTTGTTGCATAAAACTAGGAAGGTGTTCCAATCGATATGGCTGAGCTCAGTGTCATGGATCTCTAAATATTCATCTTGAAAACGTGATTTTGCCAAAACATCTTGAAATTTGAAGACTACTAGTTTTGGAGCCATCTTTGCAGCAAGGGAGGACGAGGAGGAAGCCATTTAATCTGCCAAAAAAAAAAGTCCATTAGTCTAAAAGATTAAAAATCTTAATTAAAATAAACCCTAAAAGCACAAACCAGAAACCCTAATTACTAAAAAATTGTTTAAAACACCTAGAAATCCCTCAAACACATATAGAAGATAAAAAGGGCACACCTTTCACACCTTGAAGGTGCACTAGGTGCATCTTTCTACACAAAACTACTAATACTAAGGGTATGCACCTAGCCCACCTCATGGGGTGCACTAGGTGTGCACCCTTATAACACAAAGGTAAGACAAGTATAAAAAGAAAAGGGTGCGGACTTAGCGCACCTCATGGGGTGCACTAAGTGTACACCCTTTACTATCCTTAGGGATATTTGAGCCTTAGTAAAGGTGTACATGTGTACACCTTGGATAGGTGCACACCTATGCACCTTATACTAGGTGAAGCTTGTGTTAGTTTAGGTTTTTTTAAGTTATTTTTATTTGTGTTTGCAAATGCAAAAAAAAAAAAGATGTGCATCTTTACCTTAGTTTTTTTATAATGTTTGTCTACCTTGTGTGTAGGAAGGCACAGAGTGGCACACCTAAAGAGCTATGGAGGTGTGGTAGGTGGGAGATTGGAGGAGAGAATGAGGTGAGAAGAGGGGAAAAGTCTCGGGCTTTATAGGCCCAAGACTATGCGCACCTCTTGAAGGTTTGTAACCATGTAGGTGCACATTTCCAAGAGGGATATCTGCTTTCCTTAAGCGACTAGTGCACTCGCGCACCTGATGAGGTGCACTAGGTGTGTCAATGCACCCCTTATTGAAAAAATTTAATTTTCTCCCTCAGAAATATGGTTTTTGGTAATCCGAGTTTTAAGGCAGAGACCCAGGTTAGGTAAAAACACTAAGCAAAACCCTAAAAAAGACTCAAACCCTAGACTAGGGATACAAAAATCTAAAAAATAAAGTAGGTGGTCTCTATTTCTAGGCAAAATTACGCATGGTCTCTATTTCTAGGCACAACACTATGTATGTAGTAATCATATTGAAAGAAGGAGCATTTTTAATATGAAGTATATGTAATGTAGTAGATGTTATGTATTGTAAGTTTTAGTAAAGTTTTTTCACTTAGCCAAATTTCCTTACTTTGTTTCCATCAATGCCAAAGGGGGAGATTGTTGAAAATTGGCTATATGTAGTAATGTAATCATTGTCATTAATGGAAAGACATGATGTATGTGTTGTAGAAAACCTTAAAAATAAAGATACTTAGCTTTGGTACTCAAAAAATTGTCTAAGTATGAAACTGGTTTACAACAATGTATTGTTTTGATGTATAACTTGTTTATATGATGTTATCTAAGAGAGAGATTAGATGGAAGTAGTATACATATTGATGATGATGTGTATAACCTTGGACATTAGTACAGACTATACAGAAAAGAGATATTCACAATTTACTCATGAGCAAAACAACAGAATTATAGGTAAAGGAATTATTTTATTTACAAATATTTACTTGACCAATTAGGGCCAACATCCTAGATGTTTACTCTAAGTTGGAAAAGTATATTGTGGTCTTAGCTGATCAAGAAGCAATTTGTAAAAACAAATGGTATTTATGCAAAGAATATCTTGTGAGATTAAGTGTGCAAGTGATGTGTATTGTAATGTGATAAAGTTATATGCAAACTTTTGTGAAGTGATATATGTGAACTTTTTGAGAACCTAATTTTGTGATCCGAGATCAAACAGAGGTCTAAGATCAATCAAAGAAGTTACAACATCTATAAATCTAAATTTGAGGAACTAAAAGTTCAGTTACTTTTTTGGGCGTTGAGCTCTTCCAATAATTGAAAGTGAATGTTTGGGCAGTGAGCTCTTCTTGCATCCATTATACTACAACTCCTAACAAGGTTGGAATATCCTAACAGGGATTTAAAGTCTCCTAACAAGGACTTCTATGTATTGAATGCTTTTATAGACTCCTAATAGGGTCCATCCTCTAACAAGGAACATTTATATTAGTACATCATCTAGTGGGTATCATCCCCGCCAGGGTTTCCCTAGTTAACAAAATATGGTGTTATGAGTTCTCTTTATGCATGGTTATTATTGTTCAAAATTACTTGTTTACTTTCTTATGCATGGTTCAAAGTAACAAATAATATCTAGTTGGTGACAAAAGTTTGTAGAATACTGATTCAACCCCCACCCCCCTCCCCCACCACCTTCTTAGTATTCCCTATTTCTAATGGTTGCTTTATCATAAATGAATATTTAATCTTGGTAGTTGTTTTGTAATGTAAAACTTTTCAAGAGCCAACATATGCCAAAAGAAAATTACCTTTAGGTCAACTTGATAGATGTGGAAAATATGCCTCAAGATTCAAAATGAGGCAAGACTCATATTAAAGAGAGAAAATTTAAAAATTTAAAAGGTGTAATTATAGTAAATGTCCATAATAAGATTTGAGAGAGAATAGATTAAGAGAGTTCCCATAATATTAATTTATATTAACAAAGGTTGATGAGGGCACAACTTGAGACAAAAATGAAGACAATAGAAAAATAAAATTTATATTATCTAAAATGAAAATTGATTACATGCATTATAGTACAAGAAAACTCAACTACCTTTCCTATGGGCTACAATGTTGTCGGATTTTGGAGAAAAACCCTTCCCACAATACCTTCTCCCAAACTCCACCAAAAAACTACCTTTACACCTCAAGAATGGGACCTAAGTAACTTGACTTAGGTTAAAGGTTAGAAGTACAATTTATATTTTGACATTTGGTAGTCACCGCCAAAATGTAGCTTCTAGAATTCAAATTAAAGGTCGGTACAAAAATAGAAGGTTCTATAAAAAGTCATCCAACTTCTAGGAGGCATAACTTTTGATCTGGGACTATGATTGATGAACCATTTACATTTATGGAAAGCTCTCAGGGTGAAAGCACAAACTTGTGTCACCATTTGTGATATCTGGGGAGTTATAGCTAAAACAATTCTGGCCATAACTGTTATGGCCAAACACATTCTAGCTGTATAGACGTGGTAAGTTTCCTTGTTGACATGGCATGGAGGGTTACAACCAAAACCCTTTTGGCCAAAAGGCTTTCAGTTGTAACCCTTATGTATCAAATGACTCAAAATATCATAAAAATTAGCCAAAAAGTGATTTATGACCATTTTATAAAGCATCAGTGTTTCGGTCAAAAACCTTTTGGCCAAAAGGGTTACGACTGAAAGGGATTCAATCATAACTATCTATGTAGCATCCTAAGTGGCAGCCATATAAGAAAAAGTAAGAACTTCTGTAAACATCTCACTTTGAAGGCCAATTTGACTTACTAAAATGAAGTTTTTTTAAAAACTAAAAATATATTCTGTAGGTCTCAGAGTCAAGATTATGATCATATAAACAATTTATTATTTTGATTATGGATAATATGTTATAATTTGAAAATATTACAAGTAGGTATTTTAAGATTCAAGAAGATGTCTATTCAAAAATAGGAAAAAAATAGTAAATCATGTTCAATTTTTTTTTTTTTAAAGTTGCACTAGAGGAGGGAGTCTTCTTCAAGAATGTGTAATTTCTTTTAAAAATATATAGATTTGATGGAAAAAGTTTGACGGGAGGGAAAAAACTGCCAATTTCTAATAACTTTGACTTTGACCAATTATAAAATGAAAAATATTAACCGAATTTTATTTTTTATTTTTTGGTGCACTAGGTATACATGTGAACTCTAAAATATTCCATAATCAGACCAAAATATGACCATTTGCATATATTTGTTTGATAGGAAAAAAACTCTATATTTTCAGCATTTTAAAAAAATTAAAAAATAGACTTTAAAAGTTTAAAATAAATAAAAATTTCACTCAATTTATTTTTTTAAAAATACATACATAAACTTCATCCAATTTTACACATTTCATTAGTTTACATCATCTTCAAATTCTAAACACAAATGTCACTTTATGTCATTAAAGTTGAAGAGTTTAAATTCTGATATCACTTTCCTTTATAAAAGGTGACATAGGTTTGTTGCTTTTACCCCTCAAATAGCTCTACAAACCTCTTGATCACCTATAACCCTACCCAAATTTTTGGGGTTGTACAAAGTCATTTAGTGCTTCAAATATGATTTCAAAGTGTTTCTAGGAGGTTTATGAGCTACTTAAACCTACAATAACTTTCAAACTATGAAACCTTTTGAATTTATTCCCTTTTGAAGTGCTTAAAATTTTAATTATAACCTTCCCTCAAACTCACACCCCCTAATTCTTCATAATTAAGGCTCTACAACAAAATAACCCATCTTCTACATTTGTGTATATCTCTAGGTGAACTAAAATACCTAGAAAGGTAACAATGGAAATCTGAGAGTTGATATCTCTATTTTTCCAAAGTGAGTATCTATAAATTCAAACACATCAAATAGAAACTATCACTAGACATATTTTTCAGTGATACAAGTGTTACTCCCATAAATAATTATGTTTCCTATTACTATAAAAATGCTAAGTGAAAGTACACATAGTAACTAAGTCCCTATAATGCCCAAGAAATGAAGGAAGAGAAGGATAAGTGTAGAGTTATTACTAAGATTATTATCACTAAGTTATTCTATACTAGTTAAGAAAAAGACCTCACCAAGCCAAATAGAGATCACTCAACAAAGGCACGACCAAGTGACAATATACATAATAGAGTATTCACTGAGTGGAACACAAGCTACACACACATTTGATTTGGAACAAAATCTAATGTGTAACAATCATACTGAGAAAGAAACCTAATTCACACATTTCAAGGAAATAATTTCTTGAAGAATGTGTTTTGATTGTTTTACGATTTCAAGGCAAAAAATGTCAATGGAATATAGAAAAGGAAAAGTGTGGAAGGGTGGATTATTCTAGATCCTTGATTTTGACTAAGGATGTATTCTATAGGGTTCTTAAACCCTAATTAGGTTAGATATAAAAGAGCCAAAAGGAAACAATAAAAGGACCTAACTTGAATAGATTTATGCTAGTGTTTAGAGGAGTTTTGAAGCAAGAAAGATAAGTTTCTAACGGAGGAAAGTTTTGAGGATATCAAAATTTAGAGATTCAAGCAGTATAAATATGAATTGAAGATTAGTCATAGGAGGTGATAAATAGTTGAGAAGAAGTGAGATATAATCAATAAAATTAATATGATATAATATAGATCATTTCCTACTACTTTTTAATCATTGTAGTAGTCTAAATACTTGAAGAAGGTAGATCTAATACTTTTATGAAAGATGTTAATCACATACACAATTGGAATAGTGCAATAAAATCCTTGAAGAAGGCAGATCCTAGAAGATTTGATTGTATACTCTTAATAGGGTGAGTCACTAGAAGTGACAAAACATTATAGCCCTAACAAGGTACCCTAATAGGGAGGTTGGATGAGTAACTCACTAACTCATGCTCATAGTATTCTTAAAAGAATCCTAGGGTGCCTCTTCCACACCACTTGTAAACTGTAGGACCTTAATTTCCTAAGGATCACCTGGTCTCTTTAGCCAACCCAACTACCAATAAGGATTACTCTAACAAGCCAAAACTTGATGCATTCACACTTTCTTCACCCTAGCCCTTAAAGAAAACATAAAGGCTCACAACCTCCAAATATTTAACTAGGCATTGTAGGGGTATGGAGGTATTGAATAACACTTTCACTAAACCAATTAGGTATGTTTTAAGTCCCACCAAATTCATCTTCCCATCCAATCTCTTCCTTTCTTCTCAAATAGGCCTAATAGGCTAGTAGCCCCAAATAGGTCTCCTATAGCAAGAAAATAGGGTTTTTATCCTATGCCTTCTAAAAGAGCCCTAAAAATTTACTTAGGATTATTGATCCATTTGGCACCTCCGTAAATATTTTTAGGGTCTTGGGGTCATACCCTTCCATACATTACCCTAACCCCAATTAGGTAAAAACTAGACTTTTTAGGCTTAACTAGTTTATCCACCAATCTATGTTGTTTGATATTGATTCAAGGATTGGTATGAATGTATCCCCTTCATGTGATGATTTTAAGACTTCCTTATTCAATTTTCAAAAGGAATTTTTACTCTATCTTTAATCCTCTGCAAGCATTTCTCACTTCTATATGGTCTTCCCTAGTCGAACTCACCACAAGCTCACCTAGGGAAAGACCTTAAAAATATTTTCTCTATATTTGAGGGCCCTTGACTATTTGCACATTATATAAATGTACTCTACTCACTATTCCCAAGAGTCCATATAGATTGAATAGTGGGAAAGTGAGTTAGAGCTCCATCTTCAAGAACTGCCTAGACAAAACCAATGATAGTGTAGATCCAAAAGAATTTCACAAAATATAATTAAATAGTTAAAATCCCTATCTATAAACACAAAAATTTAAGAAAAAATGAAAACTAAAATTTTTACAAGTGACAATATAAATCTTTCACACCTAACTGCATACTATCATTCAAAACTAAGAAAATGCTCACAAAATGCTTCAGTGTGTTGTTTGCAAAAATACACCATCCATACAATGGACTTCCAACCCTAATCATAGGTCTTCTCCAAACTTATAAAGGATGGTTGGGTGGTTATAACCTCCTTAGGACTCCTTTCCAATTCTTTGCAGCTATTTTTCCAAAAGTTACAAAGTTGCACAATGCAACTTTTACATCTTTTTGTAACTTTTCACCAATTTGGTCAAATGACCTTCCTATCTTCTCAAACTTAACCACAAACCTCAAATATGGTAAAAAACTCACCCTAACTCTTCCTAGACCCTATTGACCTCATGATGATTTCATCATCATTGCTTGTGCCAATCAAAGGGCTTTACAACTTAGTAGCCCCTAATTGCACCTAGTAAAAAGGCCCTAAGAACCTATGAACAAAGAGCTGTAATGTAATCCTACTATGGTCAACGTGACCTTATCTCCCATATCCAAAATTTCCTAAGGCTCAAATTTACACAAAAAAAATATGAAACCTTAGATTGCCTAAAAAATCCTTAAGTGCCATCCCTCTTACTTGTGTTATGAATTTGTGGGTACCATCCCCACTGTAATTTTCCCTATGACCAAGGGTTTCTATGTAACCAAATACTTGTGTTATGTGTTATGATTCTATGGATTATACATGATATATTTTCTAAGTTAATTTAATTTACAAGTATTGTGGTAAATTTTATGTGATTATTGAGTTACAAGGGTAATACTACATTTGTTTAAAGTTTAATATTTTGGAAGATACTGATTCACCAAACACCCCCCCCCCCCCCAGCATCCTACCTTTCCTAATACTCCAAAAATTGGTATCAAATCTTAATTCTCTTATTGAAGGTTATACCATCAGAGACTAAAGATCCAAGTCATAAAGTCTTATTGAGAATTAAAAGCTATAATTAAGGATGGTTATGAACCAAATCAATAAGATGAAAGATAAACTTAAGCACTCATTATATAGAAGTAAGGAAATTTCTTATCAAACCAACAAAGCCACATATCAAGAAGAAGTGATTGATGAATTATTTAATGGAAAAATTTCAAATGAATATGATTCTTTCATAATTTATTTAATGAACAAAAACCACAACCTCACCGAGCAGATAAAATCATTGAAAAGAGAACAAGAATTGCAATCTACCAGGATGTGTGAAGTAATGGAGCAAAAAGGAAAAGACAAAAATTAGAAAATAATGATGGAAGAAGAAAAGAGATAAATCACTGCTATACTAGATTCTAAGGATGAAGAATCATAAGGTTGACCCAAAATCACAATGATATGGTGAACCAACTACTCAGTGAAAATCATGAGTTTGGTAGAAAGAAGGAAGAGATTGTTGAATTAAGAGATGAGAATGAAAAACTAAAGAATGAAGTGAAAATTAAGAAAGAAAAAAATGAGAGACTAAACAAATTAGAGTAAAGTATCAAGATATTGGATGAACAACTTAGAGAATAGAGGCGACCAAGAGACACATCTGGACCAAGCTACACTAGGCATTCCACTAGTGAGGAAGAATAATCATCCAAGAAAGTTGAATAGAGGAATGTGTACACCAATATGATGATAAAGAAACCTACATTCTATCATTGTGGAAAGCTTTGACAAACAAAAAATGTCAGGAAGAGCATAATTGGTAAGTCCAATTTTACTCCCAAGTTCAATAGATATTGTTACAACTTCAACAAGTATGGTCAGCAAGTATATGAATGTAGATCTAAATTCAATCAATCCCCTAAGAATTATGAGTTTAATGGATACTGTTATGCTTGTAATAAATTTGGAGACAAGTCACAAGATCACAAAACAAAGATGAAACCTAACTGGACACCCAGAGAGAAAGGCAATAAAATCAATTGGGATTATAATACATGGAATTATTGCACTGCATGTGGAAAGTATGGTCATATTGTTGCTAATTGCATGAGATTTCACTTTGGAGGTAGACCTAGAAATCAGAGGAACATTGGAATGACATGTTATCATTGCCACAAGATTGGTCACTTAGCAAGAATTGCAAGTACTGAGTGTCAACATCTAAGGAGGAAGATCCAAAAGGAAAAGGAAGAGTCAATGTGGATGAAGTTTGTAAAAAAATGAACAAGAAGTGGATAAGGAAGACATAAGAGAATGAGACAAAAAATAAAACTAATGGTGAAACCTTATATAATGGATTAGGTGAAACCTCTACTTCCAAGTAAACCTTAGAATGTATGAAATTGCATTACTATTGATATATCTTACACCATTTTATAATATACAATGGAAGGAAGACCATAACTACATATTGTGTCATCACAATGATAACTCATGGAGATTTGGAAGTTTTTTGAATTTGGTAAGTCACATCAAGATGGTCAATATCTAAAGACATGGTGTTGATCAAATTGGTAATGTTATAAGAAGAGATGGTGTGTTACCTGAGCTTGATACAACTCTATTGTGTTAACCGAGCGTGTGATGGAAATGATGTTTTAACCAAATGTATTAATGTTAACTAAGCATGAGGTACAAAGCATTTAATATACCATAATGCACATTAAAAGGTAAATTTTTGCATATTTGATAAGAAAAAAAACCACTCATTTGGTTACCATGCATTTCAAGAGCAAAGAGAGAATTTGAGCGATTTGTGTGAGTAGTTAATTTAAGAAGATTGTGTACGAAAATTTGTTGAAGAATCAAAGTGTGAAGGTGAATTTGGTGTGAACCAAGAAAAGTGTGAGTATTTTATTGCCAAAACCATAACCTGAAAAAATGGCTTCACATTCTACAACTATGAAGAAAAAGACTAAGGTAAATTCTGTGAAACTAATCTAGAATGAAGTATTTAAAGAGCCAAAGTACAAGTTATATCCTAAAGTTATAATGTAAATTGACAAGGTGGGTGTATTATCTTCTATTCCACTTAGGGTTTTACTTGTTAATGTCATCCATTTGGTTTATCACTATAAAATTGGAGAAATTTATGATTATGAGCTACAAGAAGTGTATGAAAAACTATGTCTTGGCAGGAAATTGAAAGATGAATACAAATATTTGGATACTAAGAGTCTCACTCATGCCCTTCATTTACTAAAGGAATTTAAAGTGTATTAAATTCACATTATGCTAAGTCAAGTCCATATATGAAAATATGGTTGGATGGACCAATTAAGATTACACAAGATGTAATTCACATGATCATATGGTATCCCATAATCAAGAAGGTTAAAACAATTTTTACAACTTCCAAGGAATAAATTGAAAACAACATGAAAGCTTAGTGGGATAAATGAGGATTAAAGGTTGTACCAATTGAAGACCTAGAGATAAAATTTGGAGTTTAAGTTGTGGCATACAAAAGATTTCAATCAAGTAGACCCAAAAAATGTGTCATGCATAATACTTGGCCTAGGATAAAAAGGGTTACAAATATGACTTAGCAGAGTTAAGTTTGAGGCAACTTACAGATAACATGAGGATAATTAGGGTTGCAAGATCTAATAATTGTAAATTTGGCTCATTGCTTGTATGCATTTTCTTTTACATGAAAAATTATTTACCCTCAATTGGAAAAGTGAATTGGAGGACAAAAAACCTCAGTTATATATTAGATCAATGAGCTTATTCATGTTGGAATATTCAAATGCGAAGACTACTTCTGAGAGGGGGGGTGAATAAGAAGTATTGCATTTTAACCATTAAAACTTTTAACTGAAAATAAACATCATGCATGTAACATATCAAATAAACATGAATTAAACACATGCAAGTAAACACATGACTCCAAAATTTGGTAACCCAAAAACCCTCCAGGAAAAAGAAGGTAAAACTGGGGTGGGGATGATACCCACAAAATCACTACAGTAGTAATTGTTTGACGACTTCTGATGGTCTTCCCTGTTAAAGGCTTTACACTGTGTAAATAGTGACCTGGTTAGAGAATTTACAAACACTTTACATGAAGTGTCACCTTGTTAAAGGATTTAGTCACCTCTTAAAAGGATCTACAAAATAGTTGTTAAGCTAACCTATCATCATAGGGTTTTCACTATCTAATACAATTGCTAGAGAGTATTAGAAATTTTTGAGCTGATTTCTTACAATCCTCAATTGGTGATTTCAGGTACTTGATTTTCTCATTCTAATGTGATCCTTGCTTGATCTGATATTTATTTGTAATCCTTGTTCTATTTTGATCAACTGGATTTGTAATTGCTGCCCAATTTACTAAGTCGTTGATGCCCTTGTTGTTTGCCCTATTCTGCAAATTTGCTATCTGCTTAGCAAACTTCCCTAACTTCTCTTTAGCAATATAAAATTGTAGGGTCTAAGGCTTCCTATAAAGACTTTGTAGACTTAGGGTTAGGTATGGATCTATGATCCATATTGAATCTTGAATTTTGTCTCATTCCTTGCATTTTTTCATTAGTTGCATGCCTTCTCCATTTTTCTTATTAGCTGCATGCTAATAACATAGGAAATATAAAAGATTTGTTCTTATCTTTATTATCCTTCAAAATCCTTGTATGTCAGCTCAAAAAATGGTTTACATCTTAGTTTGTGAAGGCACAAACTCATATGTTGATTATGAGTTACTCGACACATACTAGACTACTAGTGCTTGGCACATATACTATATTGCTTTGCTTGGCACCTATTACATTCTATCTTGCTTGGCACATGTATGAATTTGGTTCACTTGGCACATGTTGCATTCTGATTTTTTTGGCATCAACTATGACTCAGCACTTGTATATCACTCGGCACATATTGTGGCTCAACATGCATAGTGTACTCAGCATCAATGTAGAAAGTGGTTAAGTGTGTTGAAACTCAAATGTCAAAACCATTCTGAGACCAACAATATCCCCCTTTGACATGAGTTTCAAAAACACTTAACTAAACATTATTGATCTAACCTTATGAGTACCCTATCCAATCTTCTCTACATATGAACAAAATTTCAAAATTTGTTCAAAATACCTTATAACTCCCCCTAAGTTGATTGTGCCTTGTCTATTTTTGTAACCAAAATTCTATGTTGAATGTACCTGATACTCCTTACATTTGCCCTATTTTTCTAATCTGTACCTGTGTGCTGAGCTATTCTGTCTACTTGATTGTACTTGCATGTTTTATTTGTATCCCCCTTAAAACATTATTTCTTCCCCATACTATTTACACATTAAGTCTTATCTCCCCCTTTTTAGCTATCTGCAATCTCTTCCCTTTTATTCTCCAAAAGAATGAATGAAAGAATGTAATTACTAGAATACTTAGTATTCTCCCCCTTAGTCATATCTTCCTTATTGTTATTACTTCCCCTAAACAAAACATTATATCTATCTCCCTCTTTTTGATACTTATGTCAAAGGGTCTAAGGAGTAATACCATATTTAGCCAAAAAAGTATTGTTTACCTCCATTATCATTTTCAAAGCTACATCCTAGTTTTTCAAAGCAATTTCAAGTGACTTATGCTGGTGGCAATCTCTGTAGCAAGATGTACAAGTCCATCAAGTGTAGAAAGATTAGGATCTTTCTTTAAAATAGTTTCAACATAGAATTGCTCTTTGTGGATGATCTCCAAATATGGGGTAATGGAGGACTAAATTTGCATCAATTTGGGCCTTATGTTGGCCTCTTCACTTGTAAGTGTGGCTAATTCTCTTTGAGTGTGAAGTGATTGGGAAAAATGCTTCTCACTTTGAGTTGGATCTTTTGGTAATTTCATGCTGGAAGTCTTCAAATTTATCTCCAAGCTCAATATCCTCTAGCTTATCTCATGCGTGAAATTGGAAAAATCACACAACTTTTTGTACAATGAGAAAATGTTCTCAAGTACAGTTTTGACCTTTTCAATCTGCTTGGCCAATTCAACTTGTGCAAGTGTTATGCCACTGGATATTTTCTCATTTACCTTCCCTTGAAACTTCTTTTTAGACCATTCCATAAGTTTGACATTGGTATCCTAGTCTTCACTTGTCACCTAGTCAACTATATCTGATAATTGTTCCATTATAGGTTTTGACTCTTCTGGTGACTGCAAGTTGAAGGCATCCATAAAGATGTCCTTCATCTCATGTAGTGCTTGCTTATGTTTATACTCTTTTTTGATTATTTCCTATCTTCTACTTCTATTTAATGCATCTTGCATCTCTGTAATCTGCTCCATTGTAATAGCCTTTGAGTCATAAGTAGGCATGACTATGTCTTCATCTAACTTAGGGTCTCCATAGTGAAGTACCCTGGTCACTTTGGTTCAGCTTGATCCTAGTGTGGAGATTTGCAAAGGTATGGCTTCAGTGCTCAACTTCTTAACGGTTTTTGCAGGAGTGCCTATTTTTGGTAACTCTACCAATGTTTGACAAACTTCCCTTCTTCTGCAGTTGGCTTTTAAATGGTATCACCTATTGCTAATGCAATTGTCTAAGGTGGTGGTGGAAGCATTAAAATTTGAGTGCTAGTAGTTGTATAGATGAAAGGTGGTTCTTATGGTTTCACCTTGTCTCTTTTTGGTTTTGCTACTGCCTTCTGTAACTCATCCACACTCACCAATACTAGATTTGTGCATAACTATGCTTGTAGAGTGGATTGGTGAAGGCTTTTGGAGAGATCCTTTGTAGTTAGGGGATTAATGTTCTAAGAAAAAGTGTCAGGAACATCCTTGATAGTTATTGTGTCTGCAAATTTCATAGTTACATGAGGAGGGCTAAGGGGTGGCATTTGTGTGTCTTGCACATTATGTTCCTCTTGTTATTGTTACTCAGTTGTTGCCATATCTTCTCCCTTTTGTGTTTCCTTCTCCCCTTTTTCTTTATCTTCCTCATCTTCCTTTTCTTCTACTCTCTTCTCTTCTTTTTATTTTCTTGTCTCTTTATCCTCTTCCTCTTTCTTTTCTTCTTCTTGCTTCTCTTCCTCTCCTTTCTTCTCTTCTATCTTCTCTTATGTTTTCTTTTCCTCTATCTTCTCCTTGGCACTGGCCTCTGCCTTATTTTCTTCTTCATTCGTGTCATCAGTTACTTTGTATATTGTCTTCCACAATTGTGTGGACTTGTTTACTACATACTCAATTTTGTTTTCTAGAATACTAAAGGCTCTATATTTTGGTGCAAATTTTCCACCATGTTTCTTAGTAGCCTTAGTAATTTGACCTCTTGTCAGGTCAGGCATCACTTGTGCTAAGGAAAATTCTATGATCTCCTTTTCCATTTTTAGAAAATAATGCCATTTGTTTTCAATAATCTCATGTAATTCCCTAGGCATGGTATTGTCTAGCTCTAGAGGTGTATTCTCAAATTCCGCCATCATGGCATATTCATATTCCTCTAGTTTATTTTGATCTTCTTTGCTTAGCTTATTGAAATCAAGGTTTTTCAAATCATTCAAATCTACATTCTTAATATTTTCACAAATATTATCTATAGTAGATTTGGGAGGATGGCTTACCACTCTGAATTGGCTGATATCCTCTAATTTTTTTCTCTCCTCATCATCAGTGTTTGGTTGTGCCACATACTTTCTTCTTTTCTTTGGCATTTCATCAGTCTGTTTAGTGGCCTTTTTCTTTTCTTTTGTTTGTTCCTTGGCCTTTTGTTTAGATGCCCTTGTGCTAGCCCTTGTTATTGGTGCCTTTGGTTTGGCTTGTGTTGTCCTTGTAGCCTTCTTTGCTTTAGGCTAGGTTGGAGGCTAAGTTTTAGCCTTTCTCTTCTTTTTCTTAGCTCATGCAGGTGCTTCCTTGTCTTCTTCTTCCTCGGCACCCTCCTCCTTATCTTCTCCTAAGCCCTGGATTAATTCCATAGGGCCTTTCTCTTGTTCTTCTTCTTCAATTTCACCTTCTTCTTCTTCTTCTTCAACACCTACTGCATCTTCAATATCTACACCAAATTTCTTCTTTATCTTCTTTACTAGTTTGTCTTTCCTCTTAATTATAGATGTTGTCTTCAATTCTATTTCAACTTTAGATTTCACAACATCATATGTGCCAAAATGAGGAGCCTTTTTATCAATCTCTTCTATAAGAAATGTTGTGATTACTACTAAGGCTTCATCCACATCAAGTTCATAACCTAATGGCCTTAGCCATCTTACCCTTGGAATTGCTGCCTGGATATAGGTATAGTTAATGTCAACCAAAAAGCATATGTCATTGATATGTTTTGCCAATAGGGAAATTGGTATTCTAACCCTTTGCTTCATGGATTTCTTAAAATCCTCAAAATAACTTGTCATTTGTGCTTCAAAATTATCACCCATCTGATCAATGTACTCATTGATTTGTGTGATTGTAGATTTGTTTGAACTCTAGTTTACCTTTCTGATAGAAGGAAACTCCTCCATGACATAGAAAAATATGCACACAAGAACTGAACCAAACTTTCATTGAGCACCTTTTGGCCTTCTTATTGCTCCTAGGTTCTCATTCATTTGTTGCAACATCAATTCTACTAGATCATATGTATGATCTTTCTTCACAAGCTTGTAAGCTACATCAATAACTATACATGGTACATTGTTCAATCTATTGGATTGGTAGAATTTGTGAGATATCATTCTCACTACAAAGTCTAGAAGGGGATTTGTTATAGTATTAATTTTCATACCCCTCTTATTCCACTTAGCCCTTGTATTCCTTTCAATAACTTCTTTTGAATCACTTCTCAAGGTTTTAGGCTGATCTAGAGTTGGGAAACCCATAACCCTATGCACTATCTTCTTGATAATCTTTACAGGTCTTGATTCTAGCCACAAACATCCATTGTGAATCCTTCTTAAAACAATCCTTATCCATTTTGTTTTAAAACTTGTAGGGTAAACTAGAGCATGAGTTAAACCCTTCTTCTCAACTATCTGGAACTCATCCTTTAGAATTTTGTTTTCACATAGTTTTTCATAGGCTTGGAATATCTCAAGGTCACCTATAGCCCCTATCTTGTACTTTTAACACTTCCTTACATCCTACACCATGAAAACCTTGGGTGGAATTATGGATAACACACCAATAGGGTCATTTTTGTATGCTACTTTAGGAATGGGTCTAAACTCAGGTTGTTTTACTTCATTATTGACTAGCTGGACCTCATGACTTTCCTTTCCCTTGGGGTTCTTGGAACTAGAAGCCATTATACCAAACTAGGGTTTCAATATATAAAAACTTCAACACTGTATAGCTCGGCACTTGATAAATACCTTAGATCGACAAAATTTACGTTGAATCGCTATTGAAATTGATGCAAATAGATTCAAGGTTGTTCTTTAATCTCTTCTACACTCTTCTCGTCTTTGCTCTGGGTTCGAATGACATAAAAATGATCAAAATTTGACCTTATACCTTTCAAAACCTAGCATTAAATGCTTCGTGCATACAGCTATAAACTTGACACTTGAAGGTTTCAACATGACTTGGCTTCCATTTGTTTTCCATTACTCAACTTCAACTAGACTTCCACTTCACTCAGCTTCCATTGACATTTCTCAACTTGGCATCAACCATCAACTCAGTCGCTATTAGCAACTTGGCATGCACTAGAACTTTACTCAACATCTAAGGACAATTCGATAGTATTTGCAAAAACTTCAAAAAAAATTCTTGGCATCTTTGCTGATGCTAATTCCTTCTTTGCAATACTTCTTTTTCTTGGGACTGATGTATGATATAACTTTGTATATCAGTCTCATACATCTATTCATGCTTAGTTGAATGAGGTGTGATCACTTGACCTCTTGGGTGAAGTGATCCCTTCATTTGATGTGTTGCATTCGTCTTTCTTCTTTCAAGTCTTGTTTATTTGCCCTCTAATTTGTTCAAAATCAACCTTCTCTTTTCATTTGTTGACTTCTAACTTTGGTACCTTTGACTTTGTTGGGCAATTCTTGCTGATATGACCAATCTTCAAGTAACTGAAACATGTAGTTTGACTTAACCATCTACTGTAGTTTCCTCTGAAGTGTGTCATGCAATTTTTACAAATGTGTCCATACACTTGACAGTAGTGACAGCCATACCTGGTGTTGTAATCCCAGTTGTAGTGGTGTGCATGGTTTTTTTTTCCTTGCATGCTAATTAGGTGTCCACATATACTTTGATCTACATTCAAATGTTCTATGCCATACTTCTTGTAGTTGTAGCAGTGCTCCTCAAATCTTGGTGTTCTTATAGTCTTGGTCATGCATTCATGTGCTTGGTGTCCTTGTTTTTTGCACTTATGATAGTACCTTGCATTCTTAGGCTTATCATGTTGATGGCCATTCTTGCTCCTACATACATTAGAGGTATGTCCCTTTTTACCATAGAAATGACAAGTAGGTTTAGTTTTCTTACCTTTGTTACTCCTTTCTTCTGCAGTCTTGGATGATTCTCCTTATTTAGTGCTAGTGTAACCAAGTCCCAAAGTATCATTACTAGCCCTTGGTGATTTTAGTAGCTTCTCAAAGTACTTAATAGCCTCATTGGATTTGTTGAATCTTTATGCTATCTCCTTCTCT
Source organism: Cupressus sempervirens (assembly GCA_028749045.1). Classification (NCBI taxonomy): domain Eukaryota; kingdom Viridiplantae; phylum Streptophyta; class Pinopsida; order Cupressales; family Cupressaceae; genus Cupressus; species Cupressus sempervirens. The sequence goes on along the minus strand of CM053793.1, from coordinate 8,058,102 downwards.
CTTCTCAATTCATTCTACAATTGTTCATTTGGCATTCTCAAGGTGGAGATCTCAATGTCTTTCATATTCAGCTCATGATGTGCATTCATCATCTAACTTAAGGTGTCAAGCTGCATGTTTGAGATTCTTTCAAACTCAATTGTCTTCTCCTCCCTATTGGCAAGATTTCTCTTGTAATCTTCTATCATGGCCTTGTCTTCAATAGCTCTCTTCTTTTGTTTAGTCACTTCACAAAACATTATGGCTTGTGATTCTTGTTCAAGTTTGAGTATTTTGATTTCTTCTACTTGTGCTCTATTTTCTCCATCAATTCTGCTATTAATGCATCAAATTCCTTGGAATCTCTATTGGAAAAAACTTGTGTAGTATCAATCTCCTTGTAGCATGTGTCATTTTTAGCTATGGCTATATCCTTCCTTCTTTTCAAGGACTTTCTCAATTCCTCTCTAGCTTCCTCCAATTTGTGTAGAGCGAGATGCACATCAATCACCTAATTGTCTATGATCTTCCCGAGTTTGAAGACTTCCATCTTTAGATTTTTTCTCTAAGTTTTTAGGCTTCTCCTTGTGAGAACCTTGCTTTGATACCAATTTTTGGAATATTCAAATGGGAAGAGTACTTCTGAGGGGGGGGGGGGGTGAATCAGAAGTATTGGATTTTAACCATTAAAACTTTTAACTGAAAATAAACATCATGCATGTAACATATCAAATAAACATGAAGTAAACACATGACACTAGAATTTGGTAACCTATAAACCTTTCAGGAATAAGAAGGTAAAACTGGGGTGGGGATGATACCCACAAAATCACTACAGTAGTAATTGTTTGATCACTTCTGATGGTCTTCCCTATGAAAGGCCTACCCTATTAAAGGCTTTACACTATGTCAATAGTGACCTAGTTAGAGGATTTACAAACACTTTACATGAAGTGTCACCCTACTAAAGGATTTAGTCACCTCTTCAAAGGATCTACAAAATAGTTGTTAAGCTAACCTATCATCATTGGGTTTTCACTATCTAATACAATTTCTAGAGAGTATTAGAAATATTTGACCTGATTGCTTACAATCCTCAATTGCTGATTCTAGGTACTTGATCTACTCATTTTGATGTGATCCTTGCTTGATCTGATATTTATTTGTAACTCTTGTTCTGTTCTAATCAACTGGATGTGTAATTGTTGCTCAATTTACTGTCTTTGATGCCCCTGTTGTTTGCCCTATTTTGCAAATTTGCTATCTACGTAGCAAACTTCCTTAACTTCTCTTTAGCAACATTAAATCATGGGGTCTAAGGCTTCTTATAAAGACTTTGTAGACTTAGGGTTAGGTATGGATGTATGATCCATATTGAATCTTGAATTCCCACTCATTCCTTGAACTTTTTCATTGGTTGCATGCCTTCTGCATTTTTTTATTGGTTGCATGTTGATTGCATAGGAAATATAAAAGATTTGTTCTTATCTTTATTATCCTTTGAAATCCTTCTATTTCAACTCAAAAAATGGTTCACATCTGAGTTTGTGAAGGCACAAACTCATATGTTGATTCTGAGTTACTTGACACATACTGGACTACTGGTGCTTGATACATATACTATCCTTCTTTGCTCAACACCTACTACATTCTATCTTGCTCGACACATGTATGACTCTGCCTCACTTGGCACATGTTGCATTTTGACTTTCTCAACATCAACTGTGACTCGACAATTGTATATCACCCGACAACTGAAGTCACTCAGTACCTATTGGAATTCTGGCTCGGCACATACTATGGCTCGACATGCATAGTGTACTCAGCATCAATGTAGAAAGTGGTTAAGTGTGTTGACACTCAAATGTCAAAACCATTATGAGACCAACATTTCAAACACTAGGTAACAACTTTGGCAATGTTATGACTCAATACTTTAAAAAATTCAAGAAAAGAATGAATTAGAGGTACATAATACCCACATAACTAGTTGAGAAATATCATGCTGATATTTGTTTTCTTGTTAACACTAATAATACACTTGTGAAATTGATTAATCCTAGGGTTGCATGGCTTGAACCCATGGATTATGAGATAAAAATAGATTAGGCCACCAAGGCTATTGAAGCTCTACTGGTTGAGTTAGTTGATGAGGAAGCCCAACCATATGGGACTTATGAAGAAGTTGAGGAGAAGATTGAAATAGAAATCATTGCCCCCAAACTTAAGAAGAAATCCAAGAAAATGATTGACACATTGGAAAGTGCACTTGGTGCAAGTGAAGATAATTAGCCCTTGATGATCATTGAGGGTAAGGATGAAGATGTAACTAGAGAAGAAGAAAAAGGGAGAAATTGTTGTCATGGAATCATAAAAAATGAAAGGTAAAAAAATGTGTTTGGATGCCCCCACTAGTTCAAAGAATACTAGTTAAGGACCTTAGCAACTCAAATAATAACACCAACATTGAAGAGGGGTATAGTCAAAATTACTGTCATGCCCAAAATTTACTAACAAGAATAACACAACAATTTTTTTTATTTTTCTTTTTTCTTTTTGCTTCCTAAGGAATACCTCAACATTAAATATAACAATACCAAATATTCAAGCTAACTAGCTTTAAACTCTAACATATTCTAACCTAAAATATATTATTGGCCAATTAATACTAACTACCCTTTTTATTATTCATTCTATTTTAAATTAGAAGCCATTTTCTCCTAATGTCTTTAAAGCTAGTTTTAATAGCATTCCTATACTTAACCCAACATCATTACTAAGGATTTGCATAGTGTCCCTTAAGACTATCATCCTCTCATTTTATTAAAGTTTTCTTTCTAATTTCGCTATAAATCTACTGTTGATTAATTTTTGAGAGATGTGTATTCTGGATTGGTGGTGTGTCTCAAATCACACCTTGAGATCCAACATCATGTTGGATATTTACTATCTTCAATATTAGAATCTATAACATCTTGCCTTAACAGCTAGAACAATGAAAGATAAGATCATGGGTAATAATAACCTAACAAATTTTGTGATGAATCCTATCACCGAATGCCTTTAGCTAATTATATCCAATTCTCTCTAAGCACAAATATAAATCCAAAAGTACCAACTAACCAACTTACTTTGTCTACACCATACATTAAGTCTATTTTTATTTTATTTTAATTTTAAATTTATTTATTTTTATATTTTTACTAAATTTTCTATCATAAATATAAATTCAACACCCACACACATACCATAGTAACTAATTACAATTTCAAAAGTAATTACACTAAATTAATTCCTAACTAAAGTCATCATCATTACATCTCCAATATTATTAACTAATCTTATCTACAATTTAAAATTCCAATTATAAAAATAAGATTCTATAAATAACATGCATTTACTATATAGTATGCTACTACAATTTCAGACATACTTAAAAGCTAATGTCTAACCTCATAAAAAAACTATAAAACATTTTACAACCCACAAAATAAACTGCTTATTTAACTCTATACTAACCTAGTACACTAACCATCCTATGTTACTAACCTAGCACTCTTACACTTCCCACAAAAGTCAACGCCTATGTTTGAGGCGTTTTGGGAGACAAGATAACGTGGAGAGGTGGAAGTCACGTGACTTCCCTCTCCCCAAGCACTTTCCAACTCCTCATTTTCTTAAAACAATGCCTTTCTTTTTAATTGTCTAGGTGCCTAGAGGAGTACGTGGTCCCCTCCATGTCTTGGGCAGAGGCATTGCGCCTTCCTAGGTGATCAGACTACTGCTACATGGAAATTAAGATATGAAGTGAAACAAGTGAGGTTTGAAAATAGACAATGTTTCCCTTTTTTTTATTAATTTCTATCATGTCTTGGGATATATATATATGATTATAAGTCACTGTCAATCTTGTGGATTGATAAAGGCTTAGGTGATCACTTAGTATTGGCCATATTACATCAATTCTCTACCACTTATAGGTCCAACTAGGAATTCAAGTACATGTTCAACATTATTATATTAGTCTGTATTCTTGGAGCATTATTTTTTTCTTTCTCCCGTACATTTTCCAAAGAGAAAATGTGCACATTCAGGTTTAGAGTTCTAGTGGTGAGTTTCATGATAAAGTTATTAGATTTAATTTTTCCTTCCATTTAAATAATAATATGATAATTTGCTTAAAGTCATTATCTACCATGCATATACAATGTTCCATTAACAATATAATGCTTTCTTGTGATAACATAGGGTTTTACAAGCCCATCACTTATGCTTCAAATTGAGACAACTATATCAACAGAAAAAAAAACTTCCTCACAATAATCTATGAAATTTTTCTAATAAGAAAGAATGTCTTATTACTTAACTTCTCTAGAATTACATCAAATATCTAATTGTGAAACTTACAATGACTTTTGCTAAATCTACCTTTCATAATGTTACAAGGATTATCCTATGTAAAGTCCTTGTGAGGTTTGGCTTTAACTAACAAGAAAAGTTCATATGTGCAGAAACTTGTGCATCAGATTTCAACATGTCTCCCTTTACAATCAATGTTTCTATATGAGAACATATTTCCATACAAGAACAACAGTATACAATTTTCTAATTGATTCCACAATCACAACTAAATACAATAGGAAGTAGCTTTCTTCTCTTTTAACCACATTACCAACTGACATATTCCTTCCACAATTATCCAATGGAACAATGATGCTGAGGTATTCTACTCTTCCATAACTCATGATCATATCTTAACAAGGAACGTACATATACAACATTTTTCATTATTTCCTCTACATATACATTAGGTAACAATGATACTATCTCCTTTAATCACAATGAGACAACACGAGACCTTTCGAAATCATATGAAACATGATCATTGAAAGACATGAACACAGATCATCATGATCGTTGAGAACATGAACAAGCTAGTGAATTCTCCTTCACAAAGGAGGGGCACAATGTCAAGTTTTCTCATCCATACATCAATCTGCAAGGTGGTCATTCCAAGCCATTTCCATTGCTCCCTTGGGCACAAATCTGCAAATGCATCACAAAGAAAACAACAAGGACCATGGGTGCTTTCCACCCAAACATAGGCCTCCAAGGAGACCACCCCCACGCTAGGGGAACAAGGCTCAAATCGGGTTTCACACATACATCACAAAATTTTGCATGAAGACACAACACAAAACACAATCAACACCCTCCCATGGCTTGCACAATGATTCACCATTGGAATCATAAAATGTTGGGTGAAGGTGGGCTCTTCAAGGAGGAGAAATTCATAAATATCATATTGCCAATACATTTTGCCTCTCAAGGCCACCACAACATAAACAACATATTACGACTGCATTGTCTCTCAACACCTTCAAAACAACCATCTTCTCCTCATCCACCAAACCTCCTTGTACCTCCCAAACAACAAGATTCATGGCCATGAAGGAGCCCATGCTCCATAATAACAACCTCATCATGAGGTAAAAACAAAATTTTCTTTCTCACCTGCAATGTCAAGCCCAACTTATGCCCTTCACCCAAGGCTTCTCTGCCCTCCCAAGGGTGAGTGAAGCCTTCACACCCATAATCACAATCAACACTCACATTCAAACAAGAACAACAGCAAAACAAATGAAGAACAACAAAACAAAACCAAGAAAGGATCTCCAAAAGCACAAAACACATTCTCTTTCCATTCCACAAAAACAAAACCAAGAAGGTGAACCAAGAAATTTACAAGAACATCACACATTCTCACATTGTCACAATACATGATCAATGCTCATAATGCAACAAGAACACCACACTTTCACACAATACCCAAAAATCCATATCACAAGATTTACAATGCAAATGCATACTCTATAAATGAACTCTCACACTTGCAAATTTGTTTAACCATGCTAAAAGCAAGAAATGAGAAAGAAACAAGTTTTGAGACACCAACCTTGGTCCAAACTATGGTAAGGATAGTTGTAGTAGACCTCCCTTAATCTCCCTCCAAAACCTAACAATCTCTAAAATTAGAGAGTGGGTAGACACTCCACTAGTTTGGCCAAGACCCTCTAATAAAGCCTTCTCACTAACTTATTTTAGAAAAAACACTAAGCCACTACTTCTTACAAACTTGTCTCCTCCAACTTTTCTATTTTTGACTAAGTGGGAACATGGATATGACAACTCCAAATTCGAATTAATGGAAGAGTGCATGGGTAAAGGGGCTCCCTAAGCTATCTAGGCACTCACAAGATCAAAAATAGGTCCCTGACATGATGTACTATCATATGGGTAACTTATTTTTACCTAAAAGTCACTTAGGGACCACCTAATGACCCCTAAAAACCCTAGCCAAGTCCAAATTCGAATTTCCTTTGATTGAGACTCCTCATGGCATTTTTTTCTATGTGAGGTTAACTTGGGTACAACATTGGGGTTAGGTTTAGATTAGGTTACTTCTTGTCAAACCTTGATGACATGGCATCTCTACATGGACAACACAAGTGTCAAATGACACACACAAAACAACACATTACATTAAAAGTGACTTAACTCCAATAATGCATGAACTAAGCTATTACACACATACAAATTCACATATACAAAATAAAACACATTACAATGAGGTTTGAATCTTTTCCACTGATTCAGCCTTGGCTATGTCATGTTTGTAGTAGTTTGAGCCTTAATTCCCCTTTAAACCCATGGTCAAATTCCTGCACACTAAATTCAAGCATCAGTAGTCCAAGAAAATCATGTAAACAATAAGTACCTAAGTGAAATAATCTTTATCTCATTCAACATTAGACTTGCATATATTTCGTCATCTCAAATTAACTTTCCCTTTCTTAATCATTTCAAATATAACCTTCAAAATATTAAAATATCAAACTTACATATCACATTCAACATTTGAGTTCCATACTTCATTCTTTTTAATTAAATTACTTTTTCTAATAATTTCCATGTAAAATGCTCAAAATACTATAACATCAAACTTTACTTATCATAACATGGTCAATTTAATATTATGAATAGCTTCATAGTCTATTTTTATCATTGTGACAAGATGTTGAATCCACAACTATTGAATTCCTAGGTATGCGGGTTAGGTCTCAATGCATAACAATTATTTTTTTTTTTTTTACTCTAATTTCCACTTAAACATTACATTCTTACATTACAAGCATTTCTACCATTCAATTTCTATTAAAGAAATGCCAATAGCTTAAAACATGAATAGAATCACTAAATGCATCAATTAGGTCATAATATGTAGAAGTAATTGCAGATCATCAAAATGCAGATAACATAACCCTACAGTCTTAAAAGTGTATCAATACATAGGATTAAAAATCACCATAATACAATTATCTCATTGGTACTATAACACAAAGAAGAAAATGAAAGAAAGGTCGCTAGCTATCTTAATGCATGAGTTTTATGTAAATTAAATTAATGAACCAATTAAAAATAATAGTCAGAGATTTTTTCAAAATATACAAGCTCTATATGTTTTATCTGGAAGACTACAACTTGTTGATATAGATGGACAAATGATTTGGAATAAAATTTCCAATATCAAAGATGTCGATGAGCAAACTGAAGAAGAGAACCTTGAGCATATAGAATTGGATAATTAAGAAGAGGATTATGGTCACAACATTGCACTTTAAGTACACAACATGGTCACTAGTGTAATTATATCTACCGAGCTAGCATTTGCTCATTTACTAGGATATACACTGGTAATTAAATAAGTCAAACCATATCCTACATTTGAGACATATAATGAACCACAAAATGATAATGACATATCTATTGGTTCATTCCATACACTAGCTAATAGTATTACTATGATTATAGATGAAGAGAAAAAAGATACTAACACCAAGTAACAGGCTCAAACAACACAAGGGGGAGACAATATTAAAGAAAATAAAGATAATGTAGATATTAAGTAGAAGGATGAAATTGGAGTTTGTTGGTGTAAATATGTATTTACTATTTACACTTACTTAAGTTTACTTAGGTTAATGCATTATTTTATTATTTTGTATTATTTTATTTTGTGAGACACTTAGGAGTTTACGCACCTTTTTGAGTAGTATGCAACTCTATTTTAGCACATCGTGTCTATAACATTGATTTGTGTATCACACCTTTGTAGGCTTATCCTCTCATCATTGCACATACTTTCGTGCTTAATGGAGGATAACCCATATCTAGTGGACATGTGCCTGGTTGTAAGACATATCATGATGCGAATTATAAGGCATTCTAGATGTATCCTTTAGAGGCCTTTATATACAAGCACTCCTAGTGTACTTGGACAATGCATATTGAATTAATATATCGTCATTCTGATCATACTCTCTCTTCCTAGTCTACAGTTGTGCTTGTGTTTGAGTTCTTAGTTCGTGGGTGAATTTTGTCCTTAGGAAAATTCTTACATGGTATCAAAGCTTGGAGATTTTCTCATCACATAGCCATTCAAGACCATTGTTGCTTCAACACCTCACATCGAATCTGGAGTACTATAGAAATTGGGAGCACCTAGAGCCAAATCTGACCTTGCCATTGCATCTAAAATGTTGAATCGGTGAAGATAAACTATAAAATTAGCTATCTTAGCCCATAGTTGATTGTGAGGCAAATTATTTTTGCAAATTGGAACTCGGAGGCCCCAATTTGCAGTTCAACTATGGTCATTTTTCTCTGAATTTCTATCATATTTCTTGTGAATTTTTGAAAAAAAAAACTAGGCAATTTGCAGTGAATTTTTTTAAGAAAAATTGAGCTGTGAGCTCTCGACCTTGCACAGAGAATATTGCACTGTTTCTTGGGAATATTCCATTCATTTGGTAGCACATTTGGCCATCATAATTCGACGAATTACAACCGGCAGCCAAGCTCGTTGACTTGCCTTTGTTTATCCGTTTGTGGCAAATTCAATTTTAAAAGCACTTGAAGCGCATGTCTAATACATGTGGGCTTTAAATTTGGCAAGCCCGGTAGTAGTTTTTGGCATTCATCGATCCTTTACCATTTCTCGGCAATAATCCCACTGGCGACTGTCATCTACTTCGATGTCGTACAATGCATCCTCGGCTTGCGATAGTGCACACATTTTTGAAAACCTGGCCACGCATTGGCATATTTTGGCACACGGTAAACGAGTCATTTTGGCACCTCAAAATTTGCATTCCAGCCCGCCCAGTGGTTAAATATCTGACTCGACATTTATATTTCTGATCGTCTAAAACTTTTTTTTACCCCTATGCATTGCATAGTCCTTGGCATGTTTTATAACTTTTCGGGCATAGTTCAAACTCGGCGACTACAAATTCTTGGCATATTTTGGTCGACTACAGTTTGTTCCCAATCTCTGAGCTGCTATTTTTTTTAAAACTCGATAACCTAGCTATCTTTTTTTTATTAGTTTTTCCTGCCACCACAACTAATAGTGGACACATTAGCTACTTTGTCTATGTTAGCTGCCACGTCCCGCCTGGTGACTCAATGTCCAACTCGGATCGCCTACCATGTCAGATCATTGACACATCACCAGACATGCAAGACATAGATAGCTTAGCATACACATCAGTAGTATGAATATTTGCCACATCATATTTTGTATAGTACTGACAACCCCATCATTTGCCACGTTAACAAGGGGCTCTGTTTTCACTAATGTCATCTTTTCCCTATGTTAAATTTGATCATCATTTGACCGTCAAAACCAGGCCATATATAACTACTATGATGATCATCTGACCATCAAATTTAATTGCATAGTTTTCTTGTTGGACCCCTCTCTAGATTGCTTTTTCATTTGGTAGCCTAACTTTGCGAGCCCATAACTTGTACATTTGGACTCCGATTCAGGTGTATTTAATTTTGAAATTGGGTAGAATTTCTTGAATTTTCTAGTCGTGGTGTTATTTTCTAGTTTTGGTGCAAAATTTTTTTAGAAATTGTATTTATTGGTGACTATACCTACATAATCTTACTTTTTTCGACTTCAAACCCTCCATATGGGCACATTTGATCACTTTTTCAAGTTCCATTTTTTTTTAAAGTACGTAATTTTTTGTCTACTTTCCAGATCTAAAGTCAAATTCTAGGGTTGCATGGACCAAAATCTCAATTTTAGAATTAGGCCATTTTGGCATTGTAAAGCTTTGATTACTTTTTAGAATTATTGTACATCTAAGCTACAGTGCTAAGTGATAGATTTGGGCCTCATAAGGCAATTGTAAAAGCAACATAGGAAATCACTTTGTTCATTTTGACAAGTGGCCCATTGTACACACACTACTTATAAAGTGCCAAAAGCATCTTTTTTGGGGGGGGTCTTTTGATTGAGTGAAAAGGGGGTGTGTGTACTATGTTCTTGTGTCTCTATTTTGTGCTCTTTTCATTTTCTACATTAGAGATTTTAAATGTCCTCCTCTAACTTCACACAACTATTCTACATGGAAAGTTATTACTTGTAGTAGATTAATGGAAAATGGATATAGTCTTTATGTTGATGGTACAATTACCAAACCTATTGATGCTAAAGAACTCATTGAATGGAAAAGACAAGACCAATAGGCTTTAGGAGCTATTAGGTGTTGTGTTCATACAAATCTCTTCTTTCACATTGCCAATTGTATAGAATCCAAAGTAGCTTGGGATAAACTTAAATCATTATATGGTAAGGTGGATGAAGAAAAGGGATTTCAAATTGAGGACGATCTACTTCTCTTGGATCCAAAGAACTTTGACACAATTCAAGATTACATCAACAAAGCCAATGAGTATAGGGCACTTCTTAAAGATTGTGGAAATCCTATAAAGGATGACAAGTTGATTCATCACATCCTGAAGAGGCTACCTTCAGAGTACACTTCCTTTGTTTTGAGTTTTAATACTCATAGGTTGACCATGGGATTTGCTTACCAGAAGCCTTCATTTGATGCATTCACAAAAATGTTGATTGTTGAACAATCTCACTTGATGGATTTAGGACTTCTCAAGTCATCAAAGACCAAAGCCTTGGTGTCTAGTGAGGAGCACCAATCAAGTGAAGGAGGGGAAAAGCAACAAGAAGAAGCAGTGGAAATAGAAAACACAATCTGAGACACAACAATCCTCCTCATAGTAAGGCAATTCTTCTTCCAACAAGAAGGAGAGTAATGAAAAGAAGGACAAACTATTTTGTGCATACTGTAAAAAGCCAAATCATGACGAGCATCATTGCAAGACAAAAAGAATCAATGAGTTGGGAAACCTACTCAGGAAGAACAAGATTCAAGTGCCAAGTACTTCCAAGGATTCAACTTCAACCTCTTCAAAGGGTAAAGGACAAGCACTTATGGCAAACACAAGTTCTTCTTTGGAATGGATATTTGACTCAAGTGCCTCCTATCATATGAGATTTTCAAAGGGAGACTTTTCTTCATTGAAGCAGTCAAAGGTACCACACATCTTCGTGGGAGATGATACCAAAATGGAATTTAAAGAGAAAGGACATGTGGAAATGGGAAATGGGGAATTCAAATATGTCCTCTACATTCCAAACCTTAGCTCTAATCTACTATCAGTTTGCCAAATCACTCACCTTGGAGATGGTCACAAAGTTGAGTTCCTTCCAGATTCAGTGATGGTGCAAAGTCTAAGAAATGATTCATAGGTTGCATTGGGGAAAGTAAATGATGAAAAGAGGCTTTATTCCTTCTCCAATTTTGTGCCTAAGTCTCCTTTCAAGCCTTTTTGACTCACTCTACTTCACACATCAACTTTTTGCATAAGCAGTTTAATCATCTTGACTTTCACTCTCTTCAGCAACTTTGCTCAAAACACATGGTCAAATTTCTACCTAATATCAACTTTTCTAAGGGTGAGTGTTCATCATGTTCAATGGATATGCATCTCGAGGAGAAGTATGATAAAGGGAAGTCTTCTAGAGCTTCAGTTGTTCTTCAATTGGTTCACATGGTTTTGGCAGGACCTTTGCAATGATTTCAGTCAGCCAAGGCCGCTACATCCTCACATTTGTTGATGACTTTTCAAGGTTCACTTGGGTCTACTTCCTTCATCATAAGAGTGAAGTGGTTCATAAGCTTCAATACTTCAAGACTCATGTTGAAAAAAAATCAAGGAACGCCATCAAGGTTTTAAGGGTGGATAATGAGAACAAATATGTAGACAGAAGACTTAAGGACTTTTGTTGAATTGAGGGAATTGATCTTCAGAATTCAGCAGCTTTTAGTTTGCATAAGATAGATGTTGTAGCTATGAGGATTAGGACTCTCAAAACCATGGCAAGTTGCATGATAAAACCCAAGTCTCTTGATCCTACATTAGAAGTTGAAGCCATTAGTAGTGCTACTCACATACTTAATAGGTCTACTCATAATGCCCTAGACTGGAAGAATCCTTTTGAGGCATGGTGTAGTAGAAAACTAGTTGTGAGTCACCTTAGAGTCTTCAGTTGTCCAGCATGGGCAAACCTTTCTTCCAAAGGTTGCAAGGCACTAACACCTAGGCCTTGTACCTTCATCAGTTATGAAGAGAATGCTAAAGCTTACAGACTTCATGAGATTTTTGTGGAGAAGGATGTACACTTTGAGGAAAGTTCACCCAAATTATCCTCTAATCCTCTTTGCACTTCATACATAGTGGAAATTGATAGAGACACTAGCGATAGTGCTTCAACAAATTCAAACATGTGGGGTTCTATCGACAATTGCAGTAAGAGGTCACCTCATTGGTATAGTCCACATGCTTATATTGCCACAATGAAAGGTCCAGTACAACATGGTACATCTCATATTCTAGCTCTAACTTCAGTTGATTTGGGAGATAGTCTTGAGGACTTACATATTCTCTTTGATGAAGGTGATCCTTCTACAGTTGTTGTGAGGGCTCACTCTGACCCTCATGTCTATTCTCTACATGATCAATCTTCATGGGTTGGTGTGATTATGGATTCTTATGAATAGTAATTGGAGGAGGTCTCTTTGTTAGTTGAGGAGATAGATGGTTCATTGGAATAGGTTCAACAAACATCCTTCCCAGATTTGCATTCATTCTTTTTAGCACAGTTGGAAGGGGTGACCATCAACATTAGCACATGGATACTTGTGCAGGTTTTAGGGTGAGCATACATCTTCAGGATTGTACCTTTGCCTTTTTTTCTTCCAAAGGGGAGGAAAGTCATTTTGCATTCTTGGACCAGCTTCTTCCTTGGAGCGGCTTTCACTTATTGACATTCTTCATTTGGGGGGGGGGGGGGGGGACTTGGGACTTTTTCCTCTTATGAGGTTCTTGTTCTTTTCATTCTTCACTTTTGTATATACTGGATGTATGTCATAATTGGGGGGGGGTCTTGACTACTCCATCCATCCATGCATCCCTATTTATCTCTCTTTTTGGGGGAGGGTTTTTCCCATGAGGTTTTCCCTCTCTCTCCGCTTTATGAGAGATTGCATTTTTGTTATGTACATGGGTACCTAACATGGCCTACTAGCTAGGACCCATCATGCACTTCATCCTAGTTTTCGTAAGCTTAAGGGCATTCCCCTAACTTGCACTTAAGGGGGGATGTTGGTGTAAATACGTATTTACTATCTACACTTAAGTTTACTTAGGTTAATGCATTATTCTATTATTTTATTTTGTGAGACACTTAGGAGTTTGTGCACCTTTTTGAGTTGTCATGTTGACAACACAGGAGTACACAACTCTATTTTAGCACATGGTGTCTACAACATTGATTTGTGTGTCACACCTTTGTAGGCTTATCCTCTCATCATCACACATACTTTTCTGCTTAATAGAGGATAACCCATATCTAGTAGACATGTGCCTGGTTGTATGACATATCATGATGTTGATTATGAGGCATTCTAGATGAATCTTAGAGGCCTTTATATACAGGCTCTCCTAGTGTACTTGGACAATGCATATTGAATGAATATATCGTCATTCTGATCATACTTTCTCTTCCTGGTCTACAGTTGTGCTTGTGTTTGAGTTCTTAGTTCTTGGGTGAATTTTTTCCTTAGGAAAATTCTTATAGAGTTTATTATAATGCATAGATATAAGGAGAATCAATCGATTCTAATGCAAATAAGCTTGCTATAGGTGATATAGCACCAACCTGCAGACCTCTAAGTGAGGGAATTATTTGGCAAGGCTAAAAAGATTTTGCAAGTATAAAGAAGGTAGAATATTTATCATTGTCCAAGTTTAATAAATAGATTGTATATCAACTAATAGTTATTATGCTACCAAATACTAAGCATCAAGGAGAGATATCACAAGAGAAGAAGAAGAAGGAAAGTGATGTAAGTGTTTCTACATTGAAACAACGTGAGGAGATGCCTCAAGCGTTACCATTATAAATTAGAATAATGCATAATATTAATAAAGGTAATAAGAAAGAGGAAACACAACAAGATGAAGGAACTCAAAAGACTGGCCATGAGTCAAAAGCTCTAGTGCCTACATAAGTACAAGTATCCCCGAGTACAATTCATATTAAAACACAAGGAAATAGGATGAAGAAAAAGGAGTCACAAGAAATTAGGTTTGATCCTATTATATTAGATGTAATACTTGTTATAATGGCATGGGATCAAAATACTTTGGATGAAGAGAAAATGATTGTATATATTGAGTTATGTGACAGGAAAATTGAGAAAGCAAGGTTAAGAAAGGAGCACGAGTAAAAACAAGTATTGTATGATGTGAAAGATCTTTTACTAGAAGTTATATTAGATATCGGGTTGAATAAAGAAGAACCTATATTAGTTCAACTTTTATGTATTATTTATAATCTTAATGACCTAGACATTGATACACAATCAAAGCTTTTGCAGAGAGAGGAGAAGAAATTTGAAAATAAAGTGTTAGAGAAATTTTTCACTAACATTGCAATCCAACAAGTGGCATTATCTACTTACATTACCGAGATGGAGGTGATTGCACACAATATTATTACCTTGTTTCAAAAATTGTGTGATATTCCATCTCTCATGTGTGATGTAAAGAATAACCTACAAAAAGTGAATGAAGATATGAAGGCCAATGTTGATGTATGAATAGTTGATCCCACTACTACATCAATACACTATTCACAAGTAACATTTCTAATGGGTTTTCAATATGAATTAATGGAATAAGTGAGAAAAATAAGAGCACAAATCAATGATATTAAAGCTTTGTTATTACCTCATCTTGAAGTTATGCAAAATCATGTTAAGAATGCTAAAGAGCTTGTTCCTTCCCTAAACTTATCCATTGCAGAACACATGATAGATCTAGCTCCCAAGATGATGATTGAGAAGTAGGAAATTGAATTACCAAGGAAAATTTGGTACAATACTATGTATATTATGTTGAAGAATAAAAAGGAGTTTCTTGACTACTTTGGATTACATCCAAAGTGAGTATTTTAATTTTATTGTTAAAATTGTTTTGACATCAATTTCAAAAAGTGGGAAAGGAAATGATATTTTTTTTTATATGTATTATGATTATATAAGGAGTTATAAGGAGTTAATACAATAAACAAAAATAGTGTTGAAAAGATTTTGGAAAGTAGGTACTCCCAAGGAGACATATGTATAATGGGGATTTGTATATATTTTCAAGTTGAAGCATGATGTTTTTGCCACTAATGTCAAAGGGGGAGAATGTTGCTCCCATAAATAATTATGTTTCTTATTAGTATTAAAGAGCTAAGTAAAGGTATACTTAGTAACCGAGTCCCTACAATACCTGAGTAATGAAGGAAGAGAAGGATAAATGTAGACTCATTACTAAGCTTAGTACTTACTGATCTATTCTATACAAGCCAAGAAAAAGACCTCATCAGGCCAAATAGAGATCATTGAGTGAAGACATGACCAAGTGACATCAACAAAATAGAGTATTCACTAAGTGGAACATAAGCTACATACCAGTTTAATTAGGTACAAAATCTAATGTGTAATGATCATACCAAGTAGGAAACCTAATTCACATAGTTCAAGGAAAATATTTTAAAAGATTTCTTGAAGCATGTGCTTTGATTGTTTATGATTTTAGGCAAAAAAAGGCCAATGAAAATATAGAAAAGGAAAAGTGTGAAATTATATAATATTCTAGATCATTGATTTCTATCAAGGATGTATTCTAAAGGGTTCCCAAATCCTAATTAGGTCAAAGATTAGAGAGGCAAAAGGAAATACTAGAAAAGATTTATGTTGCTATTGAGAAGATTTTTGAAGCTACAAAGATAATTTCATGATAGGAAATTTTTGAGGATATCAAAAGTCAGAGATTCAAGCAGTATAAAGAGGAATTGAAGATTAGTCACATGAGGTCATAAACAGTCGAGGAGAACTAAGATCTAATCAAGCAATGCATGTTACTATAATACACATCATTTGTTGCTACTTTTTAATCATTGTAGTAGTCTAAATCCTTGAAAAGGTGGAACTAATAGTCTTTTATGAAATTCTCTTAACTGAGTACACACTTAGAATAGTGTTATAAAATCCTTGAAGAAGGTAGATCATAGAAAATCTGATTGTATACTCTTAACAAAGTAAATCACCAAAAGTGACAAAACATTGCATCCCTAACAAGGCATCCTCTTATTGCAGTAGTGATGGATTTGTGGGTGCCATTCCCACCATAGTTTTCCTTTGACTAGGTGTTTCTGCGTAACCAAATACTTGTTTTATGTGATACGGGTTTATGTTTATGAGTTTATGGTTGATACATATTAGATTAGTTAAGTTAATTTCATTTACAAGTATTTTGGTAAACATTATGCAATTATCGAGTTACAAAAGAATAAAGGGAAATACTAAATTTTTTTAAAGTTGAAAGTTTTAGAGGATAATGATTCACCCCCTCCCCCTCAGCATCTCACCTTTCCTAATATTCCAATAATAGGATTTCCCTTACACTATTGTATGATCTTGTATCAAAGGTCTAGACCACTTTTAATGCTAAATAAATTAAGAGATTACCCATAAAATTAATTTAAAGATCTAATGTGTGCTATGATAGTTCACAAAATCAATGTGGGAACCCATTTATGCCAAAATGGGGCTAAATTGAGTACCTCACTATAGGCTCAAACTTTTTAGGATGATGTACACATGGATAGTGAAAATAATAAGACACACAAACACAACACACTTTTATATTAATCATTGTTTCATACCTTGATCTTTACAATGCTTATTTCATCCCACATAAAATTATTCGTGAGCATCTTTTATTTACAATCATATATTGCACCTGCATTCATACTCACCCTAAAAAATGGTGACACTACATTCTATTAAAGGATTTTGAGCTATACATCGATCAGTATGCATTGTAATTCATTAATATCCAAAGTAAATTGAGTCTAGAGCATGTAAAATAGGTTTATTTTATTAAACTTTATTCATTTATCTTGAAATATAGAAGTGGAAAACCATGTAGAGTTGTTGTTGCATTAACCAGGATATTGTTATTCTCAAATGTGCTAAGAGTATGTGTTATTGATCTTGATTCCATCTAGAAGATTTGTATAAATAATATAAAAGTTTTAAAGAAGCTTTGGAAACATGTGATAAACTTGTTGATCTCTAAGTCTATGTTGTCAATTAGTGTCCAAACTTTACAAGTCATTTACTATGCAAGAGTACAAGGTCACCACTATGACCAAGTTATCTCATTTATTTCATTTATTGGTGCTCTTCTCACTTTTTGTTCTTTGTATGAATTTATGTGCTCTTCCTTTCTCTTCTTATATCTCTTGAGAAAGGCTCGGTCTGCATATCTCTACTCCTGCACTTTCTCATCTTGATGATGGATCATGTAGTATGATCTGAAACATTGATGGTAAAAAAACACACACAATCAAATCTAGAAAACAATTTATTTACAAATGGATTGTGGAAATCTAATAATGTTAGTATCTAGTAAAGGTCGAGCATACAACACTTATATTGAGCATAACAGTGATTGCCAAGCATTTAGTAGAGACTGGGCAGAGATATGAGCTAAGCAATATAGTATGAGCCGAGCAATACAATGAAGGCCAAGCATACTGATAAGTTATCAAGAATCGATCAAGAGTCGAGAAAATAGTTATATAGAAACCAAGAAACGACACAAAGGTTTATGCATTATTGAGCATCAAAGCATTCAAGTGTCGAGTAGTTCAATTTTGATATGAGAGTTTGTAATGGCATAAACTCATATGTATACCATTTTGGCTGACTTTTCTATGATATTTAATATTTTAAGAGCTAGAAAAGATGTTGATTACGTATCATTATAGAAGGTAATGATCCCTAAATAAACGATTCAACCAATCAGAAAAAGGGATGTAAACAACAAAAGATGGTGAAGTGTAAATTGTCGATCAAGATCTAGAACCTTCACAGAATTTATTTAAGGAGGATTCTAACCCTAGAATCATAAGTATGAGAGAGAGAGATTGTGAGCATATGAAGAAGGTGAAGTCTGAGAGCAAAGAAAATAGAGAGAAATTAGAGAAGTGAAGGACTGAATAGAGTTATTAGATTAGGAGAATCAGATAAAGGATATAGGAAAGAGGAGATTTAATATCAGCTTACAGAGAAAACCAAGGGTCAAGTACTAAATTAGTTATTTTATTATCAAGACAGGGTAAATATCTTAACAGAGTGGTCCCAATAGGCCTATGTAAATATCCTAATAGAGTCCTTACTTTATTGTGAATGTAAAATCCTTTAACAAGGTGAGATCTAATAGCCTCTTAAGCTTTTAACAGGGTAGACCCCTCGCAGGGTAGATCATATCTTATGATCAAACATTGTAACCTTAACATGTTAACTTTATTGTTGCAACAATGAAGATTTGTGGGTTTCATCCCCACCCCAATTTTACCTTCATCTAAAAAAAACTTTGGGTTACCAAATCATTATGTTACATGTTGAACTATTTATGGTTGTGATGTATTTCATTTATGTTACAACATTTTAGTTTTAATGGTAGATCTATAAGATGAATTAAGTGTGAATTTATATTATTGGTTTTTAAGATAAAAGTTTAAGATCCTGATTCACCCCTACCCCCATCTCAGTATCTTGTTTCCCATATTCTTATTCCAACAATTGGTACCAAAATTTGGTTCTCTTGTAGGGAAGCCTAACAACTTGAGAGGATAAGATCATGGAGATGGAAGTGTACAATATGGGAAATATCATTGAGACTCAGATGATTGAAGTCCAAATTGTGTTGCAACAATTAGAGACATCAAAAGAAGAGTTAAGGAAAACCCCAAAGAGAAGAAGAGAGATAGATATTCAGCTAAATGACACTAAATGCACAGAAGTTGAAATTGAAGGACTACTAGAGAGTGGAAACACTACTAACAATATTGAAGGAATGACAAAATTGCTAGAGAAGAATAGTTCCCAAGTGAAAGAAGTAAAAGATCTCAAGATAGAATAAGAAATTCAATCAGTTACACTCTATGAAACAATTGAACAAAAGAAGAAAGCAATGGAAGAAAAGCTCATGGATGAAGAAGACAAAAGGCAGACAACTAGTAGACTTGAAGAAAGATCATTTGAAGTACATAAGCTTAGAAACAACCAGTTGGACATGATAAATCAATTAGTAATTACAAATCTAGAAGCAAACAAAAAAGATGTGGAGATCATAAATCTGATGCTACAGAATGAGCAATTGAAAAGTGAGTTAAGGCATGAAAAGGAACTCATGGAAAGAATGAATAAACCAAATGAAGCAATCAATTAGTTTGAAGACATGATGAAGTCACTTAGAACAAAAGACACCTCTAGACTTGGATACAACAAACAATTTTCATCTACTAAAAAAGGAGAATCATCTAAGAGTGGAGAATAAAGGAATGCAAAATCAAAAGGAAAACCTACATGTCATTACTCTGGGAAGATTGGTCATATAGCCAAAAATTACAGAAGCAAAAATGGTAAGAAAATTCCTAAACCTAAACCAAGTGGTAATTATTTTAATTGCAAGAAATTAGAACATGAAACACATGAATGTAGATCAAAGAAAAATGACTCAACCAGGAAAACATCTAAATTACAAGGTCATTACTAAAATTTTCAAAAGTATGGACATAGAGCTCATGAATATAGACTTAAGAAATAGTTAAATTGGTCACCTAAAAAACAAACTCATACAATAAGGAAAGGTAATTCCTACAATTGGAATTACAATACATGGTAGAATTATCACTATTTTAGAGAATATAGACACATTCCAGAGAAATGCATCAAAAGACATTTTAGAGGAAATTACAAGAAATGGTTAAATTGAGAGATAATATACTTTAGTTGTCTCAAAATTAGACACGTCAGCTGGAACTACAAAACCAAAACACCAACACCAACACCAAGCAATAGAAATGACAAATTTAAAAGAAAGAAAACATGGATAGAGATAGTAAGAGTTGGAAGTAGTAAAGTAAAAGAAATTGTGATCACCCAATCTGATGGATCAGGTGATGATGCAAAGTCATATCTGCTTAAATGAGGATGTACTAATAATTATTAGAAATTAAAATTCATAAAGTACCAAGCACTAGTAGCATAGTCTTTATTGATCGAGCCTTGTAGTATAAACTGTGATCAACAAGTATTACATAGTGACCGAGTGAATTGGTCATGGCCAAGTGCATAACCCTGACCAAGTTATAGTGAAGACTGAGCTAGCTATCATACACTATCTAAGTTCAAAGGCATTAATTGCATACCTAAATTGAAAGATCAAAGGTATTTATCAAATTTGAACATTCATTTTTACTCACAAAGTGATCAGAGAGCTCTTGAGAAGGTTTAAAAGGTGATCAAAGTGATTTCAACAACCAAAGAAAAGAATCTCAACAAGTTATCAGTGAATTTGTGAAGTAAGTATTACTCTTAGTGCTGAGTAAAGTATTTAGTGAAGGTATTTTTGAAAGTTTTTGTTTAAAACCATAGTTTACAATGGCTTCTGGAAGTGAAATAATAAAGGATAGTAGTGCACAAATCATTAGGAATGATCAGAGACCTCCACCGAATTTCATAAATACATTTAACATTGAAACTCTTGTTGATGATTTTGGAGTGTTGTCATCAATTCCACCCAAGGTCTTGACTATGCAATACATTAGGTCATGTTGTCAATGTAAGATTGGAGAGATTGGCAATTTTGAAATTGGGGTAGCATATGACAAGTTATGCATTGATGGAGTTCTGAAAGATGAATTCAAGATCATTGCTGACAAAGGGCTTATATGTGCCCTAGGATTTCCAAAAAAATTCATGGTTGAATGATCAAGATTGTGCTAAGCCAAGTTCATGACATGAAAGTTTGGTTGGAAGGTGGACCAATAAAGATCAACAAGCCAATCATTTGAAGTGTAATTGGGTACCCTACATTAGAACTACCAAAGACCATAAGGAGTGGAACACAAAAATAAATTAAAAATCTAACCAAGGCCAAGTGGAATAGTCATGGTATGTCAATTGATGGCATTGAGGATCCATTAATTGAATTTGTTATTCATCTAATTGCACACAATTTTTATCAATTGAGAAGATATTAAACAACATGTGGCACGTTGCATTTGATTTGGGATACAAAATTGTGAAGAAAGATCATTCATATGATCTTCCTGAGTTGCAGTTGTACCAACTTATAGAGAACCTAGAAGCAATGAGAAAATAGAAGAACACATCTTGTAAATTTAGTTCCCTACTAGTTTGTATATTTTTCTATGTACCAAATTATTTTCCTACCATTGGAATGATTGCATGGAATAGAAATAAGACTATTGTGGAATATTTAAATGACCTAATAAATAGAATAGGAGAGAATTTTGAGGTAGTAATGGATAACTACTTTGAAGAATCCAAAGTTAAAATGAAGAATAATAAGAAATCCAAAGTCTCTTGTAGAAAAATATATGATGAAATATGTTTCATTGTAGACACAAATTTTGTGTATGCATAGGCAGTATTACTGAGGATAGCATGGCTAAGGCCAATGCCCTATGAGGTAAATGTGGATGATGCAATAGTAGCAATTACTACACTCTTAGTAGAAGAAATTGATGCTAGTGTCGAGTAGTTTGGCACATACGAGACTATTATTATTGAGCTAACTCCTAAATCCAGCACACCAAAGGTAGGTAAACAAAGAAAAATAAAATTTTCCAAGGCCAATAAGAAAGAACAAGGAGAAGGGTCTAGACAACCTTTAGAGGCTAAGGAAGGCAATGGAAAGGAGCTTGCAGTTGTCAAGCCAAGGGCCACCAAAAAAAAGAAGGTTGTTATAATTGAACCCCATATCTTGTCTTCTCGAGAAACTTCTCCTAGAATCCACTTGAATTCGCCTCTAAAATAGTTTACATAAGATTTTGTGCCTCCAGCTCATCAATCTTATCTTCCTCCTAATTCACAAGTTCTAAGAAAATAAACTTGTCTGCTTTTAATTGACAAATCTTCGATCTTTTTCATAATGAAAAAGCTTGACATTATCAATTTACTGATGCTTGGCACATACTATGTTACTCGGCATCTCTTGCAAAATCACTCGGCAACAACTCAATTTTACTAGTGCTCGACATCAATTGAAAATCACTTGGCATTAACTATCTTGCTCATCACCTACTAACTTGCTCGGCATCCACTAGAAATTGCTTTCACTCAACTCCAATTGGCTCTTTGCTTGACTTGCACTAACTTTTCTTGGCACCTTCTATCAACTTGGTCAAGCTTAACAAATGAACTTTGTCCAATCTTTTTCTTCTAAACTTTTGAAGTGTAGCCAATCATTTTGTAACCTTAAAGTAGATCATCAATACATTACGTTATCACTGTCTTAACTAATTCTTGCACTTCAATACATAATCATAACTCAACCTTTCCTCTAGGTACTTTTGTTACATCTTGTTGATAAAATCCTGCTCATCAATCAACTAAGTGATAGTGCTTGAAACATATAAGCAATTGTCTCACTAGCATGTAGTTGGTTTGACATCAGTGACAAAACAATTATTGAAAACACTTCTTCAATAGTTCTCTAACTCAAATGATCCTATCAATCATATATCAACAATCTCCCTCTTTGGCATTAATGGCAAACCAAACTGATTAACCAGTCAAACAAATGATGGACACCATGTTTTATCAAACTAACTAGGTTAAAATAGTAAGGCAATACCAAAAAGAATGCTTGTGAATAAAAATTCTCCCTCTATCAGCAACTCCTTCTTAGGTTAAAAAATATCCTTCTTATATGATTCTCTTCTATCATGGATCAATATAATATCATAATATCTCCCTCTTTATTTCTACTTTCTCCCTCTTTATTGCTTTCAATCTTTTGATCTTCTGATGATGTACTCTCACTTCATTGACGTCTCTTTTGCACTAATCAATTCAATGTTCAATCTATGTACTTTCTTCCTTGATTTTCTACTTTGATCATTCCCTCTTGATCAGTATTACTTGAACGATTTATTGTACATTCTCCCTCTTTAAGAATAATGCCAAAGCCATATAATCAACACTTGACATCTTGATATATGCAGATATAAGCTTTTGCAGGCTCTTCAATTTTCTCCCTCTATCACCTTGCTTGTGACTGATATGAAATTCCAGCTCTATGATTACTTTAGGCAACTTCCTAAAGTAAGATCCACTGCATCAATGTATATAAAATGAATATCAACTTGTTTGATGTAGGGTACTCCCTCTGTCTTTTACATAGCCTTTGATAGGGGTATCACCCCTAATTTACCTCTCAAACACTTGTAATCATCCTTAGGTAACGCCTTGGTGAAGATATCAGCAATTTTCTCCTTTGTGTTAATATATTCCATCTTCACCTCTTTGTCTTGAACCAACTCCCTTACATAATGATACTTTATCGCAATGTGCTTTGTCTTTGTATGCATTACAAGATACTTTGATTTATTTATAACACTTGTATTATCACAATAAAGTGTCACTAATTCAGTGATTTCTTCCTTTATTCCCTTTAGTAGTTGTTTGATCCATACAATGTTTGTGCAATTAATAGTAGCAACAACATACTCTGCTTCAACAGTAGATTGGGAAGTACAACTCTGCTTCTTGCTTGTCCATGTAACAAGTCTTTTGCCCATGAAAAATGCACCCCCACTGATGCTCTTTCTGTCATTAATATTTTCAGCCCAATCAGCATTAGTGTAGGCTTTCAGTTCAAACTTTTCATTCTTCTTATAGTATAAACCATACTTTTCTATTCCTTTCAAGTATCTCATTATTCTTTTCACAACCATCAAATGATTCTCTCTAGGATTAGTAGAGAACTTAGTAACTATCTCCACAGCTAATGCAATATTAGGTCTATTATGTACTACATATTGTAATTTTCCAATCATGGATCTATATAATGTTTGATTGACCTTAGTTGAATCATCATTCTTTGATAGCTTGAGTGTTGTTACCATAGGTGTACTTACTAGTTTTGAATTCTCAAGTCCAAATGTCTTCAATATCTCCTTGACATATTTTGATTGAGTGATATATACACCATATCTCATTTGATAGACTTTTAATCCCACAAAGAATTTGATCTCACCAAACATCAACATTTCAAACTCCTGCTTCATCTGATTTGCAAAATCTTTACACAGAACATCTTTTCCTCCAAATATTATGTCATCAACAAATATTTTAGATAATAGTATACCTTTTTCTTTATCTATCTTCATGTACAAATTTTTGTTATCATCTATCCTTTCAAATCCAATCTTAACAAGATAAATATGAAGTCTCTCACACCATGTTGTTGGTGCTTGTTTCAATCCATATAGTTCTTTGTGCAGTCTACATACCATGTTCTTATTTTTTTTATCCACAAATATTTTTGGCTATTCTATATAGACCTCTTCTTCTAATATGTCATTCATAAATGCAGACTTAACATCCATCTGATAAACTTTGAAACCTTTGTATGCAGCATAAGCAAGAAAAATTCTTACTCCTATTCTTGCAACAGGGGCAAATGTTTCACCATATTCAATTCCTTCTTCTTGTGCAAACCCTTTGCAGACTAGTCTTGCTTTATTTCTTGTCACTTCACCATTCTCATCTAGCTTGTTCTTGAATACCCATTTTGTGTCAATCACATTCTTATCTTCTAGTCTAGGAACTAGGCTCCAAGTCTTGTTCTTTTCTATCTACTGAATTTTCTCTTCCATAGCCTTGTACCAATTATCATCTTCCAATGCATCTCTCACTATCTTAGGTTCCTTCATGCTTAACAAACATGATTCACTTCTCAACCTATTTCTTTTCATTGGCCTTGAATCTTTGTCTCCAATGATTTTATCTACAGGATGGTGTCTTTTGACATATTTGGATAATCTTGGCTCAATTCTTGTGGTTGCATTTTGTCTCTTAGCTTTAGTATGACTATGTGCATCTCTATTAGGTGTTTTAGAATCTCTTTCATGTGTGCTAATCTTAGAGTCGGATTGTGCATTCTACAACTCAGGATTTGAATTCAACTTGACATTCATAGGATGTGACTCAGAAGTTGTTGAAACTTGTTGTTGGTTTGTTGTATGATTTGTGGCGTCTTCTTCAATAGGCATTCCTTCATAATAGTATACAAATGTCTTATAATCTTCTGGTTCTTTTGTAGTTTCAGCCTCATGTGCTTCTATAAACTCATCAAAATTCACATTTGCACTTTCCACAATTTTGTTAGTGTTAGTAATTAAACACTTATAAGCTTTACTTCTTGTGGAGTAACCAAGGAATATATCTTCTTCACTCTTTGGATCAAACTTTCCACTGCTAACATTAAGAATATAGCATTTTCTTCCAAATACATTAAAATATTTCACATTAGGTGGATGACCATACCATAGTTCAAAAGGTGTTAAGTGAGTACCTTTCTTTACTTGCACATGGTTCAAGGTGTATACTGTAGTACTTACAGCTTCTCTCCAGCATTTTAGAGCAACATTTTTCTCCAACATGACTATTCTGGCATAGTTCATTATTGACTTGTTTCTTCTTTTAGCAATTCCATTTTGTGGAGGGGTCCTAGGTGTTGATGTGTGTCTTTTGATTCCTCTGTCATTGCAGAACATCTCAAACTCATGTGAAGTGAATTCACCTCCTCTATCCAATCTCAAACATTTCAAGCTCTTACCTATTTCTTTCTAAACTCTTGCCAAGTACCATTTAAACATTTGAAAAGCATCTAATTTTTGTTTTAGAAACATGATTGTTATCATCCTAGAGTAATCATCAACAAGCAATGTTATATACCTATCTCCTTTGTAGCTTTGCACTTCAATAGGTCCACACAAGTCAGTATCAACAATTTCAAGTATTTCCTTAGAGGTATAGGCTTTACTTTTAAAGCTTGACTTCATCATCTTTCCTAGCTAACATTGTTTATACATTATATTTTATAGTTTCTTCAACTTAGGAAAACCTCTAACTCTTTTCATGTTGCTAATACTAATCAGATTATCAAAGTTAACATGATATAGTCTCTTGTGCCAAAGCCATACATCATCAAATTTTGCAATAAGACAAGTAGCATCTTCTATATCCAAATAAAATAGATTACTCCTAGTTTGATCACCTTTTCCAATCAAGTTTCTATTTGCATCATATATCTTGGTTGATTTGTTCTCAAACTAAAATTTGCACCCCAAATTATTCAATTGTGACACACTTAACAAGTTATAATTTAATCCTTCAACATAATAAGCATTATCACATGAAATCTTGTCTGTGACTTTGACAAATCCATTTTCTTTTATTAAACATGGTGCATCATTACCAAATCTTACACTATTTTCATCATAACAGGTTAAGGTAATGAACTTACTTTTGTCTCCAGTCATGTAATGTGAGCATCCACTGTCAATGATCCATTTGTCATTTTTGTTCACACAAGTCATAAGTGCAGTAGCTTCATCCTCATCTGATTCATCCTTCATTGCAACACATACCACTTCATCATCATTTTCATCAGAGTTTTGTTCATCAACAATGTAGCATGACTTCTTGTCTTTATCTCTGTAGTATCTTCTACCATCTTCTCTTCTATTTTTGTGCTTGTTCCCTTCTCTGAAATTATTCTTCTGTATACATCTTGTTGCAATATGGCCAACTTCATTGCAATTAAAACAAATGATAGGCAACTTACCTTTGAATTTACCTTTTCCTCTATGAAATCTTCTTGCCAGCAGTGCTTCCAATTGTTCAATGTCTTCCTCATCTATACTATTATCACTAGATGCATACTTTATCTTTCTTTTCTTCTTCTTTGGCTTTACCTCCTTAGAATCCTTCAATAGAAATTTTTCTTTGAAAACTAATTCAATACTTTCTAGTCTATAGTTGGCAAAATTAGATAACTCAATAGCAATGAGTCTCCCTACCAAACCTTCAAGGGTTAGATTATTTCCAGGCATACATCTTAACTCTTGGATTGTAGACACTCTAATGGCATACATAGGCAACAATGTTCTCAAGACTTTACTTAGTATAGTATCATCATTTATTTTACCAATAGCACCTTTTATTGCACTAACAACAACTTTTATTCTAGCAACATATTGAGCAATGTTTTTGTCTTCTTCCATTCTCATGTCATCAAACTTACCTCTTAGGCTTTCTAACTTGGCTCTTTGAACATTTTTGTCTCCTCCATAGATGGTGTCTAAGGCATTCCACATCTATTTTGCACTTTTAAGGTCTTTGATATCATCAAACTCAACATAGCTTAGGGCAGAGGCAATTTCCAACATTACTTGATTGTGCTCTTTCTTTTTCTTCAAATCTTTGGCAGTTAGGGCACCTACTGGATCAACATGTTCCACTAAAATATAAGATTGTGCATAATCTCCAAGTCCTCCAAGGTGTAGCTTCATCAAAATTTTCCATGCAAATTTTTTTATCTCTGTTGAGCTTGAGTACCTCTCTTTTTGACATCCTAATATTTATGCTTTTAGTATCTTAAAACTAATCTTCTTAAGCACTTGGGCTTTGATACCAATTGTTGGAATTCTTTTAGAATAACTTGGGGTTGGGGGGGAGTTGAATTAGTTATTCCCAATCCAGATGTACAAAATAAAACTTTTCATAATTTAATAAACCCTTAAAGTTGTCTCAACCATGCATGCATTCATTGTGTATTAACCAAAATTGATATGTTACCGTAACATTAACATGCATAAATGTAAAGCATAAAACATAACACATTCATCACCACACTCGACACAATGATTTAACGTGGAAACCCAATTTGAGAAAAACCACCAGTAACATGCTACTCCTTTTTCACTCTTCTAAAGTGATGCCCTATTGAAGGCCAACCCTGTTAAAGGTTACAACACACACTGTTAAATGTGACTCGGTTAACGAATTTCAATCACCCCATTGAGCCTTATTAAAAGACTTTAGGCCATTCTCGTGGAATGCCACCCTATTAAAGAATTTACCAATGACTGTTACGTCAACCTTTCTCCAAAGGATTTACCCTAATC
The DNA here is from genome assembly GCA_028749045.1 of Cupressus sempervirens. NCBI lineage: Eukaryota > Viridiplantae > Streptophyta > Pinopsida > Cupressales > Cupressaceae > Cupressus > Cupressus sempervirens. Next base: position 8,029,553 of record CM053793.1, on the reverse strand, counting down.
TGATACAATTGTTAAAAACTAACAGTAGAAATTTGATCTAATACAACTTACAACCTTACTTGCATATTACAAATCACTATTCAGTGCTCAACTTTGCTTAGCTTCCAATCTTTGTAGCTTTGGCAACTTGTTCACCCTTCAAGCAATCATTTTCTTTAATCCTTCTTACTTAGCTCACCATTGTAGTCTTCTTCTCTTGGGTCACTTGATGAAGAAAACCCTCTTCCTTCTCCTTGTCAAATTTTTGCTTCCAAAACTCTCTAACCTCTTTGCTTCATGACCAGACATCCCTATATATAGGAAATTAGAACTCTTTTTCCGCTCATTATCCATCTCAAAAATTAGGGTTTTTGATGGATTAGGTAAGATACAATGTATCTACCCCATATCTTGTCGTCTTTAGAAACTTCTCCTAGAATCCACTTCAGTTCACCTCCAAAATGGTTTACATAAGATTTTATGCCTCCAGCTCATCAATCTTATCTTCCTCCTTATTCACAAGTTCCAAGAAAACAAACTTGTTGGCTTTTAATTGAAAAATCTTTGATCATTTTCATAATGCAGCAACTCAGCATTATCAATTTACTAATGCTCAACACATATTATGTTACTCGGCATCTACTATAAAATCACTTGGCATCAAGTAAAAATCACTCAACATCAACTATCTTTCTTGGCACCTACTAACTTGCTCGACATTCGCTAGAAATTGCTTTCACTCAACTCCAACTAGCTTTTTGCTCAGCTTGCACTAACTTTTCTCAGCACCTTCCATCAACTTGGTCAGGCTTAGCAAATGAACTTTGTCCAATCTTTTTCTTCTAAAAATTCTGAGTGTAGCCAATCATTTTTTAACCTCAAAGTAGATCATCAATACATTATGTTATCATTGTCTTAACTAATTCTTGCACTTCAATACATAATTATAACTCAACCTTTCCTCTAGGTACTTTGTTACATCTTGTTGATCAAATCCTCCTCATCAATCAACTAAGTGATAGTGCTTGAAACATATAAGCAATTATCTTACCAGCATGTAGTAGGTTTGACATTAGTGACAAAATAATGGTTGAAAAAACTTCTTCAATAATTCTCTTACTCAAATGATCCTTTCAATCATATATCAACAACTACAAGTGGTAAATAGACTCTCTCTAATGGTTGTGGATCAAGTATGTGCAAAATTGGTAGAATCAAAAAGCATACTAGGTTTCAAATACATTCAATATGATTCTTTGAACAGTGATGATCAAGAAAATCTTGAAATCACAATGATTGATATGATGATCAAGTTCAAACACACACTCTTGGAATTGGGAACTAGATTTCTAGTGGAAGTGTACAATAGAATGGATTCTAAGTGGAAATGGGCATTGTCCATTGAGAAACAAATAAGAGAGACAATATTGGCACAAGTAATGCTAGCTTTAAGGAAGACACATATGTCTATAGTCCTTGAGGATTTTTTTAAGAAGTTTATCTTGAGGGATAGGGCATATAAAGTTTTGAAGAATAAAGCTCATGAAGTTGAGAAGACAGTATAAGAGTATGCAAAGAAGCATTTGGAGTGCTTACTCTAATAGTAGAGGTAAGGGAAGGCCGAGATGCTATTGAATTTGGAGATGAATATAAGTAGGAAATGGCCAAGCTAACAGAGGAAATTCAGCAACTTCTTAATGGATATAAAGAAACAATAACAATTAAAGATGAAAATAGCATCCCTCCACCTAATCCTAATATACTATCTAAAGAAGAAATTCAAGGTTTGATGAAGAATTCAATAAAACTCTATACAAACCCAATTTTGTTACAGGTAGTTGAATATCCAAAGCTTGAAGTTAAGAAGACTGATGATGTTACAATCACACTAGTTATAGAGGCTACAAGTGTTGAGCAACTTGGTAAGGCATTAATTGTATATTCACACCAACTTGTATGCAAAATTTGAAAAAGGAAGCAATTTTTGATAAAGATTCATGCACTAAGTCAATAAAAGTTGAAGTAACATAGACAAAGAAAGAGCCTACTCAAGATCTTATTCAATTCTCAAGTGCAAAGATTACAAAACCTATACAAGTGACACCTATACAATAGGTGATATCTACACCGGGTACAACAACTAAAGGAGAGATCAAGTGAAAAGGGGAATCAATTGCAACTATCACTACCAAGTGATACACCCTCCAAATCTTAGGATGTGACTCATGTAGATGAGGAATATGATGAGTTAGTGAACCTTAATGAGGTAATTACATTACCTACATATGATTTGAATAATCTTATGCTAGAGAAAATACAAGAATTGCAAATCTTGTTGAACCGTAAGGCAAAACAATAATATCTAAGAAGGGAACAAAACAGAAGACATGTACTACATACTATCAAAGATATTTTTACAGATATGTTTGGAATTATAGATGCAAATAATCAACATACAATTTTGGACCAGCTAGTGTACATAAAAGGTTATCATGGACTTCAAAGTTAAAACAAGAAGACAATACATAAAAGGTCAAGGATGGACTTTAGGTAGTCATCCATCCTAAACCCAAAGTGGATGAAATCACAAAATTTATTGGGGAAATTCAAGCCAAACAAGAAAAATATAAACTCCTTGTATCAAGAAGTAACAATGGAAAATCATCAAGTCCACCCTACAAAAGACTACAGTGGATTCCCAAAAAAAATCCTTTCAGGCCCAAGTGAAAGAGAAGCTAAGGATGAACAAGCATTAGGTTAGAATGCCCAAAGAAGACCCAATCTAGACACTTCATTTTGATGGTTCCAAATGAAAATTAGGAGTCAGTGCAAGTATTGAGTTGATCAACCCAAAAGGTAAGTCTTTCTATGCAACATATTGATTAAAATTTAGATGTACTAATAATGTTACAGAATACAAAGCATTGATCTGAAGACTTCTTTTTGCATTGGAGAAAGGAAGCACAACTCTCATACTTGAGGGAGATTCTCAGTTGGTTATAAGAAAAGTGAAATCATTATTCTCCTACAATGATAAGAGGTTGCTTACTTATAGGAAAAAAGTATGGGATTTAATGGATGATTTTGAAGCTTTGAATATAAAGTCCATTCCAAGAAGGAAAAACATGGTAACAGATGCTCTCACTATTTTAATGAGCACATTACAACTAGTTGAGAGAATGAAATTAATAATATTTTCAGTAGAATTGGTTGTTGCTCCATCTATCTTAGACAATATCAAAAACTTCCAAGTCTTTCAGGATGATCAACATACTCGAATTTATCATGTGCAATGGCCACTTTAAAGGGCAAGAAATTGATGACACTCCAGATGAAAAAACCTGAGGATGATGAACTTGAAGATGAAGATGGGATCTTGAATTTAAAAACCAACATGATTCCTAAGGGAATGTTTGAGTTAAAATGCATTTTTGATCATGATGGATCAATAGTTAACAAAAGAATGGTCAAAGAAAATGGGATCAAGGAATGTGATTCATACAACTTAGTACTAATGAATATCCTAGAATGGTAAGGATTAGAAAGGCGTGCAATGCACAAGAAAGGGAAGATATGCTCAAATTACTTACAAAGTATAAGGATGTCATTGCTTGGAGCTATGAAGAGCTAAAAGCATATGGTCCTGAGATTATTATGCATGACATTCCATTGGAACTAGATGCAAAACCTTTCTATCAAAGGCAAAGGCCTGTTAATCCTATCATTGAACCATTGATAATGAAGGAAGTTAAGAAGTTTCTAGATTCCAAGATCATCTTCCCCATTCACCATTCTACATGGGTGGCTAATTTGGTCCCTATGCAAAAAAAGACTAGAGAGATTTGTCTTTGTGTGGATTTTTGTAACTTGAACCTTGCATCTCAAAATGACAACTACCCTTTGCCTTCACTATATGAAGTTTTACAAATTGTAAATGGTTCAAAGATGATGCATTTATTGGATGGATTTTAGGATATAATCAAGTAATGGTTGATGAAAATGATAGGATGAAGACAACCTTCACGACTAAATGGGGAACTTTTGCCTACAGAAGAATGCCTTTTGGCCTGATTAATGCAGGGGCTACATTTCAACGATCCATGGATGAAGATTTTAAGGGATTAATAAAAAAGTGTATAGTCATCTACATGGATGATTTAACTATCTTTTCAAAGGATCAAAGCACTCATATTGTTGATTTAAGACAGGTATTCAATAGATGTCATAAATATGGCATATCACTCAATCCCAAGAAATGTTCATTTAGGGTTACTAAAGGAAAGCTCCTAGGCCATATCATCTCCAAAGATGGAATCTCCATTGATCCTAATAGAATTGAAGCTATTGTGAAGTTATCACCTCCTCAAATTCGAAAAGAACTAAAGTCTTTCTTTGGGAAGATACATTTTGTGTGAAATTTCATAAGCGAATTTGTAGAGATAGTTTGTATCCTTAATGATTTACTCAAAAAGGGAGCTAAAATATAATGGGTTCTAAAGATTAAGAAATCATTTGAGGATATCAAAGTGGCCATTTCCATGGCCCCAATACTGGTAAGTTTGAACTATGGACTACCCTTCAAAATATACTCTTTTGCTTCAAAACATTCATGTGTTGGGATTCTTACGTAGAAGAAAGAAAAAGAAGATGAAAGGCTCATTGCCTTTATGAGATACCCTTTGAAAAATGATGAGTTAAACTATTCTAACCTTGTTAAATATTTTTTTTCTTTAATCAAAGCAATGAAGAATTTTTGCCATTATATACTGAGAAGTAAGGTATATGTGATTGTGCCTAATCCAATAGTTTAGACATTGTTGATGCAAAATGAACTTGGTGAAAGACGAGGGAAATGAATGGCAATCCTTCAAGAATTTGATTTAGAGATTCAACCCATGAAGTTAGTAAAAGGCCAAGGATTATCAAAAATCATAGTGGATAACCAAATCAAAGATGAAAAGAAATTTTAGTTTGATGATGAAACAGATGTGGAATATTAGAAGAAGATTGTAGTATCTCCAATTGATATTGATTAGGGTATAGTAACATATTTTTGGTACCAAATATTGTTTATTGTCTCTTACAAAATCAATATCCCAATTGAATGAATAACTCATAGCATAGGGACTCAAAATGAAGTGTGAATCCTACATGCTACATGATAGAAAATTATACAAAAAGAACTATGAAGGGATCTACCTAAAGTTTTTGGGACATGAGGAAGTAAAAGAAGTTTAGGAAAAATTTCACAATAAGTATGGTACATGGAATGTTTTAGCAGAAGCAACTACTCATATGATTTTAAGATCAGGTTATTTCTAGCCCATAATATTCAAAGATACTTTTGAGCATGTACATACTTGTCATGTTTTTTAGACTAGTACTAATAGAGAAAAACATCCTACAATGCCATTACAACACGTGTTCGAGACACACCCCTTCACAAAGTGGGGGATGGATTTTATTGGTCTAGTGAATCCACCATCGTCAACTGGGCACACCTTTATTCTCATAGCTATTGATTAAGATATGTGCTAGACAGAAGCAGAGACATTCAGAAATTGCACGGCTAAGGTGGTTACAAATTTCTTGGTAGAACATATTGTTACTGGATTTGGGATGCCATTCTCCCTAGTGTGCAATAATGGATCATATTTTGCATCAATATTCCTAACTCAATGGGCACTGGAAAATCAAGTTATTATCAAATTCTCTTCAAATTATTACCCACAAGGAAATGATGTGGCTGAATCTGTGAACAAGAACTTGATAACAATAATAAGGTGTTTGTTGAAAGAGAATCCTAAATATTGGCATACACAACTCAAATATGCTCTATGGATAGACTGAGTTAGGGTCAAGAATGCTTTGGGGACATCTCCATATCTGTTTGTCTACGGAAAAGAGCCAATATTCCCACTAAACCTCAGAATTTCTATTTTGAAATTAATGAGTGGGTATGTTGAAGATACTGATAGAGTACAAATTAGGTTATTAAATCTTTCAGAGATGGATGAAAAATGGATAGCTACTTTGGAGCATATGGTGAAACATCAAGTTGTCATTAAGAGGTGGTTCAACAAGAGGGCTATGATAAAGTCTTTTAGAATATCTGACCTTGTTCTACTTTGGGACAAGGTGAAATAAAAGTCAGGAAATCACACTAAGTTTCAATGCTTGTGGATTGGTCCTTATTAGATCACAATTTTTTTGGGAGAAAACACTTTTAGGTTGAGTTCCTTATAAGAGGAATTGGTTCCATTGCTAGTCAATGGGCAATTTCTGAAGCATTAATTTGAAACCTAAAATATAATAGATATTTAAAAAAAAAAAAGAAACTATCATTTCTGCAAGTGTGTTTCTTTTTAGTTGTGTGTTTGCTTTCAGTTGTGTGTTTGTTTTCAAAGTTGCATAAGTCCAGGGGGTAGGTGCACTCAAGATTTTATCTTTATGTATCTCATTAACCATTTTTTTGGTTCCAATTTTTTAGAAGACTTATTTCTTTGTCAAAACATTTTTATGATTTTGTTTCTTATACCGAGGAATGGATGTTACTTGCAATAATATGAGACTTTTAGTCTTGAATTTAGAGTTGCAGATCGACAAGTTCTCAACACTTTGTAAATTTAAAGATCAATTATCTTAGGTGTTTTCGAACCAAGGTTGAAAACAATAAGGGATAGTCCAAACCCCACTAGTTGAAATAGAAGGATCTTCTTGAAAGAATTACTAAGATCGTTGTTTGGCGTGAGAGTTTCTAAAAGGTTCTTAAAAGAGGAACACAAGGGATGTTCACAAAAAATTGAATCTGAGAAATGACACCAATGTCTTGGCCACACAGTCTAAGCATGGTCGGGATATGGAAAGAAAATAAAAAAGAAAGAAAGGTGTTAAGAATGAAAGATTCTGCAAAGTCTAAGAAAGGTAATCTGATTATAGGAATATGCACTCTAAACAATCTATCTAGTATGAAAACAATTACTTCTTCAAAGGATCAAAATGGTGACATTGTGGGCTATGAGAAGCTACTATTCAAAAGATTACTTAGAACTTCAAATGAAAAAGTGATAACCCGCTAAGAGCTCTCAGAATTGATTCTCTCATCTAGTCAGACAAAGGATTGATAAACAACTTTCATGAAGATTCTCGACAAATGGATCAAAAGAGGTGGAAGATTTTTTCCAAGTTGTTGGAATTTTTTTGATTGACTGCATTTTGAGATTTCGAAGGAAATGAATACACTAAACACACCCTAAACTTCGAGATTCAAGATTTTAAGGATTTGATTGTAAAGTGACTCAAAATATGCTTGGAGTATTCAAGATTTAGTTGGTGTTGGACACATGTTGAAGGAATGTTTGTTAATGAAGGTTATTCCTTTTTGTGGAGGCTATTTGTTGTGGTTTCACAATGCATGCCCCATTTTTCCTAGAAATGGGGACCCCCGACTTTATTTTTCAGCTTTTTGGAACCTTAGTCTGGGGTCTGAGTCTTTTTTAGGGTTTTATGTTTTTTTTTTGTCAGATTTGGGTCCTGATAAATCAAAAACCCAAATTCTAATTAGAATCATCTTTCTAGTGACTAAGTCATTTTTTTGCAAAATAATGATGCACTAGTGCACCTGACCAGGTGCATTGACTAAGTCATCATTTTTTTGCAAAATAATGATGCACTAGTGCACTTGACCAAGTGCGTTGACTAAGTCATTTTTTTGCAAAATAATGATGTACCAACACACCTAACCAGGTGCGTTGGTGCGCCAAAGCATAGTGAAAAAGAAAAGCATCACCACTTGGTGATGCATAGCGTGCGCTGGGTCCCCAGGTCTATAAAACTTGAGACCTGTTATAATTGCTTTAGAATAACTGAGAGGGGGTGGTGAATCAGTTATTCAAGGTCCAAATGTCCTATTCAAAATTTTCACTAAGTGTAGTGAACCCATTCAACCATTCATTCATCCAAGCTTTAACTTATCTAGTCAGCAAGTTATTGTAAATCAACATTCGAGCATAACACATAAGAAATCAACACATGACACAACGATTTAGGTGGAAACCCAATTTAAGAAAAAACACCAGTAACATGCTACTCAATTTTCACTCTTCTGAAGTGATGCCTTGTGAAAGGCCAGCCCTATTAAAGGCTTACAACACACTGTTAAATATGACCTTGTTAGAGGATTTAACCACCTTGTTAGAAGTGGGCCTGGTTAAAGGACTTTAGAACATTCACTTGGAATGCCACCCTGTTAAAAGATTTACAAATGGTTGTTAGGCCAACTTAAGTCCATAGGGTTTTTTTTAGATCTAATACAATTGCTAGAGAGTATTAGAAAATCTTGACCTGACTACAACATACAACTTATCTTACAGATCTTAGATCATTTCTCAACTCATACCCTTGCCTGGCCTTTAATCTCTACAACTCTTGATAGCTTATCCTCCTTTCAAGCTTTGTCTCCTTGAGTCTCCACACTCAATGTACCAGTGCAATCATCTCTTCATGACCACTCATAGAAGTAGAGCCTTTGTGCTCTTCCTTCTTCTAGATGTCTCCTCCTTGACACCCTTCTAACCACATTGCAAATTTGGCACTTCAGCAGCAACAGTATCAACAGCTCTTTGCTTCTTGGTCTATGACTTCTTAAAAAGAAGTTTTGGAGTTCCTTTTCCTACTTGATTCTTTCATTCTTTAATTTCAATTCGTATGGATTAGGTAGGATTCATTACATCTGACCCATATTTTGTTTCCTCTAGAAACTTCTTGAATAATCCTTTAGAATTCACTCAAAAATAATTTACATAGGATTCTGTGCCAACAACTCATCATCCTTATCTTCCAACTCATTCACAAAATTCAATGTAACCACTATGTCAGCTTAGATTTGGTGAATCTTTATCTTTTGAAATAATGCAGTAGCTCAACACTATTGAAATATTGGTGCTCGGCACATACTGTGTTACTTGGCATTGACTGTGTTTTTCCTGATGCTCGGCACCTAAAGATCACTCAACACCAACTAAAGATTTTTTGATGCTTGGCACCTGATCTTCACTCGACACTTGAAGATCACTTGGCATACATTAGAAATTTTTTTTACTCAGCTTCTACTGAGAATTTGCTCAGCTTCAACTAACTTGCTTGACACCCACTAAAGATCTTAGTTTAAGCTTTGTAATCAACCTTGTTACAACTTTTTATTCCAATATTTCTAAGTGTGACCACCCTCTGTATCCTTGTGTATGTCATCAATACATTACTTAACCATTGTCTTAACTAATCCTTGCACTTTATTACAACATCATAACTCAACCTTTCACTTAGGTGCTCTTATTACATCTTATTGATCAAATCCTCTTCATCAATTAACTAAGTGATAGTACTTGGATCTTATAAGCAAATATCATCCCTAAAAATAGTAAGTTTGACATCAATGACAAAACAATGATTGAAAAGATTCTTTTACAACAAACTCAACAACAACGAGCTTTTCAATCAGATTTTCAACAATCTCCCTCTTTGGGATTGATGGCAAACCAAACTGATCAACCATTAGACTAAACTATTCAACCACAAGCTCACTAGGTTAGAATAGTAAGTCAAATGCCAAAAAGTAAATTATAACATTACATCTCCTTCTACTATTCTGATTGCTTCATTTCAACTTCTCCCTCTTTGTTGTTGTATCCTTTTTCCTTGTTCTTTCTCCCTCTATATTACTTATCTTTTATTGTTCTAATCAACCTCAAACATCTTCTCCCTCATACTATTGATCATTTGTCTACTTCTCCCTCTTTGACAACAATGTCAAAGACATATCAGCATCTTAATATGCAGATATAGCTCTTACAGGTTCATTTAATTTCTCCCTCTATCACCTTGCTTGTGACTTATTTGGAATTTTAGTACTTCTGCTACTTTAGGTATGAATCCCAAAGTAAACATCCTCTACATCAATGTATAAAATCTTCAACATTCAGCTTCTTTAATGCACGGCATACTTTCTTTTTGGTTCATGTAGCCTTGGCTAGGGGTATCACCCCTAACTTACCTCTAAGATACTCAAAAGCATCTTTAGGTAGTGCTTTTGTGAAGATATCAGCAATCTATTCCTTTGAGCTAACATATTCCATCTTCACTTGTTTGTCTTCCACTAGTTCACGTACATAGTGATACTTGATTGCAATATGCTTAGTTTTAGCATGCATTATTAGATTCTTTGATATATTGATAGCACTTGTATTATCACAATAAAGTATCACATGCTCAATTACTTCTTCCTTCATACCTTGTAGCAAGTGTTTGATCCATACAATATTGGTGCAATTTATAGCAGCTGCCACATATTTAGCTTTAGCAGTGGACTATGAGGTGTAGCTTTTCTTTTTGCTTGTCCATGTAATCAACATCTTTCCTAAGAAAAGTGCTCCTCCATTGGTGCTTTTTCTATCATCAATGTTGTCTCCCCATTCTACATCAATGTAAGCTTTCAGTTCAAACTTCTTATTTCTCTTGTAGTATAAACCAAAGTCATTAGTTCCATTTTAGGTATCTCAATATTCTCTTCTCTGCCATTAAGTGATTTTCTCTAAGATTTGCAAAAAATCTTGCTACTATTCCAACAACTAATGCAATGTCTGATCTACTATGTACAACATATTGTAGCTTGCCAATCATTGACCTATATAATGTCTGATTTACTTTAGCAGACTCATCATTTTTGGATAGCTTATGGCCTATTGCCATTGGTATGCTGACTAGTTTTGAGTCTTCTAGCCCAAATGTTTTGAGTACTTCCTTGATGTATTTGGATTGAGTCACAAATATGCCATGCTTCAACTGATGTACTTGTAATCCAACAAAGAATTTGATTTCTCCAAACATTGACATCTCAAATTCATGCTTCATTTGATCAGAAAAATATTTGCATAAAACATCTTTTCCTCCAAATATTATATCATCAACAAATATTTTGTTATCATTATGTCTTTACCTTCTTCAGCTTTGATGTACAAGTTGTTGTTGTCATCTATTATTTCAAATCCTATCTTCACAAGATATTTGTGCAACCTCTCATACCATGCTCTAGGTGCTTGCTTCAATCCATAAAGTACTTTGTGTACCTTGCAGACCATGTCCTTGTTCTTCTCATCAACAAATCCCTCTGGTTGTTCTATGTAAACTTCCTCTTCAAGTATACCATTCATAAAAATAGATTTCAAATCCATTTGGTAGACTTCAAAACCTTTATATGCAGCATATGCAAGTAATGTTCTTACTCCTTCCATTCTTGTAACATGGGCAAATGTCTCTCCATAATCTAGTCTTTCTTCTTGTGCATAACCTTTGCAAACTATTCTGGCTTGGTTTCTTTTTATCTCACCATTTTCATCAAGTTTGTTTCTAAACACCCATTTGGTACCAATCACATTCTTATCAGCTAGTCTAAGAACTAGAGACCATGTTTTGTTTTTCTCAATCTGATCTATCTCTTCCTCCATGGCTCTATACCAGTCATCATCTTGTAGTGCATACTATTTTGGCTTCAACCTTACTTAGCAGACATGATTCATTTCTGAGCCTATTCCTTGTCATTGGTCTTACATCCTTGTCACCAATGCTTTGATCTACAGGGTGATGTCTTCTTACATACTTGGCTAATCTGGGTTCAGTCCTTCTTTCCATGTTTGATCCTTCAGCATCAGAGTCATTTCATTCTTCTTCATCTTGCATTTCATCATTCCTTTCTTGCATATTGTTTTCAGAATTAGAATGTGCATTTTCTACATTTTGTAGCTCAGCTTCTGAATGTAGCTCAACATTCACAAGCTAAGACTTGGCAGATACTATAGTTTGTTGCTGATTCCCAACTTGATTTGCAACATCATCTTCAACTTTCATTTCTTCATAGAAGTATACAAAGGATCTATAATCCTTTGTTTTCTTTGACTCATCAACCTGAACTTCTACATGCTCATCAAAATTTACATTTTCACTCTCCACAACTTTGTTAGTGTTAGTATTCAAACACTTATATGCCTTACTTCTAGTGGAATATCCAAGGAATATGCCTTCATCACTTTTTGCATCAAACTTGTCATTTCTAGTATCTTTTAGAATATAGCATTTACAACCAAATACTTTGAAATTTTTAACATTAGGTGAATAACCATATCGTAATTCAAAAGGTGTTGCATTTGTACCTTTCTTGACTTGAACTCTATTTAGTGTGTAGACTACAGTACTTATAGCTTCTCTCCAGTACTTTAGTGCAACATTTTTCTCCATCATCAAGGTTCTAGCATAGTCAATCACTAACCTATTCCTCCTTTCAGCAATACCATTCTATGGTGGAGTTCTTGGTGCTGATGTTTGCCTTTTGATACCTTTGTCATTGCAGAATGTTTCAAACTCTCTTGATGTGAACTCACCTCCTCTATCTAACCTTAGGCATTTCAGGTTCTTTCTTGTTTCCTTCTCAAATTTAGCCAAATACCACTTGAACATTTGAAATGTGTCAAATTTTTGCTTTAAAAACACAACAATCACCATCCTAGAGTAGTCATCTACAAATAGCATTATGTATTTGTCTCCTAGGTAGCTTTGCACTTCTATTGGGCCACATAAGTCTACATGGACTAACTCTAGTACTTCATTGGAAGTGTATGTTTTTCTTTTGAAACTAAACTTAGTCATCTTTTCTAGTTGACATTGTTTGCACATTGTGTTTTCAAGTTTCTTCAACTTGGGCAACCCTCTAACTTTCTTTTTCTTGCTGATGCTAATCAGATTATCAAAGTTAACATGACACAACCTTTTATGCCACAACCACACATCATCAAGTCTAACAAGAAGACTTTTTGCACCTTCCACATCTAGGTAAAATAGGTTATTCCTAGTTTGTTCACCCTTTCCTATCAAATTTCGAACAATGTCATAGATCTTGGCAGTTTTATTTCCAAATTCAACTTTGCAACCTACATTGCCTAACTGTGATACACTCAAAAAGTTGTAGTTCAATCCTTCAATGTAGTATGTATTATCACATGAAATTTTCTCTGTAAGTTTGATAGAGCCTTTTCATTTTATTTTACATGGGGCATCATTACCAAATCTAACACTATTTCCATCATATTGAGTAAAGGTAATGAACTTACCTTTGTCTCCTGTCATGTGAGCATCCAATGTCTATGATCCACTTGTCATTCTTGTTCACATAGGTAACCAATGTTGTTGCTTCATCTTCATCTTTGTTTGATTCATCCTTCATGGCTACATAGACTACTTCATCATCATTCTCATCAGAGTCTTCTTCAACAATGTAGCATCTTTTGCCTTTCTCTTTGCTATCATCTTCTCTTTTGTTCCTGAACTTGTTTCCTTCTTTGTAGTTCTTCTTCTATGGACATCTTGCAGCTATATGACCTACTTCATTGCAATTGAAGCATATGATAGGGAGCTTACCCTTGAATTTGCCTTTACCTCTATGGAATCTCCTAGCCAATAGTGCTTCTAACTGTTCCACATCTTCCTCATCTGTGTTGCTATCACTGGATGCATGTTTTCCTTTTCTTCTTTTCTTTCTTGATGTGTCCTCTTCAACATCTTTTATTGTCATTTTGGCCTTGAAAGTAGATTCAAGGTTCTCAAGTCTGTAGTTATCAAAATTGGATAGCTCAAATATAGATTGTCTTCCAACTATTCCTTCAAAGGTTAGTGTGTTCCCTTGTACACACCTCAACTCTTGGATGGCTGAAACTCTTATAACATAGATAGGGAGCAGAGTTCTTAAGTATTTGATGATAGTTGTTTCTTCTTCCAATTGTCCACCTAGACTTCTTATTGCACTCACCACTTCTTTCATTCTTGTAGCATACTGAGAAACATTTTCACCTTCTTCCATCTTCATGTCATCAAACTTTCCTCTTAGACTTTCTCTCTTTGCTCTTTGGACATTCTGATCTCCTCCATAGATTTCTGACAAGGTTTTCCACATCTTGAATGCAATGTCACAGTCTTTGATGTCATCATATTTTGTATAGCTAAGTGTAGAGGCAATGTCCAACATTGCTTGATTATGCTCCTTTTTGTTCAAATCATCTACAGGTAAGAGGTCCTATTGGAGTTACATGTTCTATTCCAATTAAGGTTTGTGCATAGCCACCTATTGATCCAAGGTTCAATTTCATCAAACTCTGCCATGCAACAAAGTTGTCTTTGTTGAGCTTGGGAACTTCTCTCTTGGACATCTTGATCTTCCTGCTTCTAGTACCTTGAAACTAAATCAGCAGATGGCTCTGATACCAATTGTTAGAATTTCTTTAGAAAAATTGGGGCGGGGGGGCGAGCGGCGAGGGCGGGCGTGAATCGGTTATTCAAGGTTTAGATGTCCTATTCAAACTTTTCACTAAGTGTAGTGAATCCATTCAACCATTCATTCATCCAAGCTTTAACTTATCTAGTCAGCAAGTTATTGTAAATCAACATTCGAGCATAACACATAAGAAATCAACACATGACATAGTGATTTATGTGGAAACCCAATTTGGGAAAAACCACCAGTAACATGCTACTCAATTTTTACTCTTCTGAAGTGATGCCCTGTTAAAGGCTTACAACACATTATTAAATGTGACCTTGTTAGAGGATTTAACCACCCTATTAGAAGTGGGCCTGGTTAAAGGACTTTAGAACATTCACTTGGAATACCACCCTGTCAAAGGATTTACAAATGGTTGTTAGGAAAACCTAATTCCATAGGATTTTTTTTAGATCTAATACAATTGCTAGAGAGTATTAGAAAATATTGAACTGACTACAACATAGAACTTATCTTGCAGATCTCAGATCACTTCTCAGCTCATACCCTTACCTGGCCTTTAATCTCTACAACTCTTGATAGCTTGTCCTCCTTTCAAGATTTGTCTCCTTGAGTCTCCACACTTAATGTACCAGTACAATCATCTCTTCATGACCACTCATAGAAGTAAAGCCTCTATGCTCTTCCTTCTTCTAGATGTCTCCTCCTTGACACCCTTCTAACCACATTGCAGATTTGACACATCAACAGCAACAGTATTAGAACCTCTTTGCTTCTTGGCCTATGACTTCTTAAATAGAAGTCTTGGAGTTCCTTTTCCTACTTGATTCTTCCATTCTTTAATTTCAATTCACATTGATTAGATAAGATTCATTGCATCTAACCCATATTTTGTTTTCTCTAGAAACTTCTTGAATAATCCTTTAGAATTCGCTCAAAAATGGTTTACATAGGATTCTATGCCAACAACTCATCGTCCTTATCTTCTAACTCATTCACAAAATTCAATGTAACCACTATGTTAGCTTAGATTTGGTGAATCTTCATCTTTTGAAATAATGCAGTAGCTTGGCACTATTGAAATATTGGTGCTCGATATATATTGTGTTACTCGACATCAATTGTATTTTTCCTGATGCTCAGTACCTAAAGATCACTCAGCACCAATTGAAGATTTTCTTATGCTTGGCACCTAATCTTCAATCAGCACTTGAAGATCACTCGGAACACACTAGAAATTTTGGTTACTCGACTTCTACTAAGAATTTGCTCGGCACCCACTAAATATCTTAGTTTAAGCTTTGCAGTCAACCTTGTTACAACTTTTTCTTCCAATGTTTCTAACTGTGACCACCCTATGTATCCGTGAGTATGTCATCAATAGATTACTTAACCATTGTCTTAACTAATCCTTGCACTTCATTACAACATCATAACTCAACCTTTTCCTTAGGTGCTCATGTTACATCTTATTGATCAAATCCTCTTCATCAGTCAACTAAGTGATAGTACTTGGATCTTATAAGCAAATATCATCCCTACAAATATCAAGTTTGACATCAATGACAAAACAATGATTGAAAACATTCTTTTACAACACTCTACCTCTTTGATCTTTAACAACAATGAGCTTTTCAATCAGATTTCCAACAAGACCCCTCACCCTTCTCCTCAAGCATTTTTTCTTCCTCCTCCAAGCATCTTTGACCTCACCTATGCAGCTGACCAAGTGTAGTACTATGCCTTCATCCCCACTCCTCCTATACTCTTGCACTAACACATTAACAACAAACATAAGACAACAATAAAGGTGTGCAACTATGCACCTTTTTCTCAATCCAAAAACTTTAAAAACAAAAAAGTTAAGCAAACTTTAACCAATACAACATTTTAAGGTGCACAACAACACACCTACTTAGGTGCATTGTTGCACATCCTTACATGAAAAAACACCTTTTCTTCATGCTAAGTCTCTATTTGGGTGTGCATTAGTGCACCTCATGAGGTGCACTATAGAGCACCTCATGAGGTGCTCTATAGTGCACCTCATGAGGTGCACAACAACACACCTACTTAGGTGCATTGTTGCACATCCTTACATGAAAAAACACCTTTTCTTCATGCTAAGTCTCTATTTGGGTGTGCATTAGTGCACCTCATGAGGTGCTCTATTGTGCACCCTATGTATTAAAGCTTTACAAAGGTAAATGTGCACTAGGCCCACCTCACAAGTGCGCTAGGTGTGCATTGTTTTTGCATTCTAGGGTCATAAAACTAGGTTTCTAGGTGTTTTTTTATCAGTGGGGTTTTTGGGTTTTGTTCGTGCCTGTGTTAGGGTTTGAGTTTATTGATTTTTCTTCAACTCTAAACTTATAAACATTATTTTTTTGTAAATTCAATGGCTTCTTCATCATCCCTTGCAGCAAAGATGGTTCCAACGCCCATGATATTAAAGTTTCAAGGTGTTCTGACCAAGTCACACTTTCAAGATGATTTTTCAAAGATTTAGGACACTGAACTAGGTCACACAAATTTGGGCACATTCTTGGAATTATGCAATAAAACCACAGAAAGGTCTCAAATGATATTTGCTTTGATCCAGTCAGGACTCGTTAATGCAGCATCACACCCAATATTAGTGCAATCTTCAAAACTGATCATAACATTAGTGAAGACTTATGTTCTTGAAGAAAGGGTCATGAAGAGCATAACTAGAGAGATCATCTTGGATCTTCAACCCAATAACATAGAGAAGGTGTTCTATCTTCTGAGGGCAGATCAATTCATTAGATTAACCTATCATGAGGTGAAGAAATGGTATAAGGAACATGTAGATGAAGGTTATGAGATCATCCAATCTTTTTACCTTATCAAAAAGACTCCTCTAGGGTGGAAAGTAGGCAAAGTGGACATCACAAGGGGATATATGAAGGAAGATATTGGATATTCTATCATATTCTTGAGTAGAGTCATGGGTTTGCCCACTTCCAGACACTTGAACATTTCGATGGTGCATTTTATTAAGACAATCAAAATAGTAGAGGTGCTAATTGATTGGTCTTGCATTCTTAGTGAGAACTTGGGTGAGTAGCTAGTGGTAATAAAGAATAACCAAAAATTCTATATGACATCATATCTGGTAAATTTGTTAGCTGCAAGAGCGATGGATTATCTGGGACTCTACAAAAGGGGTTGTATGCAAGATGCAAATGCATGGCCCTATATAGTATATCCCTAGCTAGTAAAGAAGAAGCTTCAAGAGAATAGCAAGGAATACAGGATCGTAAATGATGCTTTTATATTTGGAATAATCTAGTTCATAGAGGGGGATTATGTGAAGAGAATGTCAAAAGAGGCAGCTACAAAGATATCATAAGTTGGAGCCTACTACATACAATATCAAACATTCACCTATTTGAAGGTAGTAGGTATGATGATCAATCCTAAGAAGCTCCCTAGGTACCCAAGTGATAGAATTATACTATTGGAGATTTCTCAACAACTCTTGACTGTATATGACAGAGTTAGAAAGCAACATAAAATAAGATGGGTGTGGCCCATTGCTATAGGACCATTTAGTGTGGATCAGAGACAAGATATTCCATATTTTGATTTTGAGTGGGATCAATATCCTTTGGATGAATATAATTCTTTGTGGCCCTATTTTGATAACATTGGGAGGGTACAATATTTGGTTGGCAAGACATTTCAACATGAAGATGTAATTGAGGACCACTAGATGAATGTAGTAAATGATTACGATATTCGAATAAGGAATTATTGTAGGATGACTCTCTATCTAGCAACCAATGCTTTGAAGATTAAGGTTCCTTTGAAGATAGTACAACAAGGTACTGAAGATGTCCTTGATCCATTTTTAAATAGGGATAAAATTGGTGATAGACCTATCATGAATACTAAGGTTGATAAAGAAGAAAACTTAGACATTAATCATAGGGCCAAGCACATTATCAAACTTAAAAAGGATTGGATTAAAAGGCCTTTCAAGTTGGATCCAATTCCTCAAGTTGTAGTTTTCCATGCTCAAGCCCACCCAATAAAAGGTCAAGGAGCTAAGCTCATAGTACCCACATTTACAGCTCAGTCCCTAGTAAGGCCAAAAATAGTACACCAACTTGACAAATAATTTGGGTATTATAAGGCTCAGAAAGGTAAAGGTAAAAGAAAGAGGAAGAGAACTTTCCTCAACAAGCTGAGCTAGAAGAGGAAGCAACTCAAGCACCTCCATAGATAGGAGAAGAAAATGTACAAGGATTGGAGAATGTGGAAGCCACACAAGCCCAAGACAATCGCCAAGTGTCACTAGCTGAACAAGGCCAAGGAGAAGTAGAAATAAAAGTATAAGAGATGTCTCTAACTTAACAAGAGGTGCAAGCCTCCCCTTCCACTCCTAAGAGAAGAAATTTTAAGACTCTAGTCAAGAGGAGACAAAAGGCCATTAGGAGATTTATTCCCTTCCCATCGATCTCGAAAGTTATCCTAGAAGAAGGAGAAGAAGAAGGAAATGATGAGGATGAAGAGGATAATCTTCCTTTGAACTAGAGGGCCTATCTTGCTAGAGCCACAAAATCAAAATGGAGAAGAAGCTCTACAATCACACTATCATCCATTCCTGAGCAGCCCATTCAGTCTACAACCTTTGAAGATGAACTGCATCAATGGATTGATGAACATGATGTGGAGGGGACTGATGTCTTCAAGACATCAGATCTTGATTTCATGTCGGTCAGCATTGAATTAGTGGGGGACAAAATAAGACATACTCCAACCAATCAACCTCAATAAAAGGATTGGAGTCAGTTGCCACCTAAGCCACAAGGGCCCAAAGTAGCTCCACCATCACTAGTGTAAGTTACATTTTGTGTAGATAAAGGTTCAATTACTCCTCTACCTCCAAAAAATGAAGAAGAACAAGTTCAAGAAAAATAGGAGGAAGAGCCGCAACAAGTATACACCAATGAAGGGTCGAAAGAAGGACAAATAAGTGAGTATCCTCAACAAACTTCTCAAGACACAGAGGTGAGAACTATGGAATCCACAGATATAGAGACTCTCGATATGGATCTCTTAGAGAAGGAGAAGATTCTAAATAGGAGTGATAAGGGGAAGAGTATAGATGAGAAAACTCCATCTTCAAAAGGCAAATCCCCAATAGAGCATGTTCCAAGTTGGCTAAGGAAAGAGGTGATAAGAAAAAAGAGGCAACAATTCACTATAGAAGAAGAGGATATGATGGAATTAATTGAAGTTCTTAGGGAACCTGAGTCACCACCAGAGGATGCATGGGCATTAGCCTTCATCATGAGTGATCAGAACCGAGACTTATTTTCTCACATGGCTATCCCTCCTCCAAATGTAGATGTTGAAGAATTGGCTCCAAGAGATCATCAAATCAATGAGGTCATGCTCAGGAAACCTATGTTGGATACAACTAAGTTGGTGGTGACAATGGGAATGAAAGAGGTGTTTAAACACTTTGAATAGGATTGGTTAGAATTGATAACACTTTGGAGATAGAACAAAATCCTAAAGGGATATCTAAGAGAAGTTGTTGGTCCCTTAGATCTAGAGCATTTTGAGGAAACTTTAAATCTAGCATTGGAGAAAAGGGATAAGGAATCATTACAGTTAGATCCATTTTTGAGAGCTTGCTAGCAATGGAGAGAAAGTTTTGAAGAGAAAGGTGTATATATTATACAAGGAAACCTGAAGCTATTACACATTATGTAGGATAATGTGGATAGGTTACTAGCCATTTTGAATAAATATTTTGATTTGGTGGATAAGTACATACCTAGGGCAAAGACTTGCAAGCATTATAGTCAATCAAAGGACAAAGGTATCGTATGTTGATGGAGGTGTATATAGCTAAGGAGTTAGATAAAATCAATGATTGGATAGAGAAAATTGTAGATGGCAATAAATTAATGGAAATATTACATGTGGAGATTCATTCGCTCAAGGATCAAACCCAAGAGAAAATTTTGGAGGCTACTAAACATTATAGTGATGTGTGTTTAGACATTTTTGAGGATGATACAAGGGATAAATTAATAAAAGTAGAGGTAGTAGTTGAGAAATTCTAGAAAACTTTTGAGGAAGCTACTAATGATGATGATATCAGGCAAGCATTTAGAATTGAAGAAGCCTTATTAGAGATGGATGTAAAACTCAAAGATTTTGTTGAGACTTGTATTGAGGTGGGCAACTACAGATAGAAAGTGAAAGACAAATATGAAGCCTTAGATTTTCCATATGTAGCTCAAGTCACTAAGATCATTGAGAAATTCAAGGGCAGATACCCAAACATAGCTCTGGTATAAAGGGGAATAAAACCCATAAGCCAGAATATCAATTTTGACACTTAGTGAAATTTTGTATTTTTTGCATTTTTTGGAAGTTTCTTCCAAGGTGGGCAGGTGCGCCAAGTGCATAGCTATGCTAGGTGTGCTTTTTCAAAGGTTTGGTAGAAGTTTTGAGAATTTAGAGGTAAGCCAAAAATTAATTGTCAATTCTAAATTTAGAGCTTTCCATGAATCAAAAACACATTCTAATAGGAGTTTAACTCCTACAAATGCCTTGTGAAGATGGAGCTATTGTTTTTGGCACTTCCAGAGACTTCTACATCATCTCGTGACTTTCTTCTTCTTATTTTCTTTTGTTTTCTTTGTTTTAAGACATGTAAGGGCTCATGCATCCAATTAATAATATAAATATGGATGGAGTCCTACTAAGCACCAGTTAGAGAGTCAGTTTGTACATAAATAGATTTATTTTATTAATTTAGAAGCATATGATTGCATAAAGATATCTCTCACTCTCAACACAAATTGAGGAGAATATTTATTATAAATTCAGGAATGTAATATGTATTTATGGCCGCCATTATTTTGATGCAATAATATATGCTTTTGGTGCTTGCATTTGGAATGTAGTGATTCTTGCCTAAGTGTGTTATATTTTGTGAATGTATGTTCATGAAGTGTAATTGAGCCAATAGTTTTATTGTGTTATTTCTGGTTGTGTGATCTTTTAATTTTTGTGTTTTCTATGGGTCTACAAATTCCAGTAATGTACTTAGTTTGAGAAGAGATCATCATATTGTTGTTGCATAGCTTTTTTTTCCTTGCATGAGCGCACTTTCCATGGCCTTGTGATTTGATAAAAAATGAAATATCTTATGGTTATTGAATTCCCCATCAACGATTGCATTAGTGGAATTAAGGAATTGTTGATCCTACTTTCATTGGTTACCTACTAATCATTTTTTAAAGCTTAATTTGTAGACGTGTTGTTTATGTAGTTTATGTCCATTAGGAATTTACTTTTTATGTTATTTGCTTAAACTTCTTGTTACCCTATCTTCATTATTTTCTTTTACAAACACTTGGTTAAATTAAGAATTCATATAGTCACATTGTTAGATTACATTCATTAAAAATTTGAAAAACTGAAAAATATATTTCTTTTTGTGTGTGTTTTATTCTTTTGAAATAGTAAGCAGATTCTACATCTTATTCAAATTTTTCAAACTAGCAAAGGCATCCTCGTAAACATTCACATTTTTCTTCAATTGAGTAGATTGCAGTAGATCACAAGATCACCTGGAACCTTGGAGTTGATCTCTTAGATTAACTTTTCAAGAGAGGATTTTGAAAGGATTCCTAACATTAGGCATCATGCAAAATGACAGCTCAACAACATGTAAATGACAAAAGATGATAGAGTGTAGATCATCAATCAAGATCTAGAACCTTCATAAAGTGTCTATTTAAAGAGGATTCCAACCCTAGAATTTTATGTATGAGAGAGATATTGTGAGCATATGAAGAAGGAAAAGTCTAAGAGCAGAGAAGATAGAGAGCAATCAGAGCAGTGAAGGACTTAACAGAGTTATCAAATTAGGAGAATCATATCAGGGATATAGGAAAGAGGAGACCCAATATCAACTTGTAGAGAAAACTAAGGGTCAAGTCTTGACTCAGTTATTTTGTAATTGAGATAGGGTAAATTTCTTAACAAAGTGGTCCTAACAAGCCTATGTAAATGTCCTAATAGAGTCCTTACTTTATTGTGAGTGTAAAATCCTTTAACAAGGTGAGACCTAGTAGTCTCTTAATCTTTTAATAGGGCAAACCCCTAATAGGGTAGATCATATCTTATGATCAAATATTGTAACCTTAACATGTTAACTTTATTATTACAACAATGAAGATTTGTGGGTTTCATCCCCACCCTAGTTTTACCTTCATCTTGAAGTGTTTCTAGGTTACCAAATCATTATGTTATGTGTTGAACTATCTATGGGTGTGATGTATTATATTTATGTTACAACATTTCAGTTTTAATGGTAGATCTATGAGTTAAATTAGGTTTGAATTTATATTATTGGTTTTGAAGCTAAAATGTAAGATCTTAATTCACCCCCCTTCTCAATATCTTGTTTCCCATATACTTATTCCAACAAAACTATCTGGGATGGATAGAATTCCATGGTTGGGATATTTCATTCAAGATGTTTTCTTGTCCAGGGGAAGATATTCTACATAACTCAAATTTATACGAGGAAGAATTTGACAAAGGAAAAATATAGTGGGAGTTTTAGTGGACATTTTGAAGTAGGCATAACATTAACACTAATGGGTGAGAACTATTACTGGTTGGAATGAGTGCATATATTAGAAGAATGGTTGCAAGGTTGTAAGATATGATAGCATGCTAAGACAATGAGACAACATATGGGATTATACCATCTATTATTGATATCAAATAGACCTTGGGAGTGCATTAGCCTATATTTTTTCATTTTGGGCTTTTCATTTACATGAAGAGGTAATGATTCATTGTTTTGTTGTAGCCAATATATTTCAAAAAATCACTCATTTTGTGCCATATCACAAATATTGATGCTTCCGATATAAATATTTTATTTTACAAAGATATAACTTAGTTGTATGGATTTCCAAATAGTATTATGTTAGAATGGAACACTATTTTTGTTGGTGATTTTGTCATTCTTATTGAATGATATGAGAATGCAATTGGAATTTACCTCAACCTTCCATCCTCAAACTCATGGTCATATTGAAATTGTGAAATAAAGTTAGAAAACTTTGTTGAGATGTTTTGTTGGGGATAAGCCAAATCAGTGGCATCTAACACTCTCATGAGTAGAATTTGCATGTATAAATTTGTAAATAAAAGATTAAGAAAGATTCTATTCCAAATTGTAACCATCTCAACATAACATCCCACAAAATGCGACATCTCAAAATCCTCACCCATGTACTTGTAGCTTCCATAAGCATACACTAATCAATTGATGCTAAATTTTAATGATATCCTAAAAAATCATGAAACTTTGGAAAAATAATTAATATTCAAATCCAATGATATCCAACAAGATCATTATCAAAGTTCTTATAACAAGATTAGGAACATACCATGACATCATGATATAGCATCTACTGAAATAAGATCACATGATCCAATAAATGTATCATAATAGTTACCTCACTAAAGTATCAAAATGCCTCTATGGAAAACTAAGATGTCACCATATCCAAATCACATGAAGATAGTTATTCATCCCCAAAAGATGGTTCTATATCACAACTGCAACTAATTTTTAAAATTATAATCAAGATATTCAAGTATTGTGATAACCATTCAGTTAATAAAGACCCTATATGACCCAACAAGATTTAATAACACAACACCAAGGGATCTCAAAGGGAATTGTTAAACCATGATATCTAAATCAAGAATATACAACCCTACATCTTTTGTCAATACAAACATACATGTAAAATATTACTCTAATATAAAACACAATTCAAGAGCTTCAAATTGTTACAATGTTTAGAATATTCAAGATGGGAGGGGGCCAAGGTCTAGATGTACTATTTGAACAATCAAATACTTAAACTACTTTAGATCTTAACATCCATTAGCTTGGCCTCTATAGAAAACTTTCAATAACATAAACTAGCAGTCCACTGTCCTAAATATAACAAACTTGTAGAATGTAATAATTAACAATAAATCATCACAAATAACATCCACACAAGTTTGACACTAGTATTTAATGTGGAAACCAAGTTTGATAAAAACCACCAGTAACATGTCACCAATATTTCACTCTTCTGAAGTGAGCTTTGATGCAGATAGTGAAGGCTTTAATGAAGCAGTTAGTGTGCCAAAAGAAGCATCAATGAAGAGTTCTATTTCGGACATTAATGGATGTAGCAAGATCTTGGCTGGTGAAGATATAGATCTCCCTAAAATAAAAGTATGTCTTTGTTGTAAGCAAGAACATAATTAGGATTGTTGTTGCTATTGTTGCAGCCGTCCCAATTGTTATTGATGAATTAATTAGACACTTGTGATGAATGAGTGTACCTTTTAAATCTCATACAATAAATGCAAATGCAATAAACATAAACCATATTGTTCTATTATATATTTTTATATAGTATATCCAACTTGATTAAATTATTGGAGAGAATTTTAATTTAAAATTTATATGTTTGATTTTGTAATTGTATATTAATTATGAACCCATTTAATATAGATTTTCCTTTATCTAAGCATTAAATTTATATTATAACTTTATTCTAATATAATAAATAATTTTCATTTCTAAATTTTATATTTGTCATTTGAATCTTAAACAACTGAATTTCAATTTGAACCATACCTTTTTGTTACTAAGGCTGTTATTCGTCTAAGAGAAATGGATCGAGGCCTAAAACATTTTTGAGATACTTCATTTGAAGAAATATGAAAACTCATTCAGAATCTTTTCTACAAATATATAATTATATTTAAATCCTCTTTGCATGGTATTTCATCCATTTTGAAGATCCATTTCATCCATGGTATGCACACGATGATTCTACTATTTTTAGATTTTTCAAAGAAAAGATGTAAGATGACAGGAGAAAAATGGATGTTATTAATCGAATTTTATTAAGTTTTTTTGGGGTTTATTATGATATTTTATGAAAATTGAATTTGTTTTGTATAGTATAATTTATTTATAGTAATTTATAAAAGTTGGTTTTTCATAAATATTAATGATGTTTGTTTTTGTTTATGAATTCTAATGAACAAAAAAATTTGTATTAATGAAGTTTTATCAATATAAAAAAGTGATTTTTCTTTCTTTCCTTTAGTGTTTATGTACTTGTATATTCTTATGGTAATTATTCAATGTTCAGTAGAATCTATTAAAAAGAGTTATCAACAATATGAATTGTGAAAATCTACCACATTAATATGAATGGACAATTTAATATACATAAAATTTAATTTTACAATTTGTTAATGTAAAAAAAAGGAAAAAAAATTATAATTATTAAAGAGACTAATTATACAATGCTATTATCCTTTTTATCCAATTTTTTAATTTAAAAAATTGTTCTTTCATCTATTATTTATTTTATTTTAATGGTAAATTTTATTTTAATTTGACATCTATCTCCATTTTCAACATGACAGGTGTGTTAGTTTAATTATTAAGAAATATCAAAATTTCCCAACTATTCCATATAAGTTGCAATGCATCTTGATAAATCTTTTAATGTACCACATGGTTTGAGGAGATACTAGACCAAGGGTTTCTATGTTACCAAATCTTTGTGTCAAATGTGTTGATTACTCATGTGATGATTTCTTATCATGGTTGTTAGACTTAGTCACTCTTATTAAGAAATCAGTTACATTATGGCATGCATAAGCATGCAAAGAAAACATAATGTTCAATGGTTCCCCCCCACCGCCCCCCCCCCCCCCACCCCCCAAACTATCTCAGCTTTCCACCTTAATATTCCACTAATTAGTATCAGAGCTTAGTTCTCTTGGTAAGGAGTTTAACTACTTGAGAGAAAATATCCAAAGAGATGGAAACATGTAGATTCTTCAAATAGATTGAGAATCGGAGATTAGAACTAAGGATTTCCCTAGGTCAGTTCAATGAAATGAGAGAGATGTTGAAGTAAACACTAAGCAGGAGAAGGGAATTAACACATCAAAAAATGACACACTATACTAGGAAGAAGAGTTTGAAGAACTGTTTAAAGGAAGCATGTATGATGAATTTGAAGCTACTATATCAGATTTGATGGAGAAGAATCAAACCCTAACTATGTAAGTAAAATCAATGAAAAAGAATAAGAAGCTCAATTGACATGAATGTGTGAAATCCTAGAATAGAAGAGGCAAGCTAAAATGACAAGGGAATGGCATAAGACGATAAAATGCAAAGACTACAAGACTTGATTAGAAAGATGATGAAATACAAAGACTAACACAAAACCAATATGATATGATCAATCAGCTACTTAGTATGAACAATGAGATTGATAGGAAGATGGATGAGATTGTTGGATTAAAGTCAAAAACTGAACAACTAATGAATGAATTGAAGACTAAGAAGGAAACCAATGAAAGGATGAAGAGATCAAAAGAAAGGATAAGGAAGTTGGATGAACAATTAAGAAGTCAGAGAAGAAAAAGAGACGCCACTAGATTAGGATTTACAAAGCACTTTATAACCAAACAAGGAGAATCATCAAAGAAAGCTAAACAAAACAATATTTATGCCAATCCAAAACCCAAGAAGCCAATGTCTTATCATTGTGGAAAGTTGGATCATAGAGCCAATCTATGTGGGAGCAAGGTTGATAACACTAATGTTACTCCTAAGTATGATGATTAGTATTATAAATGAAATAAATATGGTTATCAACCATTTGAGTATAGAACGGAGTTTGGAAAGATTACTAATTAGTATAAATTTGATGGTTATTATATTACACTTGCAATAAGTATGAACATAAGGCATAAGATTGCAAATTATAGAGAAAACAAAACTAGATACTAAGATAATGTATTACATTTAATTGGGACTACAATACATGGATTACATGTACAACATGTGGAGGATATCATCACATTGCAAAAAATAACAAGAGGATGCACATGAGAGTTAGATATGGACCCTAGAAGAACTCTAGCATGGCATGTTTTCATTTTCATGAGGTCTACTTCACCTAAGAAACAACTATATATATCGAGCATCATCACCTAATGGTGAAGACAATAAAGGGAAGAGAAAGATTTTATATTAATAAAATTCAAAACTAGATGGGAATGATGTAGAGAAAGAAGTCAACAGATAGTGGAACATCAAATGCATCGGTTGGTGACACCTCATCTATCAGATTAGGTGAATCCACTACCTCAAACTAATCCACAAAGGTGTTTATGGGAACTGAATTTAAATTTTTAGAGATCATTTATCATTTCCTTAGAATCAAGGAATGAAGTCCATATTAGCATAACACAAGATGCATTAGGACAATTCATGTAAAGTTGGAAGGTAGTCTAGTTGGTGATCTCAACTGAGTTAGAAAGTGAGTCAATGTTAACACAATATGAACCAAGCAAAGCTTTGAAGTTGGCAAAGGAAGATGGTTGGTATGCAACTAAGTTAAGAAAAGAGAGCATTTATTGCACCCTATCTAATCCTAAAGGTACTTTACACTATAAATAGGGGATCAAATAGTTCATTATTTACCTTGTATATATGTGAAATTTTGAACAAATTTGAGTGATTTTTGAACACATTGCAAATTTGAGCTAAAATCAATGAGATTTTTTATACTTTGAGTTGCGTAAGCAATTTGGTAAAAAAAATTGAAGTGAAACCAAGCTAAGACATTACTATTTGTGAAATGCTAGTTTGTCAAAATATATAAATGGCTTCTAGCTTTGTACAAGTGAAGACATTGAAGGTGAGCAAGGTGAAACTGATAAGAAATGAGGATTGTGAACAACCAAATTACAAGATACATATAGAGGTTGCTATCCAAATTAATCATACATGAGCTTTATCCTCCATACCTCCTAGGCTTCTATTAATATGAGAAATCAGAGCATTTATTCATTGAAAATTTGGTGAAGTTTGTGGGGGTGAATCATGATCCATAAAACTTTTTACTGATAAAACAATTAACTATATTCACACATAATCCATCTCATATCTTAGATCTCATACCATATAATCATAACCTGTAATGCTGAAATGAAATCTATATAAGAATAACATCCATGAAAACATAAACACACACCATAGAGATTTTAATAACCTATAAATACTTCAAGATGAAGGTAAAACAGGGGTGGGGATGAAACCCACAAATCTTTATTGCCGCAACAATAGAGTTCATCTATTAGGGTTATAATTTGATCATTTTTTATGATCTACCCAATGAGGGGTCTACTCTGTTAAAAGCTTTACAAGACTGTTAGGTCTTACCTTGATTAAAGGATTTTATGTTCATAATAAAGTAAGAACTATGTTAGGAGATTTAAATAAGGTCTGATAAAACCACTCTATTAAGAGATTTTCCCTGACACAATTTGTCAAAAATAATTTAGTACTTGATCCTTCGATTTTATTTACAAGCTATCTATGGATCTCCTCTCTTCAATATCTCAAATTGATCTACTTATCTAATATGCTCTATTATGTCGTTCACTTCTTTGGTTTCTTTGTTTCATCTCCTTTCAGACTTACCCTTCCTTGCTCTGTTCTAAGCTTGTTTGCTCCTTCATGCTCACTTCCATTTACACACCTTCACATTATCATTTTAGGGTTAGAACTCTTCTTAAATAGATAATCATAGAAAGTTATAGATCTTAATCAACAATCCATATTGCATCCTTTTTCCATTTTACTCTTTCAATTTTCTGATTAGTTAATCTTCTCTTCTTGGGATTAATCTGATAAATTATGTAATCTTCTTCATAACTATCTCTACAATCTTTAAATATCATGTAGAAGTCAATTAAAATGATTTACATAAGTGTTTGTTCCATTACAAACTCATATGTCAAAGCTGGTTTACTTAGCATTTGAATGTTTGGATGCTCGATCACAACTAACATTCATACTATCACTCGACTTCTTTATGTTCGACATATATTAATTTGCTTAATCATTGATCAACCTTTCTTCACTTTATCTTCATTATTTTACTCACCATGTATGTTGACTCAGTCTCTACTGGGGTGCTCGGCAACCTTTGACTTTCTCAGCATGTATTAATATATAAATAAGTCATTTGTAGCTTAGCCTTGTAGATGGCTTGGTTGCAATGATGACTGACCAACGCTACCTTGGAAATGATGAAGTGTTAGACACTAATAGGCAACTTAGACTTAGAGATCAACAATCTCCCCTCCCCCACTTTGACATTAGTGGTAAAAACAATTTGTCATGACTTAGCTATCCATACAAAATAAAAAATAGTACTGCCCCTGAGACTATAACTTGAAGTCTTCAAAACTTATCTCTGCTATACAATATATACATGTCTGTAAAACTCTAATGCTGACTAATCTGATAATTTTTTTTATGATCTCTAACCTTATTTTCTCCTTATTCATTCTGATAGTCCCTCCTTTTTTCTATATGAAATAACTTTTCCCTCTTTTCTAACTCCTTGTTCTAGTCATAAGTAGATTTTCCCCTTAATTTCAAGATAAGATCGATTATAAAGACAAGTTTCTATCTCGTAGTTAAACGTCCAAGTTTCCTTATAACTAGGTATTAATTAAAGCACAATAATAAAATTCATATGAGTAGCTACTTCATTTATTCATTACAAAATAATTTGTATTTAATGATATTATAATGTTAATTATAATAAGACTAAATAGAGATCATATTAAAAACATATATTGAGCCCAAATAATAATAAAAACCTTAATTCAATTTAATTAAATTTTTAATTAACTAAATAAATAATAAATAAAGTTTAATGAACTAACATTAAATTTAATGTAATCTAACTTTAACTCAATAATATATATATATATATATATATATATATATATATATATATATATATATATATATATGTATATGTATATGTATATGTATATGTATATGTATATGTATATGTATATGTATATGTATATGTATATGTATATGTATATGTATATGTATATGTATATGTATGTATGTATGTATGTATGTATGTATGTATGTATGTATGTATGTATGTATGTTGAAAACAATTATTCAATTGTAAATTGTCATTGATGTTGCACAAATGTCTAATAATAACTGAGCTCAAAAGACTCCAGTATCAGCCAAGCATGTATGTTGACTCGGTCTCTACTAGGGTGCTCAACAACTTTTGACTTTCTCAGGATGTATTGATATATAAATAAGCCATTTGCATCTCGGCCTTCTCTAGATGGCTCGGTCACAATGATGACTGACCAACACTACCTTGGAAATGACAAAGTGTTAGAAACTAATAGGCAACTTAGGCTTAGAGATCAACAATCCCCCTCTTTGACATTAGTAGTAAAAACAATTTGTCATGAGTTAGCTATCCATACAAAATACAAAATAGTACTACCCCTGAGACTATAATCCAGTCTTCAAAACTTATCTCTACTATACAATATATACATGTCTATAAAACTCTAATGCTAATTCATCTGATAATTTTGTTTATGAACTCTGACCTTATTTCCTCCTTATACATTCTACTAGTTCCTCCTTTTTTCTGTATAAAATAATATTTCCCTCTTTTCTGACTCCTTGTTCCAGTCATAAGTAGATTTTCCCCTTAATTTCAAGATAAGATTGATTATAAAGACAAGTTTCTATCTCCTAGTTAAACATCCAAGATTCCTTATAAATAGGTATTTGTTAAAGCACAATAATAAAATTCATATGAATAATTACTTCATTTATTTATTACAAAACAATTCATATTTAATGATATTATAATGTTAATTATAATAAGACTAAATAGAGATCATATTAAAAACATATATTAAGCCCAAATTTTTTTAAATAACTTAATTTAATTTAATTAATTTTATAATTTAATTTTTAATTAACTAAATAAATAATAAATAAATTTTAATGAACTAGCATTAAATTTAATGTAATCCAACTTTACTCCTCTCTCTCTCTCTCTCTCTCTCTCTCTCTCTCTCTCTCTCTCTCTCTCTATATATATATATATATATATATATATATATATTGAAAACAATTATTCAATTGTAAATTGTCATTGAAGTTACACAAATGTTTAATAGTAACTGAGCTTAGAAGACTCCAGTATCAACTGAGCAGAAGTTCAGTATTCTAGTGTCAACCAAGTTAGGTCAATTACCAATGGAATTCAATGTAAATCAGGTTAGGTTGATTACCAAAGGAAATCAGTGTTAATCGAGTGAATCAGTTTTAGTGTCAGCCGAGTGATAGTCAAATTCTTTTATTTATTATGTGGTTTATGCAAGCCAACTGAGTGGATGTTAATTCTTTGTTTGTAAGGGTATTCAAGCTAACTTCACATTGGATTTCATATATATGAAAGGTCAAGTTGTGAATTGAAATATGGAAGTTGAAGAAGATAATAAGATGCAAATAAAGAAGAATTAAGGGTAGAACATCCAAGGAGTTGCAAAGAATATTCTTTTCAGGAAGGATGTAGAGGATAAACTAGGATAGTGATCTGAATCTACAAATCAATTGCTTCATCAATTAGGTCAATTGTTATCTAACAATTGCAACAGTGAAGAAATTTCTTAACAGAGTTGACTTAACAGTAATTTTGTAAATCCTCTAATAAGGTGACATTTCTAAATTGAAGTGTCTTAAGACCTCTCACAAGGCAACTCCTAACAGGGTGATTCGAATCATTTAACAAGATCACACCTAACAGTGTGTTTTGTAACCTTTAATAGGGTTGGCTCCTAATAGGGCTCACTTCAAAAGAGTGAAAAGTTGTAACTAGTTGCATTGGTGGTTTTCTCAAATTGGGTTTCCACATTGAATCTTGGTGTCTCATGTGCTCATGTTATTTTCTTACTGCTTTATATTTATGCAAC
The DNA here is from genome assembly GCA_028749045.1 of Cupressus sempervirens. Classification (NCBI taxonomy): domain Eukaryota; kingdom Viridiplantae; phylum Streptophyta; class Pinopsida; order Cupressales; family Cupressaceae; genus Cupressus; species Cupressus sempervirens. The sequence goes on along the minus strand of CM053793.1, from coordinate 7,997,308 downwards.
TAAGTTACTAAAGGTTAATACACATTAATATCTCAATATTGCTTTGTGTTAGTACTAATATGGACCCAATTTTAAAACTTCAAGTGTAGAGTCTTTGAACCACTTTGAACTGAAATTCGAAGAAGTTCAAAGTGGTTCAAAACTATTCTATTTTCTCATGTAGGTTTAATGAGTTCTGAAAGGTTCACATGTATAATTCAGTGGTTCAATCTACATAAGAAGTTTCACAGATTCACAATTCAGTCCGGGTGTTTGGTAATCTTAGTGAATTCATATGCTCAGAATTTGAAGGCTATAAATCAATGAGTTGAATTCAGAAGTTCAATTTCAGAATTCAGATTTATCAAGGATATACCATTAAAAGTGCAGAGTCCCTCACACATGATACAAAAATTTAGAGGTCATAGTTTGGAGATGCTCCTCAACTGAAGAATAAAATACCATCATAGTGAATCTTCTAAGTTCTTTTCATTGATTTAGAATGGCTTGATAAATTATCCCATTTTCCCTAGTAGGAGTAGTGATATGGGTTTTCATTACATACTATACTATTGGTTTTGCACCAGAGGTTGATAGATGCTTTAAGCAAGTCTTTCTCCTCTTTTTGTTGCATCAACTGAGTAAGGGACAGATAGCATTTAAAAATGTTTGCAAGCTAGTTAGTACCCTGAATATCCAAAACTTAGTACAAAATATAGAATAAATGGTAGGGAGAATGGGGCAAAGGAATGCCAAGCTCAAGAAAGAACAAATTGTGCAGGATGAAGAGAAGCAGCAAGGGATGGTTGGTTTTCAGATTCACTGTTACTAAGTGCAGTATTTAAGGGCCTCTTAATCATTGTGATATTAATGGCTCATGTGTTATTTCAAATATTGGAAATCTCTAGTTCTGTCAAAAGCTGCTCGTCAGATGGCATAGATGTATTTTTTTTGAGAATGCTTAGTTGTTAAACAGGTTAGAACGTAGTGGACAAAAGACTTCCTTTCAACTTGGGGAGATTAGCTTTCTCAGTGATAGATTTGCTGGGAATAATTATAGTTATGTCTCAAGTTTCATGGAAAATGTTTGTCATTTCCATACTAGTCTTGGTGATTATTGTATGTTATCAGATGTACTATATAGTGACAGCAAGAGAGTCGGCCATCTGATAGGTGTCCAAAAAGCTCCAATTATAAACCATTTGCAGAGACTATCTCTAGGGCACCCATTATAAGAGCATTTGATAAAGAAAGTAACTTCATAAATACCAATCTCGCTTTACTTGATGATTATTCACGAGTCCGTTTCCGCAGCTCTGTATCTCAGGAATGGCTTGGCCACCGAACGAACTTGCTATCAAACTTTATATTTTCTTACCATTTGGTACTTCTATTGAGCTTTCTCATGGGTGTTGTTGATACAAGTGTTGCAGGGCTAGCTATAACATTTGGTTTGAGCAAATGCCTAAGACAATAACTCGAGGCCGAATACATAATGTGGATTTCATGAGGCCACGAATTATAATGCATATGTTTCCATTATCAAGCCCGCGGCATATGTGCAGAAAGGGAGACATGTTCAAAATGATTAACAAATGTTCAATGTTGAGTCCTTCTTAGAATGTCGTGTCTAAATGATAAGGTTGATGGAATAATTGATAAGGTGAAAACATACAAAGCCGCGGCTTTCAAATTAAAGGCAATGTTATTGAAAAAGATCACGCCTTAAGGGATGCCCAAAGAGCAAGAGGATGTCCATCATTATCCTTTCCCATTAAAGAAATGATAAGGTCCACAATTAAGTGTGAGAAATTGGACTGTTTGATAGAGTGCTGAAATGATGACGGTTGAATACACTGATAATGGGATCATCAACGTTCTGCATATTCTGGAGTTATCCACAAATCAGATACTCTCACCATATGAGTCATTATTTACTAATGATGCTATCAAATTTATGTTTGGTGAAGGTGATGAAACATTTAATCCATCATTCTTTAGTTCTACAGATGAGATTGTAGGAGAGCATATTGCTGATGATAACCACAGATCACCAGTCAATTACTTAGGACATTCTAAAGCAAAACCAAGTTTCAGGGGAACCTCTGGGGCTCCTTCTATTGACTACAATAGCAGCTACAAATCTTCTGCTTCCATGCCTGAATTAATGGTTTCGAAGAAGCTTGAAGTTGCGAAGAGCTCGTGGGATGAGATAGTCATGAAAAATCTGAATGCAAAGGATCCTCGATAGTAAAGATGATACAGAGACATCGTGTATGTTAGAGATGAGAACCCAAACTCAAATAGCGAACATGTGCTCGTCGATGCTAGGCAGTCCATAAAAGTGGAGATGAGGTTTGTTGCGAGCAATGAAGACTTGGGGAAAAATGTTTTGCCATATTTTAGTTTTTCTCACTAATTGAAAGCAACACGTGAAGACCATCTAGCTCCATGGTGATCCAAGAAACCTCATATCTGCCAAGAGTCTGTAATTTGAGCAGTTGGGCTTTGTCAGAATCATGAAAACTTGATTATTTTGAATCAAGGTGACTGTGAGCAATGTACAGAATGCCATATCGTCCCCAACTTGACAATCAAATGGCTCCTAGTGAACAACTACCGATTGGCACAGGGACTCACAAAAGAGAATGTTGGAACCCGAACGCTCTTCCATATCAGGAATTCATTATTCATGGTGTCATGCGCATCTGTCGCTAAGAGGATCATTGAGTTCCACAGTGAAAACCTATCGAGCTTTAGAGAGAATATGATGATCATGCATTTAAAAGAGGTTGACCCACTAGATAGAGACTACGTGCATCGACAGTCTGATGGTGAAGGAAATTCGCAAGGAATCTGACTCGACTGGCAATCTAAGAAGAGTGGCCTGTGCAATATAAGCCCCAAGTTTCCATGAAATACATTTTAATTTCCCAAAAATAGGATAAAGACTTGAGGCACTCTTTGAATCCTAATCACCATGGGGCCAAATTATCTCTCTAAAGGAAACACACACAGTCATAATAGCATCGGTGACTTTGAAATTGCAACAAAACAAAAATCGTGGCATGTAAATCCTGAAGGAACACTTGGTAGCATTACATAATTCATTAGCAGAGGTGGCAATATAAATTATCCATTGATTAACACTTGTCAACCAATTTGACTATCAACAACCATATTAAAAGAAAGAATGAAATCATGATAATCTCACGATTTGATTAAACTTAGCACGATTGCTATAAAGGATTTAAATCCCAAGGCAAAGGTCATTCATGGGAGGTAAAGAATAAGTAACGATTATTAATCCCTCTTATTTGCAAGAGGCAGTTTCCATAACTGAAAAGAAACAGAGCCACAAAGAGAACAAGCAGGTTATGAAAAGACAAGAAAAGGGGGAAAATTAAAAGTCTTTGAAGAGACAGTTAAGGAAACTGAAAGGGTTTTGTCGGAAAGAAGAAGATAATAAATATACCAATGGCCATTGGTTCAGGGGTTCTAATTCTTCTTCTGCTGTCGGACTGTAGACTGTGTGCTCCAGGAAGGGAGGAGATTTCAAAAATCATTCCATTTTCTTGAGAGACTGTGAGAGGCAGAGCATGAGCAGATTTTGCTTCTGCTGTCGGACTGTAGACTGTGTGCTCTAGGAAGGGAGGAGATTTCAAAAATCATTTCATTTTCTTGAGAGACTGTGAGAGGCAGAGCATGAGCAGATTTTGTTTTTCTTCTGAACAGTGTGCTTAAGAGAAAGATTAGATTTTGGTGATTGATGTAATATTGTGAAAGGAGTTTCTATTTTTCTTTAAATAATGGTTTGGTTGTAATGCATAAACGAGTCTTTATGGTCTTTTACAGTCAGGGAAGGGAGGCTGGAAGTTAAACACATTAAATTTTGATTGTAATGTATTTTTCCTTCTGTTGATTATGATTTTTACGTCATTTTCAATTTTTTCTGAAATTACATTCTGATATCATTGTTTCCTTGTTGCACTATCATTTCAAAACATCTTTCAAAGCTCTGTTTTTTATTCTCTCAAGAAGATGGAAGACATTTTTTCATTTTCATTATGTAATGTAGCATTCAGCAAATGAACCTTGTGTCATCTGCTGGCCTTTATTTTTTTTTCTTTTCAGTTATTAGATTATCGCATCTAGGCTATATTTACAAATGGATGCTTGATATCCTTTTATCCTTTCTTGTTAAAAGCATTTACAATTAATTCATTGAATACCTCACATGGGGAGTTGTACCCAATAAAATTTAGAGAAAGGTTATTAATCCCGTGATAATGTATCCAACTATTGGTGTTGATTTGTCCTTTCACTTGGGCACTCAGGGTCAGATTTGCACATATGTTCTTGAAGGACAATCTTTTCACTAACACTTTGTTAACCGAGTTAAAGTGATTATCTAGTTCTAACCAAGCTATGTAAGAATTTGAGTTAATAAGAAGTTTGAATTGGCATCAAAGGGATTTGGAATTGTTTTAGTGGTAATTGATTCACTCCTCCCCTCTCAGTTACTCCTCTTTTTTCCAACAATTGGTATCAAAGAAGAGTTTATAAATTCACAAAACCTTTGAGCATGGTGAACTAGCTAAATCAAGTCCAGAATTTAGAAGGAAAGTACATGTACTTAATAGATATGTCAGAAGGCATCATACACCTAGACAAATAACTGGAGGTCAAACAAGAACCATAATGATAAGGAATAAACTAAAAGATTGGGCTAGAAGCATTGATGACAGAAAGAGCACTAGTGGAGTAGCATTCTTTCTTGGAAAGAGGTTAGTATCATGGACAAGCAAAAAGAACAATTGCATCTCTCAGTCTACAATAGAAGCAAACTATGTTGTTGCAACAGTTAATTGTTTCAACATAGTCTGGGTCAAGCAAATATTGTTAGGAATGTGCTCCAGTAGTCATCTACTTTGATAACACAATTGAAATATAATTAGTATATCAAGAATCTAGTGATGTACACTAAGACCAAACACATTGCAATCAAGTATCATTTTCTAAGAGAATTAGTTCAAGATAAAGCGGTAAGACTAGAATATGTGAACACAAAGGAACATGTTTTTGACATATTTACCAAGCCATTACCGAAGGATGCATTTTTGTATCTACGAGGTAAGCTATAGGTCATTCCCCTATCTGATGCTCACTAGAGTATAGATTAGTGATGTGTCAACCAAACTACATTGAAGATTTATCAAGTTGATGCAAAAAAGTCAAAGCTCGTTGCATATGAATCAGTACATCAGGTACATTACAAAACTCATTGTATTAATTCTTTAGCATTTGATGTCAAAGAAGGAGAGATAGAATATGTCATATCAAAAGAATTGAGAGAGATTATGATTGATTTCATAAATCAAAGGATGAAATTTGTATAACAACAAGAGGGATCTAACTACTTGATCAGGTGGAGTTTAAAGATAAGATGTCAGAGGGAGTTCTCATGGTTGAAGAATTGGAATGAAACAAAGGATATATGCATCAATCTATTTTCTCTAAAAAAAATTTTGCTTATGACATGTTGTCTTGCCATCAATGCCAAAGAGGGAGATTGTTGAAAGCAATTATTCAGTTTTATATTATCATTTATGTTTCATAAATTTCTAATAACTTAACCAAGCTCAGAAGACTCCAGTATCAGTCGAGCAGAATTTCAAAAGAAACCAAGTTTAGTATTCTAGTTTAAATTGAGTTTTCTCAGTTACCAAAGGAATTCAGTGTAAAATGGGTAAGGTCAGTTACCAAAGGAACTCAGTGTTAACTGAGTGACTTAGTTTTAGTGTTAGCTGAGTGACAATAGGAATCTTTTATTTATTATTTGGTTTACGCAAACTGACTCAATCGACGTTAATTTTTTTTTGTAAGGGTATTCAAGTTGAGTTAACATTGGGCTTCGTATATATGAAAGTTCAAGTTGTGGATTGAACTATGGAAGTTGAGGAAGATAATAAGATGCGAATAAAAAAGGATTAAGGGCAGAACATCCAAGGAGCTACAAATAATATTTTGATTAGGTAGGATCCATAAGATAAACCAATTAAGTGATATGAATCTACAAATCAGCTGCTTCATCAATTAGGTCGATCATTGTTACTCTAACAATTTTAGCAATGAAGAAATCCCTTAACAGAGTTGACTTCATTGTAAATCCTCTAACAAGGTGGCATTTCTAGATTGATGTGTCTTAAGACCTCTAACAAGGCTACTCCTAACAGGGTGATTCAAATTCTTTAATAGGGCCACACCTAATAGTTTGTTTTGTAACCTTTAACAGGGTTGGCTCCTAATAAGGCTCACTTTGCAAGAGTGAAAATTTGTAACTAGTTGCATTGGTGGTTTTCCCAAATTGGGTTTCCATATTAAATCTTGGTGTCTCATATGTTCATGTTATTTTCTTATTTTTTAATCTTTCTACAACTAAGTTACTAAAGATTAATACACATTAATATCTCGAGATTTCTTTGTTAACTAATTTACAATGATTATCTATTTTTAATTGAGTTGTGTAAGAATTGAGTTAATAAAAAGTTTGAATTGACATCTAAAGGATTTGGAATTGGTTAAAGGTAACTGATTCATCCCTCCCCTATCAGTTACTCCTCTTATTTCCAACAATATATATAATATTGAAATCATTTACAAATATTGTGCTCATTCAAGAAACCACATGAGAATTACAGACATATTCAAGCTCCTTTCAAAAAACCACACTTAGAAACAACATTTGGAAGACCAAGAGTCACAACTTATAATTCACCTTTTACAATGAGACAAATACAACCAAAAGAAGACCAAGAGTCAAAATTTAGAATTCTACAAAGATGTACATCTTGGGTTTTGAACTAGGGTCTCCACAATGAGAACTCGTTGCTTCAAACAACTAAGTTAAACCCCTTGGACATATATATGTGTGTGTGTGTGTGTGTGTGTGTGTGTGTGTATATATATATATATATATATATATATATATATATATATATATATATATATATATATATATATATATATTTTGAAGAATTTTTTTATATAACCTTAGTTAACCCTTAAAAGGGTTGGCAGTTGATGTCTTACTGTTACCTTTGGTTTTACCGCCAAGGATTTAAAATTTGAATGTGTGGCTCGTGCAACGGTTAGTCTCAGAGTAAGTGTTTTAATGTTACGACCCGCAAGTTCTAGCCGTTAGATCTAAGCAGACCGACGGTTGGCACAATCGTGCTGTAAAGAAAATGCACGATATTTATGATAGCACGATGACGCCCTGAGGAAACGTTGCAGAGGTGGGTCCAGAGTTCGGAGGGTCGAAAAAGTTCCACGGTGCCTTGTCCGCTATGTCGCTATCGCATATTAGCCAGAAAATCTCCATAGCAACATAGCGCCCGACGGAAATAATCACGGCAACAAGTTTCAACGACCAACGTGATCAGGTGTTCTGGCGACGAATCAGGAGAAACCACGTGTGACAAGTCAGAGTTCCTGTTGGCACGGCTCACACAGTCGGGGTCTATGATCTCCACCGTCAGATCAACTTGGATCAATGGTAAGCGCCATCACGCTATGGCGGAGATGCGCAAGGGTTATGACAGTGACATTGCGCCCTAATGCCACGTGTCAGGTGGGGCCGTGTCGCAGGGCGATGCCAGGTGTGTCGACATGGCAGGCGATAGTACGAAGTGCGATGGTCCTCTCCACCATCGGATTGGATTGCATCAACGGATGGCGCCATCTCGCTATGGCGAAGATGTGCAGATTTTATCATAGCGACATGGCGACCATCCGCCACATGGATCGACATGGGCCAGGTCTCACCAAGGATTGCCAGGTGTCATTCAGAGTCCGGTCGCAGGTCACAGAGTACGGCAGGTCAGAGGTTTCGTGGCGGTGGGCAGACAATTTCACAGCCTGAAAGTTTCAAAACACGGTGAGCCGCTATGGCGCCAACGGAAAACCAATGCATTTTTCGATGGCGACATAGCACCCAACCGAAAAGTTCACCGTGGCGAGGAAGGATCAGGCAAATGGGTCCCATCGGTACTCTGCAACGCAATTTGTCAGCCCAGCGTCAAGATAACGAATCAAATGAAAACACGTGTAAATCTCAGAGCATGCTGCCTTGGGTTGCCAGCTGGTGTTTCATCAGACCAATAGGGAAGTGCCACATGTGTCGCGGGCCTAGTGACTTACAAGAGAAGAGAGTTGCAGAATGACGAGTCTCCATGATCGTTGGATCGAGGCCGATCGACGGTAGGTGCCATCGCGCTATGGCGGAGATGTGCGAAGGTTATGTTGGAGACATAGCGCCCAGCCGGGAGGTATGATGGCAAGCAAGTTTACGACGAGCCAGTTTTGCGGCGGGAAGAGGTCAGGCAGCCGAAAAGTTTAGAAATGCTGGTGGGGCACCATGGTGCCATCAAAAAACTCACGAGTTTTTCGTTGGCGACATAGCGCCCAAACGAAAAACAGACCATGACGGACTCTCAGGCTTGGTGGGACCGTAGGACGGGACAAGTGGGATGAGCTATCTAACGTCATGGCCTCATGATTGGTCAGGGTGGTACCTCATCTACCACGGTGGCATTTTAGAATATGCCACGTTTGCATCAAAGGGTGAGATGGCAGTTGGGCGCTATCTCGCTATGGGAAGGTTGCCTCGATTTTCCTATAGCGACACAACGCCTTAGTACCACGTGGCAGGTCAGTGGGGCCAAGTGTTTCGCTAGAATGGTGCTACGTCAGGCCAATGAAGGACTGCCACATATGCCAGATCAGAACATAGACATGAGGTGGCACTAGATCTTCAACGCGGCTAGCGCAGTCAGGGGTTGAATTTTGAGCCATCAGATCTGCAAAGATCAAGGGTAGGCGCCATCGCGCTATGGGGAAATTGTGTGAGGTTTGCCATAGCGAGTTGGAGCCTTTCTGCCACGTGTCCTTAGGGCCCAGGGGGGATGCGCAGTTAACATCATAGTTATGATTGACAGTTAAGTTGCCAAGTCAATGATACAGTCAGGTTGGGGCATCGCAGTCACAGTTTGGTACCACCACGGATAGAGATAACTGTTGGGCGCTATGTCGCTATTAGGAACTTCAGGGCATGGCGCCCATAGTGACATAACACCTAGTCAAACATAAAGGTGCGGTCAGCGCGTGAAGAAGACTGCCAGGGTGGCAAAGGGGAGGAAAGTGATTGTCCCACATGGCCCAGTCAGCATGTGGACCTGGTTGACTTTTTTGACCCTGCTGTTTCGTGAACCAGAAAGGATAGAAATCATTTATTTATTTTTTTGCCATGGATCTGATTTCATAATCAATTGCCACCAACTCAGAATGAATATCAGGTGCAGAGGGACACTCCATCTATCCAGTTGATCCATCTACCATGTCAGGGAATGTTGTGGCGCCATTCTTGCCCCTTCAATGCCCCTGTTTTCAACAAGATATTGGATTTTCTGTACCCAGAGCCATGCCTAGATCAGATCCTTGATTGGATTTTACAGATGAGGAATTAATGCTAGTAGGTGAGGAGTGAATGTAATGCAAAAGATCTCAGTTATGCCTGAACTATAAAGGCAACTTTTGTACATTTTGTAAGGTCGACTCTTCCTGATTTTCTCTACTACTGCTCACAGACTTGCAGTGTAGAATCCCTGTGTCTCTGAGCTACATAGCATCCTGTGTCATTCTTTTCAGTGGTCAATGTGTATGTGCTTCATTTTCCCTCTCATTGATAAATTATTGAGATTAGTGGTCCACATACTGTATGTATCTTTGGCCTATTGAATAATATACAAGTGAAATCTTCTTTTCCTGGTGTCATTCAGTTGGTCTCCTGATTTGTATGTGATTATTGATCGATATAAGTCTGGACGTGTATGACTTTGGATGTTACCCTAGTTCTGTAGTGCATATATGGGCAGGAATGAGTCTAAACACTTTGTTTTGGTGCATCACCGCCTTCGATTAGACTAGGTAGATTTGCTTTAGTGCTCTCTTTCTCCCTTTTTCTTCTGAGAATAGATAGGTGTGCCCTGATAGTAAGAGGAAGCCGGCCTTCTCCAGAGACTCAACCTTGCAGTTCAAGTCCCACAGCTTGGAGGTTGTTTCCATGTTTCACTAGGTTGTCCTCGCGCATAGGCTGTGGACAAGGGTGCAAACCTAAGTGACAACAGTTTTTGGCATGCCCAGTGGGACTCATATCAGAAGATTTCAGGTCTACTAGTGTCAAGAAGAAAGAATTCTAGAGATAAATGATGAAGAAGTAGTGTTGGCTTCAGTTTTCAAGCCTTCAAGAGGCTGATTCTTCAAGTACTTGGTGACTCTGAACAGCAAAAAGTCTGGTTCCAGACCAAGTTTGCAGTAATTCATGCCCAGGATTAAAACAAGGGTGTCTTCTAGAGGTAAATTTCAATATCAAGAGCTTTCTCTTTCAAATCCTAGGAGAAGAAGGACTAGGACTTCATTATCACCAGTTAGGGGTAGAATAACAGTTGATATACGTGTAAGATCTGTCTCTACTCCCCCTACTGTTCGAACTCGGCCTAGATTGCCATCAACACTCATCAATAGAACACTTGTTTATATGGCACAGCCAAGAGTTCATGCTTTTGCCACCTTTAACGGTGGAAGTCCTCTGTTGTTAGCCCAAAGACATGATATACCAGTATCTGCACTAAAAAGTATACCTGATTTTACTAGTGAAACTTCTATTTCCCCTCTAGAGCATATCCAAGAGGTAGCGAATGTCTACAATATTCATGGTATTACAGAAGATGATGTTGCTGTCAGACTTCTAGCCTCATCTTTAAAAGGAAAAGCATTACAGTGGTATAGAGGTTTAGCTCATGGTTTCATAACTGATTGGGATGGACTAGGAGCAGGATTATGCAAACATTTTGACGATAAGAGTGACCATTTGTCACTACTAGAGCAGCTGACTACAATAAAAAGAGCCCCCCGTGAATGTATGACTGATTTTAATTGCAGATTCCAAAAGACATGGGATAGAATACCTACTATAGTGAAACCTACCCCTGGTAATGCCTTCTTGCATTACCTTAGAGCTTTCAACAGTGACATTGCCACCACAATCCAAACTATGGGAGGAGATACATGACCAAATGCTTATGAGATAGCTATAAAAGCTGAGAATATCCTAATACAAGGTGGGAAGTTGGCTTCAAGGCCTCCTATGCCTTTCTTTCCTGAGGTTCCCAACTACCAACCAGCAATAGCCCCTCTTCCTACAATTTCTATGTCACAAGCCCTTACTCCAGTTCCCCAAGCTTCCACATCCTCAAACAAAATAGAGGAACTCAAGGAAATGCTCCAAGGTCTAGTGCTGAATACAGATAAAAGAGACAGGACTCTGGATAAAAAATTGCAAGAGCAGGGGAAGGAGTTGAAAGACCAAGGGAAGAGATTAGAGGATAGTTTTTCTCTAATACAAAAAATGAGTAACAAGGTGGTGGCCTTAGAAAGGAAGCAAGCCCAAAGTGGCAAGCCCCCCCAATTACAACATCAGGCTCTAAGTGGTGGTAGGCCTCCTAATCATTGGAATAGCTCTTTTGATCAGAATAGGCAAAATAGTCATGCTGCTACTTCAAGCTCAAATCAGAGTAGAGCTTTAGTTCCTCAAAATAACTTAGCCCAAGATCAAGACTTCTGTCCTTCATGTAACTATTCTTATACCTATTGCCTATGTCAGAAAGCAGAATCTTATTTGGCCCTAACTGTCCAGGAGTCCGCAGTAAAGCAATCACACAAGGAAGATCATCCCAAGGAGGCCTCATATGTTCAGAGGCAGGGTGATTTCTCTTTTATGAATCACCAGATGGAGGAGCATTGTAATGTAAACTAGGATTGTGTTGCTCATAACACAAGAAGCAAGAGGAGAGCTATGGAACATACTACCCCCCTTTCTCCTGAGCAGGCCTCAACTTCGAGTGTTATACCTCATACACAAAAAGCAAATGAGCAGACAAACACTTCACAATAGCAAAGGCAAGGTCCAAGAAAGGAGGATGCAAGTGATCCCTATGTTGCTTTATCTCGGCCTCTTATGGGTACAGCTCCTAAAGTTTCTGCTAAAATTCCTAATGCACCCTTGAGTGTGGTAGAGCAAATGAAGAAAACCAATGTAAGAATTTCCATGTGGGATGCAGTTGCCACCATACCAATGCAGAAAAGGATGCTGGAGCAAGAATTGGAAAAGATTGAGCCCAAAGATCAGTCATCTACCATGGAGAGTGACACTAGTTTAGTACAACTATCAGGTGATGTGGAGACAAATAAAAAGGTTAGACCTCCTCCATTCTATGTTTCTCTGATTATAGGGGGCAAGTTAGTCCATAATTGCATGATAGATTCAGGGGCTAGTAGCTCAGTAATGCCTAGGTGTGTTGCTGATGCTTTAGGAATGAAATATGAGCCCATTATTAGGGATGTGTTACAATTACATGGGAGTACTGTCAAAACTGTAGGCATCCTTAAGAATGTGGAAATGGCCCTACATGCATGCCCTATTTTGCCATCTGTCTTTCAAGAGACTTCACTACCCAAATAGGTGGATTCATATCCGCTGATTGGTCTTATATGTCATTTAAGACCAGATATGGGGCCAATGCTTCAATTAGAGCAGAACCTCAAGCCCTTCATCACACTGAACCCTACACCCCCAACTTAATTAATATGAATTGCCCTATTTTGGAGATGGATGAAAATGACATAGTAAATGAGCCTACCACCTCCATAGTAGAGATTCCTGATTTCTTCTTGGATGAGTGGCCAAACACATGTCAGTTTGAACCTATGTCGGAAACTCTTGAGACAGGCCTTAGTACATATTGCATAATAGAGGAGGCTCAAGTTCTTGATCTTGTTGGAGCTAATGATGACATAAGTGGAATATGGAGTATGTACTTTGATGGCTCAAGGAATAGAAATGGAGTAGGGGCTGGTGTTATGTTGATCTCTCCTGCACAAATAAGATACTACTTCTCTTTTAGGCTCCAATTCAGTTGTACCAATAATGTGGCCGAGTATGAATCTTTGATCCAAGGTCTCCTACTTGCCCAAAAGAGGGGAATTCAAGCCTTGAAAGTATATGGAGACAGTGAGTTAGTAGTGAACCAAGTGAGAAATTAGAATATCACCAGAAATGGCCTGCTCAAGTCTTATAAACACAGAGTCTGGGATTTGCTTGAGGGTTTCCAAGCATTTAATATCCAGAGTATTCCTAGGAAAGAAAACAAATATGCTAATAGACTTGCAGCAGTGGGTGCATCTTATGATGTGCCAGGGAATCTTGAGGAAGAGAGGAAGTAACAAATAAGGGTGGTAGTAAGGCCTGCTGTTCCTAATAATAATACTCATTGGCAGGTGTTTGAGTCTGATGAGCAGATTGTGAGTTTCTTGCAGAATGAAGTAGAATTTTCAGAAAGAAATCAGTCAAGACTACAAGATCAGTATGGTGATCAGATCATTCACCTCAGTTGC